>CM067220.1:103758317-104358317 GCA_034190945.1 Octodonta nipae
ATAGGTATCCCGCACAACAAAACCGACCTTCTGCCAGTGGACAATATCAAAGTCCTAATCAATCTCGACCAAATCCCAATTTTTACAGAAACCAACAACAAAGAACCCACCACTTCAACCAAGATGAGTTCTACAACCCTTTAAACAATTTAACAAACGATGACCCTTATACAAATTCATACTACCAAGACGATTGTTCTTATTCAGACCCCAAAATACAGATTTCGAATACTCTCAAAATGACTATACTGAAACTTTTGAAAGCAATTACCCAGAATTCCTTCTGAAATACCCGAAGACCGACGACAAAATTTTCAAGAGGTACTTACAGTGGACAAACACCCGATACACAGATCTGCAATCTTCAAACCCAGTTCGAAACAATGAGTTTACTCGACGACTTCAACCCCAACCTGAATTTTCCGGAACAAGCTTTCCTATAAGCCCCTCACTTTCGGTAAATTCTAAGAACCTTTTCTACATCAACGACGCCACTAATACGTATAAACTGTTAATAGACACAGGTGCCGGTTTATCAATTTTTAAACCAAACACTTGTAAACAATTTCGACACCGATACCCAGAAAACGTTGTGATACAAGGTATCACTAATCAAAAAATCCTGATTAACGAATCGACCTTAGTCCCATTTAATCTTAACGATCCACACAAAGTTTACATCTGTAACTTAGACATCGAATTCGATGGTCTACTAGGTTCTGACTTTTTAGAACATTATAATTGTGTGATTGACTTTAACAAAAAACTTCTTATAACCAACTTCAAAACTATTCCGCTTATGAAAGTAACAGACGAAACAATATCTTCAAACAGGCAATCTCCAACAATTAACCCAACAATTTCAAACACAATTACTATTGAGCCGCGAACAGAAATGATTTGCAAACTCAAATGTGACTTACGTAACACAAAAGCTATACTAACCACTACCGTCCTAGAAAATGTGAGACTTCCGAATGCTTTAGTCCAAGTCAACGACAAAGGCGAATTTTTGACATCCATCTTAAACGCTAACGCCTGCCCAAAAACTGTAAATTTCGACACTATCAAATTAGAACCCATTCAAAATTACTCTGTAAATCACTGTGAAGAAATTTCGTTTGCAACTAATCCTAACTTCGACAGACAAACGGAGATTAACAATCAACTCCGACTCGAACACCTTAACGAGGAAGAGGCCGAACTAATACAACAACTTTGTCTTGACTTTTCCGACATTTTCTACTTAGAAGGTGACCATCTTAGTTTCACGAATGAAATTAAACATTCCATCGACACAACAACGCCAAACCCATATACACTAAATCGTACCGCTATCCCCAAATTCACAAAGAGGAAGTCCGTAACCAAGTTTCGAAAATGTTAGAACAGGGCATCATTCGTCCCTCAAATTCTCCCTGGTCTTCCCCTGTATGGGTTGTCCCGAAAAAACTCGACGCCTCCGGGAAACAGAAATGGCGCGTAGTCGTGGACTATAGAAAACTAAACGAACTGACAATAAATGACAAATATCCGTTACCCAACATATCCGATCTGTTAGACCAACTTGGCAAGTGCCAGTATTTTACCACCCTAGATCTAGCTTCTGGTTTCCACCAGATTGAAATTGAGTCCAAGGACATTCAAAAAACCGCTTTCACTGTAGAGAACGGTCATTTTGAATTTGTTCGCATGCCTTTCGGGTTGAAAAATGCCCCTTCAACATTCCAAAGGGTGATGGACAATATTCTGATAGGAATCCAGAACGAAAGATGTTTGGTGTACATGGACGATATAATCGTTTATTCGCCCACCATTCACGAACACCTAGCAAGACTAACTGACGTTTTTAAAAGACTTAGGAAGGCAAACCTCAAAATACAGCCTGACAAATGCGAGTTTCTCCGCAAGGAGGTCGCTTATTTGGGACACTTAATAACTAAAGACGGTGTAAAACCCAACCCGTCGAAAGTCGACTGTATCTTAAACTTTCCTCAACCGCAGAACCCCAAAGATATTAAGTCATTTTTGGGACTTGCTGGTTATTATCGGAGGTTTATTCCAAACTTCGCGAGAATATCGAAACCCCTAACTAAACTTTTACAAAAGGATGAACCGTTTAATTTCAACGCTGAATGCGTCACGTCCTTTAACGAACTCAAACGTGCTTAACTTCGACACCAATACTGATCTATCCGAACTTCGAGGAACCATTCATACTAACCACTGACGCCAGTGCTTTTGCAATCGGCGCTGTACTATCCCAAGGGCCAATAGGTAAAGATTTACCCATTGGATATGCTTCCAGGACACTTTGTCAAGCCGAGACAAGGTATTCGACTATTGAGAGAGAACTGTTGGCTATTGTTTGGGCAGTGAAACACTGGAGACCGATAATCTATGGCCGAAAGTTCCAACTTTGTACCGATCACCGCCCGTTGACGTGGCTGTTCTCGATAAAAGACCCCGGAAGTCGATTAGCCCGATGGAGACTTAAACTCGAAGAATATGACTACGAGATCATTTACAAACCGGGTAAAATTAACAAAAACGCCGACGCCTTATCACGCATTAAAATCAACCACCTTGATGAGTGCGTACTATTCCAGGCTAAACTAACTAAACTAACACCCCACAAAATCTTACCCCTAAATGACGAAGACGATGACAATACCTCCGAACCTGAACAAAACGAAATAACTACCGAAACGATATCCCAAGAATTCAAAACTTTTGTTGAACGTTACAAAACTGTTTCCTTAATTGACTATAGTAAAATCGAATTTTCTAATTGCCAACTTCTAGACAAGGCAAATAAAAATATCCTAATCTTTCCCCAATCATCTAACCTTCAGGAATTCCATCACGACATATTCGAAGATATTTTCGAAGAAGTCGCTGATTTTGAAACATTTAAAATCAACGTATTCGCTAGCAAAACTGTTAGCAGGAGACAATACTTCATAGTCCCACTTCCAAACGATCTCGAAATCGTAAATGAAGTCCTTTTCGCATCTATTTTCAAAAATCAAGACGTTCTCTCCCCATCGAAAACATATTGTGTAGAAAACAACCTTGATCTTCCAATTCTGGAAATACTATCCTTTATTTTCTCTGAAAAAGACATTAAGTGGAAGATTTGCCAAAACATCACAAAAACTCCTAACAAAGACGAAATTCCACTAATACTCGAGCAATATCATAACGGAAAAAACAACTTGCATCGCGGCATCAACGAAACCATACGCCGTGTCAAAGAGAGGTTCAACTGGCCGGGATTTACTAAAGACATTGAGAACTTCATAAAGAACTGCGTAATCTGTCAACAAACCAAAGCTTGTCGAAAAAACTTAGATAATCACCTCGTCATAACTGAGACACCTAAAACACCCTTTGAAAGAATTAACATCGACATCTTAGAAATTCCTAATAGAAATCACATTTTGACGATAAGAGACGAACTGACTAAATTCTCACAAGCCTATGCTTTGGCAGATAAATCCGCCAAATCTGTCGTTAGTACTATTATGTTGTACTTTCAACATTTCGGTACACCATTACGTATCCACTGCGACTATGGCAGAGAATTTGACAATGCCATACTAAAAGATCTATGCAAACTTTATGACATCAAACTTACCTACTCTAGCGTGGGACACCCGCAAACAAACGGCTCCGTGGAACGATTTCATTCTACTCTACTAGAAATGATTCGCATTCACAAAGCTGAAAATCCCGACGAACACCCCTTAAACGTACTTCCGTATGCTATTATTGCCTATAACAATTCAACCAATAAGACCCCGTTCGAACTCGTTTTCGGACATACCTCCAGCAGACCCCCAGAGACTCTTTATAATCAAAAAGAACTAATTAGCAAATATGTACGAGACCTAAATAACCGAATTTCTTACTATTACAAAATTGCACGTGAAAAGACTAACTTACAGAAACAAAAAGCGAATGAAAGATTTGACCAACACGTTTCGAAAAACCCACCTGATTACAAAATCGGTGACAAGGTATACGTAAAAGAGTTACAAATAAAAGACAAACTCCAGAACAAATTTAATGGCCCATTCCAAATTATTGAGATTCACAATAACTCTGCTACACTTCTAAACCTAGGAACTAACCAACGAACGAAAGTGAACTTTGACAGAATGAAACCATATTCTGAAAACTAACTTTCTTTTCAGGTTTCTTCTGCTGCTCGGATCAGCAGTTTCACAGTACAAAGTCAAACCGATTAACAACACTCTCGGTATCTACTACCATGACGAAAGTCGAATAATTGTATCAAACTATAAATGGACTCTATTAGTTCACCGGAACTTGACAACCCTTAATCAACTATTTGAAAATAATAACAGAATCCTCAATACTTTAGAACAAACCGTCGATCCTATACCTGGCTTCAAATTTCACGATACAGGTGCCTTTCGTGTGGACGTCCAAACACACATTAGCCTTTTAACACAAATCTCCGACTCCATCAAAACAACATTTTCAGAAGTATTTCTAGTCACTAAAAGACCAAAACTCGGATTAATAGACGGTGCTGGAACCATCTTTAAAGCAATAACCGGTAACCTAGACGCATCCGATGGCGAATTTTATACTAGCAGCATAAACAGACTTAACCAAGGACAACTACAAGTCGAAAATCTTTTAAAGAATCAAATGAGCGTTACAACCACTATTATTAAAAACTTTAATGAAACTATTCAGAAACTTCAAATAGACGAGAAAATCTTTAACGAAGACATTAACGAAATCAACCTCACGATACATGAACTAAATGACCGGATAGCCACTATTCAAGCCAAACAATCATTTCTTGAAATTTGTGAAAAACTAATGGTCAGTTATTTGTTTCTTGAAGATAACCTTAACGATATTTTAAATTCAATAACTTTTGCACGTTTGAAAATTATTCACTCATCTATTATTACACCGGATCATTTGATTGCCGCATTACAGGAGATTTCTCAAAACCTTGTTAAAAATAATTTACCGTTACCAGTCAGATTTTCAAGTGTTGCAGAGTATTTAGAAGTAATTGAACTACAAGCTTTTCAAACTCACTCAGATCTAGTATTCATCTTAAAAATCCCTCTAGTAGAGCAACAGCTTTATACAGCTTACCATTTATACCCTATTCCGATTTTAGATGATAGAACTGGTTTTCATCACATCCTTTCTTTTACTCAAAAATATGTAGAGCGAAATGATGATTCTCTTATGTACATACCAATCAAGGACTTGAGTGCGTGCAAACAGCTGACTCCACTCCGAAAACTGTGCTCCGATTTATACGCGTATCCCATAGACTCAAATGCACCCTGTGAGGCGCAGCTCCTGAAAAACATTCGTAGTGTCCCCGAAACTTGTAAAAGTGCCATCGTTTTCAGTGAAGGGTACAATGTTAAAAAACTTGAAACAAATGCGTGGATTGTAATCATATCGGAACCCATACATGTGACCATTAATTGTCCAGGAATTGACGCTAAAACTTTAGTGCTAACGAACAATTCTATCATTCGGTTACAAACGGAATGTAGTGCTTTTGTTGGTATTACAAAAATCCAGGCCGAACCACAAAAATTCATGAACATTTCGGACAATTCTCATCCAGTTTTAATTCCATTCAATTGCTGCAATTCTCATCCTGAGAAACTTGCAATTCCGGACCTTAAGCCCCTGAAGCTGGACGACTTAAACATGGAAGAACTGTCCATAGCCAACCACAAGCTGGACCAGTATTCAAGGGATCTCGACGATCTCATCAACCAACCCTTTGTTAATAAAAACATTTCCTGGTTCACGTATGCTACAATAATTATCATTGTAATAATTGTTCAATCCAGAGAATCTGAGTACCCTGACAAAACCGTTCTCCAGGCTGATACCAAAACTGAGGCCCCAAATCGAAGAGGAACCTGAACATCCAGACTTATAGAATTGAGAACCTTTTTGATACATTTCCATTCTTATTTGACTTTTATGTTTTGTATATGTTTCATATTTTATGTAACCTATTTAAACTTAATCATTATGTTCACTTTAACTTTATTTCATTTCCATATTTGTATTGTTTTTGCTTATTTAGCTAGCATCCAGTAAATTCCAAAAGTTGATGTTACAGCATCAACTTTTCTTGGTAAAGGGGAGCTGTTAGGCGTAAATATCATGCACGTGTATGATACGAAGTATCATATTTCGCTGACCAGTCTCCTGCTTCATAATGTAAACGTTGGAACGCATCGACTTGACCGTTCTTTTGATTAGTCAGCTTTCTTAATGTTATAAATCAGAGCGACGCGGTCCCACGGTCGTCATTTATCGTTAGTATACTTGTACCATTTAGTTAGTTAATTTTAATTTTCAATTTAATGTTTTATTCAAAGTTTTTATATTTCAATAAATAATTTTTTTTTAAAACTCAAAAGTGATTTACAAGATATAATATATATATATATATATATATATATATATATATATATATATATATGTATGTATGTATGTATGTATCAGTCACTGGAGGATCCAGAGGGGGCCAAGGGGCTGAAGCCCCCCCCAATCATCTTAGTGGTATGCTTTTTAATGTTTATTATGCTAAAATCAACCTTTAGTGACGTCAACTCCCCTCCTCCTCCAACGAGATTAAGCCCCAAAACAACAATCCTGGATTCGCCCCTGGTATCAGTGATGTTAGATCTCCGCGAAATCCGGCTTATCTTCAGGGTTGAGAAAAGCCTAGTTATAGTGTATTTTGTTTTGTGTTCTCTATGTTCATGCATGTTACCGCCATTTCCTGCTATGTTCATTGATCTTTAGTTATGAATGAACAGAAAATGGCCGTAACATTCATGTTTAAGATAAGAGAAATACATCATAAGGGGGGACTATCGCCAGAAGACATCGATCTGTGATTCCGGATGTTTGTTTTAAAACTACTATTTTGTGAGTTAATATTAATGCGGGCGGATTTCCATTGTTCTGGTATGTGTCTTACAACACCGCTTACGCCGGCTCGACACCGTTGGCCCGAACGTTTGTGCCAACGACACTCTGTATGATCTGTGCGACACTCGTCCAACGAGTGGGCCTGGAAAATGGCACTGGCCTCAACGTTGGCAGTTGGCCGATGAGTCGGTTTTATCATATGAATCTGCGCCAACGTTCGTGATCCGTCCACACGTTGGCTGTGGAAGATTGCAGAAGGTATTATAACAGATCAATGACATTCATCAAACTCTCTTGAAGGTTCTCAAATCAAATTATTTGTACTCTATTTAAATTGAAATAATGTACTCAGTGTAAAAACACAAAACAATTTCGATATAAACATCCTCACGTTGGCCCTGTCGAGAGTAAACTGATGGAAGTCCCAACATGTGGATGCCAAGCAAATTAACCAGCCAATGTGTGGAACTGGCATTATAGATTTTGGCCAAGCGTTTCCATATTTGTCTACCAGAATATTTTAGTAGTTTGTCGTTACACCGTCGTTCCCTGCTGCCTTGCCTAATTCATGTTCTTGTTCTTGAATGCTGAAACCACTTCTTCCATAAGTTTTCCTTGGCATCTGTATTTCAAGAGTTTCATAGACTTTATATAGGTCCATATAGAAATTGGTGATACATATAATGTTAACAAACTGAGAGTCTCACATGTTAGACTGCAATCTCCTTGGGAAAAATCATCACACATTACTTTTATGTTTTTTTGGGCAGAATAGACTTTGAAACGTTTGGTTTTCGTTCAATATACGTCGTTTTATTTCGACAGTGGTGTTACTGCCCAAAAAAACATAAAAGTAATCAAGAATATGCCACAAACAACGTTTAGAAGACAATTAGAAACACTCATCACACATATTCAAATATTCTTATAAATTATAAATAATTCCTTGAAATATTTGTATGGCCACAATAAAAAATCTTTTTAAATATTTTAGAAAAATTTATAAATATCTCAGAAATATATTTCAAATATTAGTGGGATCTTTTTTTGCAGATTTATGAATATTTCACAAAAAATTATAAAAGACTACTGGCCCTCAGGGCTGGATTTACATAAGGGCACTGGCCCTGGAGCTCCTACCAAGCATAGACCAAAATTAAAAAATATACATATTTCAAGAAAAAAATGGAGCAAAAATTGTAAATGACAACCAAAATACAAAAAAAGTTTACAACGAAAAAACAAAGATTGAATATCTATATTGTATGAATATTGATTCTGAAAATTTGTTAGTTTTTTTAAATAACATTGTTTAAAATGCTATATAAATTTGCCTTAACTTTATTTATTTTGAGGTATTTTATATAAGTATGTAAAAATAAAAATAATAAATGTAAAATAAAAAATATATATTTGACAATTTTGAATCCCTTAAGTAGGCCCCCACCAACTTAAATCTGGCTTGCTGGGCATAATCATCTTCCAATTTTTTCTATTCATTTCTGTGATTGGTATTCTATTGTTCTACTTTTATGATTTTCAGATCAATGTCTCTTTTATGATCTCCCTTCAGCTCTTACAGTTTAATGTGCTTTCCAAATTGTTAAGCTCTGTGCCCAGTTTTTACAGTTTTCTCTTGTCTTGCTATTTTTTGAGCTTCACTACCTGATTCCTGACATCTGTTATTTTTATTTTTTGTGCAAGTGTCTGTATTTTGAACCTTCTCTCTCAGAGTGATTCTGAGCTTGACAAGGCCTCAGTTACCAATCAGCTTAGTGATTCAGTGAAAATTGTAGAAGCCAATCTAATCCAATTGATGTAGGCACAAAGGTGTGTTGATTTGCATAATCTAAACACTAGATATGCATAGTGTAACATTTTTTAGAACTATTAGTTTTTGGAGAAATTCCTTATCAAATAGAATTAAAAATTCTCTTGGGGCAACAAGGGAAAGGTAAAAATGTAGTCTCATAAATATGGTATATTAAGTACAATGTGTTAAAATAACAGACAATCTGTTCAAAAAATGAGATTCAGCAAAAAATATCAATTTTCATAAAAAACAATAAATTAATAAAAAATGTAATACTGGCATATTGCACTGTATGTTTTATCACATAAAATCAGTTAGAATCTTTTATTACTTTTCTGCCCATAGACAATGGAGTAAAACTACTTTTACTTGGTGGTGGGGTCAATTTACTTGTGATATATACAAAGGGTTCATATAAGCTTGACCTACTTAAAGCTGAAGCTGTAAAGTGTTTTATTTTCTCTCTTGCACACCACTGGTTTGCCTTGTTTATAATATCACAATCATTTTCAGAACCTTTCACTTGATTTCCTATTACAACATAAACAACCTGAAACAGTGGATATTAGGATTTTAAATAAGGTGAATGTTACAAAATACCTCTTTTTTGTCTTTATTTTTATCTATGTCCTTTTTGATAGAAATCAGAACATCTAATGATGAACTTTTTGATGTATCATAAACAAATATATACCCATCAGCCAACAGAAGATAATGCCTGGGAAGTTGCTGATTTGTCATTCCACTAGCTGTAGAGATTTGTGAATATTCAATTCCTGCTGTATCATAAAATCTCAGTTTCTCTCTTGTTCCTTTATCTGATTCAACATTAGCTACATATATATCTTCTATTGTTGGGTGTAATTCCTTAAAAAATATATTAAATATTTAAGGGTAAAATATACAAATAAACTTACAAATTTTTCGGTTACATGTCCATAAATAACTTGTTCTAAAATTGCGGTTTTTCCTACCCCTTTCATTCCACAAACTACCACTTTCGATATCTTCACCATTTTTCAAAATGTTCAAACTGGGATAGACGTCAGATCAATTTTGATATTTAATAATGATTAAATCTATTTGGAGAGAGCTTTGTAGTCAAGAAATGAAAAATCTGTTACTGAAAAAATAATCAAATTTTTCCATATTGTATTTTACAACATTCCAAAACAAAAAATAGGTTAGTTCACAAATGCAGAGATCTGACAGATCATACAAAACAAAACACTGATCAGAGATCAGACACAGACACAAAACTCAAAACTTTGATGATGTAGATATTTGATGTCTTATGCCACAAAATGTCTTTGTATTTTGTGGTACTTGTGTCAGTTAAGAATAACCGAAAATAAATTTAAAAGGTCAGTTTAAAAACCGTTAATTGTGGTTGTTCTAAAAAATTGTTTTTGTCTGATATAGGAGAATAACCAAATTGTAATTGTACACTCAATGATAGTGGTCTTCTTCAGGTAGGTTAAATAATTAACAAATTATTATTTTAATGAAAAATGATAGCGCTTGATTAATTTTTGTACCCAGTATACCGACCATTTTTTTTTCAAATTCAATCGTTTTAAATTCTAAATCAAAAAGATCCGTTTATCTAAATATGTCTAGCAATTCAATTAATTTGTTTGCAATTACAGTATTTGTGAAATAAGTAACTTGTTCGGTTCACCTGAATTGGTTATACTTTCGTAGGAATAGAAGAATATGCCTTATTGATGATTTGTTTAAATCTTAAAAATAATATTTAAAAGATGATTTTTAGCTACTTAGCTTTTGGATGAATCAGTTTCAAATATACATTTTTTCATGAGAATTTAAAGGTAGAAGGTACTCACATTGGGAAGGATGATTAAACTTTAAAGAATTATGACACCTGTAGAGTGCAGAAATTAAAACCTGTCAAAGTCCTGAAAAATTTGTATTCCAATTTGGTTCCTTAAATTTCTCATGTCTCTGCTGTATGTTCAATATCTTTTTCCCATATAGATACAGTGTGGTCCACTAAGTATGCACCATATGAGAATATGTATATTTTTATTGATACTCTTATCCAAATAAAAATACAGTAAATTGTTGGTACATATCTGATAACCATTTTAAGCGTATAGTTATAATCGTCACAGGTCAATATGATCCACAAGGTAGGCAAAAATATATGAAAATTCTTTTAAACTAGGTCCCTTTATTGCAGTGATTTGAGAAAAATGTCATTAACAATAGTTGTTTCAAATCAAATATAGCACTGCCACCTATTCAAAAAACAAAAAAAATAAGACAGATTGGGTTATTTTTCAGTAACTAAGCCAGGTTATTACCTGGTACCTACAGTTGTTTTTATTTTTTGGTAACTCCAGATTTTATCACTGGTTATTTAAGTTGAGGATTATCTACCAAGTGAATAAAGCTGCACATATGAGAAAACAACTATTACATTATTCTTGATACTATCTTTTTGATAATTCTCAATCCATTGAAGGCAAGACATATACATATACTTGTTTCTAATATTATATCTTCTGCAGTTGCCCTCCCCTCAACTGATTGAAATCTCAAATAATTATTTATGTATTTAGTACAGTTTGGAAATGGTAATCATATATAAATTGGAAACCGGTTTAGACTGAATGACATTAGAAGACCTTAACTTATGGTTTCAACAAGATGGTTGCAAAAGCCACTCTACTAGATTGCTGACTCTTTATATGAAACAGAGAAATACATTGTTAATATTATTCTACAGTTCATTGGATTTTCTTGACAATAGTTTTATTACATTTTGTTCTAAAAACTTGTAAGAATAAGTTAGGTGTTTTATAGCTGCTTTTTCAGTACCACCCATAAAAAATATTGTGGAAATCCTTAAGTTAAATTATTTACTCTTGCATGAAAAAATAAAAACAGTTGGCTCACCAAAAAAAAAAAAAAACAAAACTTATCTGATTTTGCTTACACTGAAGTCTGATTTGTTAACATTTTATTTCAAATAAAGGTTTTCATATTTATTGGCCTCCACTGTAGGTTCTCTGACATGCAACCATTTTAAGTAGACCTATTATGGTTATCAGACCATTGTATTGCCATGTGTAATAATGTATTCTGCCTTATTTTTATTAAAAACTCATCATCATGTCTGGATCTTATATTCGGAATGTAACTTTGAGAATTATCACACAATTTATTTATATGTGTATAAAGATCAAGCGTCGGCGAATTTAATATTTAATCTGGTAATGTTCATGTATAAGATGACAAATTTAAAGTTCTTTAATATTCCGTTCAGGCTATCAAAAGTGGTACATTCATTTTCATAGGCATATTTTAAATAATTAAATAATATGTTAAAACTATATTAAGTAGATAATTTCGAAATGATTGTTGAGGAAGTCCTTGATTATTCTGTCCATTTTTTTAAATGTTCTCTTATTTTCTGTAGATTATATTTGAAATTTGTAATATAGAGATAAAGTGTTGTTGGGCAATTATGTAAAATCCCCATATTACTGGTTCTTCTTTACACAGAGTTTTGTTCACAGAGAAAGAGTAGTTTACAATAAAATCAACTAGTTTTTCTGTATACAAACAAGTGTTTGTATATTGTGTATACTTATCATCTGTCTTATCTATCATTATATATGTATACTAATACGCGATATTTGTACAACATTAGCTGAGACATGGTGTTGAAACATCTCCTCAACAGATAAGTATATAGAATATACCATACACTTATTTGTACACAGGAAAACTGGTTGATCATATTGTAGAAAACTCTTCCTCTCAGACCATCTGAGTGCATGAATAAGTTAGAGTTTGATGTATATAGGAAGGATACTAGCATATATAGATATTTAAGTAATACTTCTTTTCACTGTCAACAACATAATGGCGGGGATTAATTTCCTTGTACATCGGTTATTAACATTCCCTCTTACCAAAGAGAGGATTGAAAAAGAAAAGAAAAGCTCTATAAAACTGGCATTGCCAAATCGGCGAAAATTAAAAAATATATCTCAGAATTTGTTGCTAATTAGTTGCTAACAAATCGATTTTGTTGCTCGAACCGATCTCGACAAATTGACGACATTGTCAGCTTTACGTAAAGATAGCATGAAAAATACCTAAATATGAGATAATAAAAAAAAACAAAATAGACCAAAATTTGTTGATAATTTGTTGCTGTAAGACACCGCTAAACGAAAAAAACTAAAAATTTAAACGATTTTGTTTCTTGAATCGATCTTGACAAATCGACGACAATGCTAGGCTTTACGTAAAGGTAGCTTGAAAAATACCTAAATATGAGATAATAAAATAAACAAATAGACCAAAATTTGTTGCTAATTTGTTGCTGTAAGACCCCACTAAAAGAAAAAAATTAAAAAATTAAACGATTTTGTTGCTTGAACCGATCTCGAGAAATCGACAGTAATACTAGCTTTACGTAAAGGTAGCATGAAAAATGCCTAAATATGAGATAATCAAAAAAACAAATAGACCGAAATTTGTTGCTAATTTTTGCTGTAAGAACCCCACCAAACGCAGAGTATTCATTTTAAGGATGTATTACAGGTATTTTAGTATGATGCCAAAACTATAAAACTCATCAATATATAAAAAGAACAACCAAAATCTCATGTGGGGTTTCAATATACATTTTTGAATTTTTGCCTACTGAATAATAGGCTCAGCCGATACTTGATGAAAATTCATTATGGTACTTAACTAATGCTGAATTCAAACGTTTTTGTAAAAACTTATAATTGCGAAAATTGGGGTTGAAATTAATATCAGATAATTACCCGTTTATTAATTTTTCAGAATGCGTCTAATACACATAGAGGTATGGAAAGCCGAAAAGTTTAGTATGATTTCTTTCAATGCACTTGTGCGGTAAAATAAACAGCAAAATTTTTTTTTTCCAGAAAAATCGAGAGTTGGATTTCCGGTTATATAGTTTGTTTGTCTAAGTATCAAAAATCATTCCTACCATGAACAACAAAATTATCAGAGTTATAGTTAAGTGTTTAAAAAGGTTTAATTTGGTGGCGTCAAAGCAGATGCATGTACAGCGTAGTTGAAAAATTTGTAGAATAAAATTATGGTTATACAGGACTGTTCAAAAACTGATAGATAAATAAGTTATAATGGTTGACTAATTGGTAGCAGTATATACAAGATTGAATTTAGTTGAATTTAGTTATACAGAGTGGTTACAAAAATGTTATATTGCGTGGGCCATAAGTAGTTGTATATATAAAGTGGTTGAGATCGGGGGCTTTGTAGAATAATAGTTTTTACAGGGTGGATTAAAAACTTTAACAATTAAATTGTTATATAAGGTAGGCCATCATAAGTTGGATCCTGCTATATGGAATACCTGAAATATGTGGCGATGCAGAATTATATTTACATATTGTGTTTAACACAATGCTAGAAAAAGTTGCATATAAAGGCCGGTTAAAATTATAGTTTACGAAGTGGCTGAAAAATTATCAGAAATAATTGTTATATAATGTATAGGGTGCAGTAGAAGTATAGTTAGGTAATTAAAAAGAGTTATATTTGGTGACAAATAAACATCAGCATACACAGGATGGTTGCACTATAGGGTGAAGCAGAGTTACAGTTATACAAGGTGTTTCCAAAAAATGTTGAATAAAATTGTTACGTAATGTGTCCCATAAGCACTTGCAGTTTGGGTTAAATGTATTCGAGATTAGTAGATTTATAGTTATGTTAGGTGGTTCAGCAAAGTTAGAAAAAATTGTTATATTAGATAGCCCACATTCTACGTTCTATACGCCGGTGAAACCGCGGGTAACGGCTAGTGATTTATAAAAATAATAAACTAATGAATTCTATTCCATACAACCCATTGTATAGTTTACATTGTAAAAATCCATAAAACTTATATTAAAATGTCATTACTTTGTAATGTAGGGATAAAGTAGGTAGGTAATTAAGGTTATCCCAATTTACATACATAATTTCATTATATAAAATCTTTGCATTATTTTTAAAATTTCTGTGAAAACTGATATTTAGAATTCAGGTACTTGGGATTTATCCTTTGTACTGATTACTTTAAGTTGCTAATAGTTTACTGTTGGGTATAAATTATAGAAAATTGTAATTTAGATTTAGTTTGGTTTACTCCTTGATGATGACAACTTAGAATTGTTGAAACGGCGTTGATGTTTAAATAAAGGTTTGGTGTTAGGGTGCAAAACTGTGTTTTTACATTTTGTGACACCAAAGGTTCCACAGCAATTCCTTACCTATTAAGTAATACATAGGAGGACCGGTTGATCATATTGTTGAGATTTCATTCTCGCAGAACCTCAGTGAGAAAGAATTTCTGTAAAGGGCAACCAGTAATGCGGGCAATCTATCCCAGTATACTTTGTCACCATTACAACTTTCAAATATTTAATGTTACAGAAAATACTTTTTTCTAATTCAAAACATTACTGATTAGCCAGAAATAGCATTTCTTTTTGTTTTGCTGCTTCTTTTTTCATTGCCTACTTGATATACAATATATAGTTTATACTAGAATAGGTTATTGGTGTTTAACTAATATTGTATAATAAAATCAGTTTTTATTGCTGCAATATATCCTAGTTTTAATATATTTTTTTTCAGATAAAGGAATTCAAGAAATCTATATTGAATATTCTGAAAATAAGTATTATTTTCGAAAGAAATACTTGTTATGTAAAAATAAAATTAAACTAGTAGTGACTGGCCTTTAAAAATACACAGACTAGCCAATATAGAAATGTGTGACACTCCATTTAAAACTCCTTTGCCATATCGGCACAAATCAAATAATTCTGATACTGACGAAAGTGCTTTCTCAGAAGGCTCAGGGGAATCAACAAACGATATATCAATCGTAACATTGTACGATGATTTGTATCGCATATTCAAACAGCAATTAGGTAATAAAGAGAAACTTCAGGATGCTATTTTTGTATCTTTACAAGAAACCAAATTGCTTGGGTTGCAGTGGAAAGTTTCAATGGAAGAGTGTGAGAGACTACAAAATTTACTTGACACAAAGGTAACAGAACTAACTGAATTGGAACGAAATTTAATAAGAGCACGCAATATGCTTGATGAAGAGAAGAGAAAGAGGAAGGCAGTGGAAATGGAAAGAGATGAATGTAAAGTTCAGATTTCTAAAGTCCTTAAAGCAATACTAAAGGATAACAACAATCAGTTGCCTCAAGAAACTAAAGAACAGTTAGCAAATCTTCATCCTGGCCGCAAGAGTTGGGGAGATCCATATCAACTAAGTGCCATTCAAGAAGTAAATACTACTGGATCCATATTATCAGATTTCAGTTACTCGCGTTCTGAAGACGATCTTGATAGCTCAAGATGTCTTAAAACGGGGAAAACCTGGAAGAAGATGAAGCCTAGTGCTGAAGAACCTCAAGAACCAGCTCTTAAAAAGCGACGCTCGTCATCGAATAAAGTGGTGGAAATTGGTACTACAGATACAGTAAAGGCCACTACAACTGTGACAGTCACCAAAGATGGTCCTATTACAGCTACATCAATTATAGAATCTATTCCAACTGAAAATAAGAGCAACGTTGTTCCTCCAAACTTAGTTTTTGATTCATGGGCTCGACAAGGTAAGTTTTTATTTAATTAAATGCTAAATTCTTGATCTTTTAGTTTATCTTAGATAATAAAGCGTTTTGTATGAAATTTCACTACTTGATTTTTGTTATCTGTTTATTGCTCTTTTAATGTTTTAGCCCTTCATGGGTCATGTTCTTCAAAGCCGTTGCCCGAGGGGGGTCATAGGGTTCATGGACTCCCCCCAAAATGTAACATGTCAAATTGACAAATTTCTTAAAATAAGAGCTTAATGAGAATTAACTCATATAATTTTGAAAGATTGCTAATGTCTTAGATTAAAGCGTTTTCTATTGGATTTCACTATCTGATTTTTTGTTGTCTATTTATTGCTCTCCATGTTTATCAGAGCGGTGGTCCGAGTGGGTGTCATCGGAGTCATGGACACCCCCCCAAATTGTTCAAGTCAAATTGACAAGTCCTTTAAAATAAGAGCATAACGAAAATTAAATCAAGTAATTTTAAAAAATGCGTGACCCCCCTCATGTTTTGCGCTACGACCGTTCTTGGTTCTTCAATGTATTTCTCTTTTTAACTAACTTCTATAAAGAAGAGCGAGGGGGGTGGCAGCTGCCCCCCACCCTGGACCTGAAAAACCTGCTATGAGCCATTAAAGCTTTCCATAACATTGCTGACTTGCCCCTCTCCTGGACCAAAAAATTTCTGATTTGTCCCTCTCTCTAGGACATTTTTTTCCGATGTGTCCCTCCCTAAACCAAAAGCTGGGTACGCGCTTAAGGTTACTAAATCTTATGAATTATATATCTATGTGTGCATATTAGGCAATATCTCCGTAGTTATGAATCTATTCTAATGGTTGTTTTTATTATTAAATACGTAATTCCTCAAATGCTGCCATCGGTTAATTTTCAATAAAAATGTCTACCCAAAAGGTTGAAAGAGGAGATGAAATTTCATATTAGACTTTATAATGGGGTTTTTTCAAATGATGAGACCTCCCTTATAGGCCAACCACATATTAAAGAATTATAATAAAACCGGGTTCACTCATACTTAACTAAATGTCACCAGGTTTATTCTACTACCACCTCCAGTCTTATTTAAAGTGGTACCCTAACGACCCATCAATTTGTTTTTCATACAAGATGTTTTTTTATATTGCTGAGGACTTACTGGGTTCACAACAATTGATTAACACCAAATATTCTCGTTATCACAAATTCACAATAAAACGCTTTATACTTACTCTGTTACTTTTGTCGAAGCAGCTGGAAGCGTTATTAATAACTAATCTGTCCTTCAATTTATCAAGTTATTGGTTAGTGTTTAGTTTACTGTTTGCTGTTATTAATTAAATTGTTTTTCCATTTTTACTAAGCTTTAGTGAAAGGTGGCCCCGGGCGGATTTCGCCGCTCTAGGACACTGATTTGAATTCTATTAGAATCTAAATTGTTTTGAATGCAATTGAAATAGTTGAAATAATAATTTTGATACATTTTTTTATGTATTGGATAACGCATATTGTTCTTGCATGTAAGAAGATAGACAATAATGCTAGATTCGTATCAAACTTTTCGCGTTTTTTGAGATTTGCAAGACATCTTAGTGTCTGATATTACTAGGAATTCATGACGTCGTTATATGCAGCTATGAAGAAACGCTGTTTATATTGGATCGAATTCGGGTTGTTTGAAACTGAAACTCATTAATTTTGGTCATAATTTCTTTTTGGATATAGGATGGAATATCCAATAGTTTTTAAAAATTCAAGCAAGGGATGGTGCACTGGTTTTGGGGTTGGAGATGGAGGAAATTTTTGAATATAGGAAATGGACAAGAATTGTCAAGTAGGGTATCATTTCCTCGCTGAATCGAAGAAAATTCTTTTTATATCATTTACAAGATATTTTGGATTTAATCTGAGAAACAGCTTTTCAGGTTTTTGACAGTAACTTTTTTCCCTTGCATTCTATGACTTAGACCAATCTGTTGAATTTCCTAGAACGTTAAATTTCTTACAATTTTCACTAGTCAAACTCTTGTTTGGCCTCCATTCACATCAGATACATCGCTTCAAATACAAAAAAATTACAATTCACAAAAGGCTGATTTTTACTGTGTATCTTATATTTTACCACATATTTAATAATATTATGGCACATACTACGGCAATTGGCCATAAAAGATACAAACTTTCATCGTCGTTTAATGCAAATTAAAAAAATAAATGTCAGTGACCTATATCCAAAAGTGGGCACAGTTAATCCAAAAGTTAACTTCGTTTATCGTTAATTTGTTAGTTACAAAGTTAACTTCGATAATCGGAGGAGCGTTAAATTTTCGAAAAATTAAGGCAAGTTAAAATTAACCCATAAAAATATACCAATCAAAATTTATACTGCTTTTGGGCTGGGAGAAATAGGTCAAATAGGTAAATAAAATATAAAAAAAAAACAAACAGAAAGAATAATTAAACACACATTTATTTATTTCGATAATAAAGTAGCCAGAGATAAGGCTATTATTTATGAATCGTAATTTTGTATTAGGTGCAGGTTCCCCGTGATAAAAAATAGCATATTAATATATATTTGCCTGTAGAAATAAATACATTAAAAAAAAAACAAAAACCGACTTCAAAAGAAAATTAACCAAAAAGCATGAAATAATATTTTGCTACAATTAAATACTTTTTATGAAGTCGGTGCCAATTTGAACAGCCAAGTTGCGATGAACAACTCTTCAATGTACCTCACAAAATATTTTCACTTTCGCTTGGCACCGGCTTCATAAAAAGTATTTAATTGTAGCAAAATATTATTTCATGCTTTTTAGTTAATTTTCTTTTGAAGTCGGTTTTTGTTTTTTTTAAATGTATTTATTTTACAATTTTCAGTGATGTAATGGCTGTAATTGCTAATCAGTTATCCTACAGCTGTAACATTCTATTAACATTTTTTTAACCATCCTTCATAACAATATTTGTACTCCGCCCTGTATGTCAGCTACCATTAATTTCCAACTGCTATGAGCTACCTTATATAATTATTTTTTCTCGCTTTTTACTAACCATCCTGCATGCTATAATTACATTCGACGCTATTTTTTAACCATCTTGCATAGCAAATATTATGCATCTCCTAACATTTTAACAACTACCCTGTATAATTTTATTTTTACACCACAAATTTATATTTAAATGTGTGAAATTAATATGCAAATTCTTAAGATTTTACTCATTCAAAAAATCGCCTTCCTTGGCAATTTTATCACTTTGAAAACTTGAAATGTCCAGGTGTAAAAATGTAATACTAGGAAAATATGAGGGAGGCATTAAATACTTACTTGTTCCTAACATACAAATACAATTTGTATTGAAAAAATGATTACAAGAGCAGTTTCACTCTCAAATCACCCTGTATTGAAAGAATTTTTACAAGATGAATCTCACTCTTACGTAGGTTCCCAAATCACCCTGTATTGAACACCTTTAAATTACAAATCAGCTATCTTGATTGTCGCAGACTGTCAATAATTTTTTTAATTATTTAATTTCTCTGCAAAACGATTTTCCCAAATATGAGACCCTAACCAATCGATTTCTATCCATTGAAACTTCTAAATAGGAAAATTTCATCGAAATCATTAGAGCCTTTTTTCCAGAACTCAATTACATATATACATACTTATTATATATATATATATATATATATATATATATATATATATATAAACCTTGTTCGTATTATAGTATTAGATTACTTCTATTTGATATGCAATTTTATATCTTAACAGAAATGAAGATACTTTAAATTGTAATCGAAAGTCCTCTTTGAAGACAAACCTTGTCTACAGTTAATAAAAATTGACATGGAATGATTACTGTTTATGTTTTAGACCATGTAAAAAATCTGTTTGTGAAGAATAACTTTTTTTCTTAAAATTGTGAATAAAGAGAAATCGTTTGATTTATGAATACACACTGTAGATTCGTATTAACTGACACTTATTTTGATTAATTCATCTTATTTACAATTTACCCCGAGTTTCGAATAGTTAATACCAGTAACTCTATCAAATCTTATAATACGTGCGACTCCACCAAGACATAGAATATAAGAAAATAGGTAAAAAGTTTTTCCCCATTCTATAAGAAACGATACAAAGTATGTTATTTGAACAAAAATTCTGACCATTTTGAGATATCACGGAACTAATCCAACCTCTTTTCAATTTGTCCCACGTTCCGGACAAAATTTTTCAATTTTTATAATAATATTGGCTCCTCCACCAAGGCATATATGAGTATAGGTAAAAACAGTTTTTCCCCATTTTCTAAGAAACGTTAAAAGCTATTTTAATGAAAAAAATATGGGGCCACTTCGCTATCCCCCCAAACAGGATCCCGGAAAAAGGTCGAAATTCCTAGAGCCGTTTCCGAGTAATCGGTGAACAAACATAAAAAAAAACATAGATACAGACGAATTGAGAACCTCCTTCTTTTTGAAGTCGGTTAAAAAGACGTTCTACTGCAGCACTAGATGGGATAGCAGTATTATATTTAATAAAAATGTTTATTAAAACTGGTTCACCTAGAAAGGCAGCATCCGTAAAAGATTCTTTTGACTTCGTGTCTAGCCAAGTTCTCATCAAATTCTGAGCTTTGTTTTTCAAACATTTCATCGACATGATATCGTTTACCATTCGATACGCCGAACATATGAGCCTGGGGTGGCGCGTAATTCAAACAAACAAAATGACAGCATGTCAACAAACGACTAATGTAACAGACTAAAATTAACGGAAGTTCAATTTACGGAAGTTAATAAGGACTTTAACATTTTTTTAAGTTAACTTAAAAGTTAATCCGTTCGATTGTCAACTTCGTTAATTAACGATTAACAGATTAACGAGTTAATGCCTATATCTCTGCAATTACTAGTATTAAAAATTTCCAGCAATATACTTTTACAAATGTAACCTTTGTATTTTTTATAGAATGTACCCCGAAAAATGACAGAAACACATTACGACAACATTATCTTCAACAAAAGACCGTTGTTATGCCAGACAATTGTATGGCTTGTGAAAAGCGTGTACGATTCGGAAAAACCGCTCTTCGATGCAAAGAATGCAAATCATTTTGTCATGTCGAATGCCAAAACTTAGTTCCTCTTCCTTGTATACCAGTTGTGAATACGCCAAACCATAAAAAAGCAACAGGGACGGTAAGTGATTATACCCCGACAACTCCACCTATGGTACCATCTTTGATAGTGCACTGCGTTAATGAAGTGGAACAAAGAGGATTACAAGAATTGGGAGTGTACAGAATTCCAGGATCAGAAAAAGAAGTTAAATGTAAGTACTTTATCATACACTAAAATCAGTTCTTAAAAATCTGGGTCAAAATATTAACATTGTGAGAATTGGTATAATTTCGATAGTCTACACTATGTGTTGTACTCACGAATAACTGTCACATAATCATGGATAAAAACGTTGATAAGTTACAAAATTTTCATCATGTTAAATGGTTAGGGTTAACAATTTCAATCATATAAATGATTCCTTAGTTATACAAGAATTTAATGCTCGTTACGGAAATCTCTGAAACCATGGAAGATGTGGGGTGGGGTGTGTTGGACAATAGTTGCCTATAATAATGTAATTGTATTCCTGCAAAGAAAATGCAATGAACTAAAGGGCATTTCTGAATGTGGGAAAAATTTATTTTATATAGTAGTAATTAAGTTATTACGCCTAAATTTTGAGCAAGATTGACTACTTTTTTAAATTTCTTGTACGCCATATTGGATTTTGACTAAATAAAAAAAAAAGTTATTTTCAGCTATAAGTAACTTACAAACTTTTTGAGTAGCAAAACGTTAAAACGTTATCAATAATATTCTGTCTATTCGCTAGGAGTTTTTGTTCTTCAATCTTCTTGTAAACAGATAAGTAACTGAAATTTGTAACCGAGACAAAACGCAGTAGGGCATTTTGAAATATTGCATGGACGAATGGTTGTCGTTTAGAGGGCTTTGTCACATGTTTCAACTCAAAGTTTTGGAGTCAATATATGTGTTATCTATGCCTCATGGCATGAATTTTTGCTGAATGAACCATTTGTTTAAGTTCGTCTCTGTCAACATTTATATAATTAAAGGTAATTAAAGGATTTAATAATGAGAAAATGACAACAAAATTAATTTTTACATACTTGCAAAAAGGCAATTTTTTTATGTATGTCATCTAATTTCTTCCATGAGATATTCGTTGGTGCAATCCGACTGAATTATTTTTTGTCAAATGGGCTATGTATTGAAGGTCACATCTTTTAATTTTAAGGCAAGAATTTCAACTCTACGAGTACAAAATTCATTTTGAACTGATTCTTATATATTGAGATTTTTTTGTTTCCCCCATTAACTGTAAACGGAACAAGATATCCATCTCCACGTAAAACGTTGTAAAACTAATTTTGGTGTAAAATTGACAAGTGCCACATTATCCAGTTCCAAGTAGGCACTGTCCAATGGCATCGTGGTCTTGAAATTACATACTGGACAGTTTTTTGGTTTGCTAAAATACGATAGTAATTATAAATTTCTGAGCGATTTATTTCATGTGTTAAAATATGCTTAAAACTAACATGCTATTGAATAAATGTATTAATTGGTGCGATATTAGCCCGAATACTTTTACCCCGTTTTTCGTTCAATAATCGTTCCGGTTCTACCAATCCATCGATTATAATAAATTTCGTTTAGACAATCTCGCACCATCTTTTTGAAAATCAACATGCATATCAAACTCGTTAGGATTGGCGTATACATTTCTTCAGTCTTAGATGAATTCGATTTTGGAGCATGTTACGATACAGCGGTTCTGTTAAATTTTCATCCAGAAATTTTTGTCCTCCAATATGTTTTCCCAGTATTCCTGTCCCTACATTAACTTTTTTGATGAGTCTTAAGTGTGATCCTTCCAAAAAACATGTGGATTTACATCAGACTAATACCACACATGCTGTCTGTTTACCCTTCCATTTAAAAAACCTTACTTTTTCATTAAAACAAACGGACTCTAACGGACCTTGGATGAAACGGACAGTCATTAGATAGCAAAATTGTATCCTGCGAGGACCATTTTCTGTTGATGCAATATTTCCAGTTTGTAGGGATGAAACTTATGTTTTTCAAATATATTTTATATTTCACAATGCAAGGCAATTGGGGCGGTTGATTGTTTGGGATTATTAACAACAGGCGTGTTTTTCTTCTGAAGTTGATGGACTTCTTGCTCTCTTACTATGCAGTGCACTTTCACTTTGAAGTGCTTTGACTAATTCTCTTAGGTACTTTCTGCATTTAGGAGTATTTGATTTTATTTCGTAAAGATTAAGACCGACTTATGCATAAATAAAATTTATTTCTTCTAATGAAGGAACATTAACCATTAAAAAAATAATTTGAATTACCTATAAATGCAATCAATAATTCAAAACTAAACGATATACCAAAGTGCTCTTCTGTTCGTAAACGTTAAGTCTAATATCCATAAAACTCATGTCTTCATTTTTTTCTGTTCAGTATTTAATTTTTTCTTCAAAACATGTCTAAATGTGCATTGCATTCATAATAAAATTGTTGGCAATTGTTCTTCAATGGAAATCTGTTTTTATACATCAGTTAAATCGCCCATAACTCTATACCTACACATCGGCAAACAACAAAGCTTTGAGTAGTGAAAAAATATATCTATCGAGTAAGTCATCATAAGACAACCATTTCCACTTGAAAAATAAAGATGGATAGTGTTGTTGTTCCTGGCGCGTCCACCAAATATTAGAACTCCCTTTATTTGTCTTATTCGGAATACCTTTGTTTATAAAATAATTTGAATCAACAGACGTTATAATGTGTGCTATGGCATCAAAAATTAAAAAAATATAGTATAAATAATAAACTTGGGAGTTGAAATGTCCCAATGAGAAGGCCCAAACTCTTATTTAGCCATTGAATATAAGACTTTCGATTACATGAACAGCAGATAAAAGACCTAAAGTTTTTAAACAAAAAAGTTCTTCATTTATATCATAACCATACCGATATCGTTATATATTTCCTACAATAGTTGTTAGCAACTCATATTTTGTCCTGGTTCCGTATTAGCTATTTATTACCTCATTCAAATATTTTTACAACGTCTCCAAATACAACCATTTAAAATTGATCTAACAAATTCCTGGTAATAGACATGCTCTTTTTAGATACAAATTTTAAGTTAGATCAATTTCCAAATTTCTTTTGTCTATTCATTGGGTTTTCTCTCCTCCAAATTTTTTCCTGTAACAGATAAGTATTTAAAAATTGTATTTGTAGAACAAAGTGTAGTAAGGCAATTTCGTAAAATTGCCCGGATTACTGGCTGTCTGTACAGAGATTCTTCCTCACAGTTTTTCTGAGAGAAAGTGATGTCTATAAAATGATCAACCAGTATTCCTGTATATAAGTAATGTATTGTATATTGTGTAATACTTATCTGTGTATGGAGATGTTTCAACTCCGACGAGTCTGGAGTCGTTGTCAATCGTTTAGTGTTGTTTTCGAGGGTTTTTTTTTAAATTTTCGCTTTGATTTTGAATTTGTTGTTTGTCAAAAAATTTGACACTGACAAACAACAAATTCAAAATCAAAGCGAAAATTTTTTAGAAAAAAACCTCGAAAACAACACTAAACGATTGACAACGACTCCAGACTCGGAGTTGAAACGTCTCCATACACAGATAAGTATTACACAATATACAATACATTACTTATATACAGGAATACTGGTTGATCATTTTATAGACATCACTTTCTCTCAGAAAAACTGTGAGGAAGAATCTCTGTACAGACAGCCAGTAATCCGGGCAATTTTACGAAATTGCCTTACTACACTTTGTTCTACATATACAATTTTTAAATACTTATCTGTTACAGGAAAACATTTGGAGGAGAGAAAACCCAATGAATAGACAAAATAATTCAAGACCTCCTCAACAATCTTTTCGAAGTTACTTCCAAATTTGTTTTTTACATTTTCGTGAATAAATACAATATTACTCATTCCTTAGTTTACCGTAATTTACTGAAATGAATTTGTGTGTAATAGACCACCACATATAATCAATTTTAATTATTTTATTTTAAACATATATAAGTATAAACATTATTTTCTACCAGGTTTAAAAGAAAAACTCCTTACTGCCAGGGTTCCTCCTAATCTGAAAGAAATAGACCTCCATGTGATTTGTGGTTGTTTGAAGGACTTCTTGAGATCATTGTCGGAACCTCTAGTAACTTATGCCCGTTGGAAAGACTTTGTTCAAGCGGTGAAAGCTAAAGATCCGCAGGATACGTTTCCTGCTTTATACCAGGCAATCTCTGAGCTGCCTCAACCAAACAGAGACACGCTTGCTTACATCATACTTCACCTGCAAAAAGTCGCTGATTCACCAGAATGTAAAATGCCAATTGAAAATATTTCTAAAGTGTTTGGGCCAACAATAATTGGTTACTCGGCCGAAGATTTAAATCCAAAGCAATTAATTGAAGAAACACGCCACTTGGTGCAAGTTATGGAAAAATTAATGAATATTCCATCCGACTACTGGTCCAAATTTGTACACGTTAACCGTCAGCAACCTAGCAGATTACAGCAAACGCCAAGCACAGATTCGCTTCTAAGGCCTACAGCAAATCGATTTTTCACGCCGAAAAGCAACACTGGCAAATCTAGAAGGAAGAGAGAAGGAAGAATTTTTGGAACCCCTCCAACATATAAGTAGAGTTTTTTATTATTTTTAATATATTTTTTATCAATATCAATAAGCCGCTAATGTTTTTTTGCAACTTTGCTTAGTATTAATGATATAACATATTTGAGTACAATAAAGATTCATGCCAATATTTTTCCAGAGCAATTTATAAATTGTACAATTTTATTAATAGTTACACTGAAATAATTTTTGTTTCTTGTGTTAATTCATTTCTAACATGTTAATAAAATATTATTTTAGGTATAAGTTTAACAATGTAAAATAATAACCTACCTTTTTTGTTATATATCTCGTTATTATAGGATCGTGCACAAAAATAATGGTGTCGCTATAAAACAAACATCAAATGAACTGAAGTCTATTTGATTTGAAGATAATATAAATTGTTCCAAATTATTTGAGTATGTTAGTAATTTTCCCGTAATTTTAATAAAGAAAATAGTGTAGGTATATAACTGGTAAAATTATTTACAAAGTTCTTGATGTATTCCAAGTAAATACAGGTACCTGCCTGATGCTATGTGACGTTGTGATCAGAACACCCAGCAATAACTAGTTTAAATTAAGAAAATGCAAGATCAAAACTTAAAGGGAATTGGACAATTAGAATTTGTCAAGGTGCGCTATACACACATTAACTTGTTTAGGCATGCTTTTAATGAGTTAATCGATTTTTCCTGGAGAACATTATCCCATGCTACCTGTGCCGCTAAAGTTTGTGAAGGAGTTTGTGGCCAATGCAATTATGCAATAGAGGTCCTAATTTAAGGTAGATAATGTGTTTGAATCTCATTATGGACGTAGCATCGGGCAGTCATGTTGCCTCTGATAAAGACGAATTGTGATTTAATACTATAAGCAATATATCCCGGACCGGTTATTTATGCATACCCAACAGAATCTGGATTTGTTGCTAAATATTATCGGATTCCATTCCTGGTTTCACTGTAGCACACGTTGTTCCACAATTGCCCTAAAAATTCATTAATAAAGAGTTAAACATAATTGAACTCAAAACAATTGTAGCAAAACATTACCAAATTTGTCTGGACAACCACATTAGAATAACAACTCAGCGCCGGATCTAAGACGGGGCACACGGGGGTACCTATCCCGCAATTTAACTCAATCGCTTGAGAAGAGGGGCGACATATCATTTTCTCCCTCGGTTCGAAAAAAGCATAGATCCGGGACTGTAACACTTTGAAAAGTCCAAAATTTATGAACATGCTTGGGAACTAGTTCATAGAAAACACTTTGACCATCAAAATTACATAAAGCAAATTAATTATATTAAATGATGGTGAGTCTTGTGGAATGCAATTGAGTCTAGATAAATATAACTTCATTTCTTTTTTAACAACACTAGGTATATCTTGTCTTCTAAACGTTGATTGTGGCACGTTCTTGATTATTTTTATGTTTCTTTGGGGAATAACACCACATAGAAATAAAACTACTTATATTGCAGGAATACCAAACGTTTCAAAGTCTATTCTGACTTCGTTGTCAATGGCTCTACATTTATTGATGTTTTATTTCTATGTGGTGTTATTCCCCAAAGAAACATAAAAATAGGTATATCTTGTTAGTTCATAAGGTTTCTCCTTACGACTTTGAATGGGATCACTGAAATAATATTTTTTGATCACATTTTTGATGAATTCCCTATCTTACAATAAAGTCACCCTTAGAAGCGCCACCTATAAATTTTGACGAAAATTTTTGCAACCTGAAAACAGCGTCACTATTATATATGATGTTTTGAATTCCAGTGCTACCCAGGTCCTATATATAAAAACATTACTATAGGTTTGTTCCGCCTCGATATGAAACAGTAACACGTGACGATCAAGAAAATCTGTTCCACCCAACCGTTCAGTAAACGTTACAACACGATTTTCCAATCAAGGTACTGCTTTTTATATCGTTATTTGGATGTTTGATAAAGAGCAAAAATAATTGTGATGGTCGTGTTGATCATGCGTACTAGCTTCTTATATTCGTGCCAATTGATGTTCAAAGTTAAGGATTGCTTGATCATTGTTAAAAAAATTCGAATAAAACCAGACACCTTGTAATGTAGCACAGTGTCTTGGTTTTGCTCCGAGTTGTGACGCTTTTTTGGGTTTGTTTCAACGGATTATTTTTAAAAAACTTACAGTCCAAATATTAGCATATTTTTCTACTCCGATCCTGAGTCACTTTGTAACGACTGCTTTCGGAAAAATGTACATCTATCGAGCAATCCTTTGTGTACTATCCTTGAATTTAAAATACATTTGCAGATTAGTTGTTTTTTTACAGTGTGATATTTTTGTTTGTATTTGTGTTTTGAATGTCGAAATTAATGATAACACTATGTCACAAAAATGTTTACTGAACTTCACATGCGACACATGATTTCCGATGTATTTTTACCTTCTGATTATGAATTCCATGTCAGAAATTGGACTGCAAATTACAGTTTTTACAAATATGAAAATATATGCAATTTTGACAGTATTCCTCGAGATTATAAAAATTGTGCCTGTTCAGATTCTGACACCGGATTCGAGATCAAGAGGCAAAAATACATCGGAAATCATATGTCGCATGTAGAGTTCAGAAAACTTTTTCTATTTTGTGTGCTGGAAGATTTCTTACACCGTTGTGCCGGTATATTTAAGATATTAAGGTTGTGGAGTAAGAAGCTCAGACAGAAACTTGTCAGAAAAGCGTCACAATCTAGATTTTCTGTAACTAAACAATATTCGTTGAACGATCCTTACTTGCAGTTGCGCACAAAGTCGATGCAGACAATTTCGTGATAGTTGCATGGCGATTCAGAAACTAAGTAGGAACAATCCTAACAAGTTTGTTCACAGTAACCAGTTGCCAACGAATCCAACTTCCAACGATTTGAATAATTCTACGCGAATCGAGTGTTGGCAAAGTTAACGGTCGAGATCGCTGATTGGCCTAGAATTTTACAAACTGTTGGAATTATTGGAAACAGGTCCTACCTTAGAATTCGCCTGCATCGATTTTGTGCTCAACTGCGAGTTTATACTTGTTCAAAGTATCACCATTCTCTAGTAACAGAAGATCTACTAAGTTGGAAGGCTTTTTTGACAAGTATCTGTTTCATCTGGATATTTCTTTACCTTAGTTGTCTTAATTATGGGTTTTATCACTTATTGTGATACAAAAAAAAACAACTAAACTTTAAATGTAAATATATTCTAAAATAACTAAATATCAATTGACGGATTGACGGGAATTAATTTTTCTAGTGTGCATGATCAATTTGATCTTCCCAACGATTCTAGCTCTTTATTATCAAGAATCTGAACTGTCACATTTTGGTTAGAAGAGGTTTTCTTCATTGCGCATGACGGTGATCGTCACATATCGGGTAGGAACAAACCTATTGTCTTTTAAAACTGTCGATGAACCTCAGACTTTAAAATGTTTACATTTTTAAATATCTAGTCCTTGATCAAGGGGTGTCGCCATGCAGAAACAGCAGCTTCTCCCCCCCCCCCCACTAGACTGCTTTTGCTGATCGTTTTGCGCTTCGTTATATGCTAAATAAAACATATAATTATTTATTGTAGTTACTACCAAATGTATTCAAGCACACCCATATCTGTATTAACCGAACTTCTGATTGTCCCGCCCTGTGTACATCAAAAACCTGCCTACCTGTCAGTTCTGGCGATGCTCTTGTCTTGATCTCAAGGGTGGTGTTATTTCTCAAAAATACTAAAAATAAAATAAAAAGTAACCTTGAGAAAACTGTTAAAGATAGTTTGCTATTGTAAACACTATATAAAATATAGATAACTTGTTCAACTTTTCTAAATTAACAAACAGTATAACACACTTGATTTCCAAGATTCAAATGTTATTCCATTCTTGAACACAATGTATATATACATCGTAACAAAATTGTACTAAAGATATTTGGTTTATTAGAATTGCCTTTGAACATTGTTCCGTCACAGATCATAAGGTTCTGTTAAATATAAATCCTAGAAAATCAAATTATGTTGAATACTCTCAAGAATTTCGTAATTTAAAATTTTGGCGAGCTTTTTGTAATCTTTATATAATCAACGAATATAGTGTCTATATTCGTTTTTATAACCTAATTTACAAATATAAACACACGTGACAACAAGCAAAATTCTAAATTACATTTGTGGTATTCCATATATTAAACGCAAAAATATATCATCTATGCAATTCTCATGACCACAAATAAAGTAAATCTTAAAGCCGCTCCTCAGTGGTGGAATAATTGGGGGGGGGGCAGCAGATGGAGTGGCCTTGTACTGTGGAACCCATAAACGCCGCCGCCATGTCCCCATGTTCCCTTAATCAAATCCTAAACAAAGTTTTAAAAATATATATGTAATATCATCGCATACAGATTAAATACGAATAAATATATACAATTTTTAAAATAAAATTACTACTATTTTCTTTTAAAAAATATTTAATTTCATTATGTAATTCATATAGCTTAAAGTGCAATAGTAATGAATTCAGAGCCGAGTTTAGAAAATCGCTGCATTTTCAAAAAGTTAGTAATTCTTAATTCTTCATAAAAGTAAGTTAAAAATATCAACCCGTAGTTTCTAGTTAATATGTACAATTCTTCAGCTTACATTTCACGAGTGGTCCTTATTACCACACTAATAAGTAGCATTAGTGAAATGCAAGAGCTGTAAAAAAATAGAGGAAGGAATTTAAAAATACCTCCCTTTAACCAACATATAAGCTATTGTAGTTTTGTCAGTAACAATTTTTTACTCTACTAGCTTTTGCAAAGGTTTCTTATTCTCTGCAGTATTGTTTTTAAAAAATAAAAGGAAAAAAGAATTCCACCATCTGGCTGACTGAAGAGTCTAATGCACTTGCTGGATCTTTAAACAAATATCATTCAGATTTTAAAGAAAACTGGCGTTGTCGAAGAAATTAATCAAACTGTTGAATCGAAATCCAGTATACAAATCATTAACCTTCAGACAACAAACAGGTGAAGAGTCTACTAGATGTGATAATAAAAACTCCGACGTTACTGATACTGAAAAATATTATCAAAAAATATGTCTCTTCTAATTTAGAGTTCTTCTCATAGATTGATGCTGCACATTGGCCAATACCTGTGCCAAAGCATATCAGAATTTAGATTACGAAAAAGGCAGTAAAAAACTTCAAAACATGGTTGATGGACCTTTTGCTATGCTATACTCACCATCAACAAAGAATTTGATTGCTACGTATGTCGGTGTGACAATTTTTCTTCTAATAAATTTGTCTCTGGTTTTTGTTAGTGGTGGAAATTAAATCCAAGGATATCACAGCATGAATCATCGCATGAACAGGTCTCAAACTTAGCAAAAAAGAACTCATTGACAATGGGCTTGAAACTTAACAAAACAAAGATAACTAGAAGACTATTAACGATGAAACTAAGAAATTGGGAAACATTTTACTTCGACTTTTAGATGTAACACTATTTTTAGCCCAACAAAATCTTGCTTTCTGAGGCCATGGTGAAGATATTTATTTGGAAAACAACAAATTTTCTAGAGTTTGTACAACTGTGAGCGAAATATAATCCACTGTTGAATGAGCTTAAACCTGAAAGACGTCGGTGGTGGGTCGAAGAGAATACCTTTTTATTTGTTAACAGGAATACAAAATGAATTTATTCTATGTTTGGGTGAACATGGAAGAGAAAAAATTATTGCAGATATTATAAAAGCTAAGTACTACGGGATCATTTTCGACAGTACTCCTAAAGTAAAGTAAAACAGATCAAATGACTCAAATTATTAGATTCGTTCATATTGTAATGCTTTTTTTACTCTTCGGGTTTTTGGATTTATTTAAACACACAGTCAAACTTTCTAAATTTCACCACTTTAATTTATATTCACACAACTCTATACAATTTATCTTGAACACCGTCCGTCAGCCCTCCATATTTATATATTTCGTTTCGGAATTCTGTATAGAAGGTTTCTCGATCATTCGATGAAATTCAATTGATTTTCATAACGCCTACCCCCTCGTCTTATCGCCAAACAAACATTTCGGCTTCTACGAAATATCAGATGAATTCCCGTCACAATATAGCAAATTACATTGTGGAAGTACGAGTATCTTTCTTGGCTTTGTTATGTCCTGGAAAAACTACTGAGGATATGTCAAAATACATTCAAGGTTATAACAATGCGGCGCCAATGTCGGGTGTCCATGGAGAGGTGCAACGAAAGATCCGATAAGCAAATCCAAAAGCAGTGTTCAGTTCCTGTTCTAATCATTCCTTGAATCTTCATGTGTTATGGAACAGTGGAGAAATTATATTCATGTTTCGTCATCTACACAGAAATTGCAATTGCTTAAAGAGAAAACTGGAAAAAAATTAAAACGTTTATTTGATACTTTGAGCGCGCTTTACGATTTTACCTTTTCAACATAAACAATTGGAGCTTTCGAATACTACAATATTTTCACTATCCAAAAAATACTCTGTTTATAGAAATCACCAAACTAAAAGTCCCGAATAAGTATTTATAGTGACAAAATTAACTAACATTGTAGACAATGCTGTAACTTTTGGCACTAAAAAATGCTGTGTTATTGACATTCACATCGAAATACGAAAAAGAAGGAAGGTAAAAAAAACGATGCCGTTAATACAAAGCCATGAACAAATCAATAATATTTTTCAAATTATTGAAACTAAGGTCATGCTAGAAGTTTCAGGTGACCCTCTGGCTGTAACAGTGGACATTCTGATAAGAAATTTATGATGAATTTGATAAGGAGCAGGTTTTTCAAGAAATAAAAAGGTAGCGCTGGTATGTACATACATGCCACCGACACGAGTGTGGACGTTGCTGCCAAATGGACAGCCCAACAAATCAATCAGTTATAATATTCTTTAGTGTGTACATTGCTTATACTTCTTGACGATTCGCATCTCAGTTGCATCATGCAAGAGGAGTTTTTCCAAACTTGAACTAATTAAGAATTATGTTCGACTTACAATGACCCAAGAACGACTCGTTAAATTGTCCCTACTTTCAACTGAAAGTAGTTTCAAAAGAAATTGATTTCACTGAAGTTATTCAGGAGTTCAGGTCAAATGAAGGCACGAAAATACATATCTGTTATTATAGCTGCATACCTACTGAAAATAAAAACTACCTACTTATTACTTATTTTTATTAATGATTTTTTTTGTCGATCGATTCGTATTTTATTTTTCTCATTACACATTGTATAATGTTTATACGAGGGTGAATCAAATATGAACCGGACTTTTCTGTTTCTCGCCCTGTAGGTAATTCGAGTGGCGTGACGTCTCGATATATGTTAGGTAGGGATGTTAAGAAGAGGGGAGTTCGTCGGTTTGGCGAGGCGTAATCGATGCGCTGTTAGTAAGCATTCATGTCAGAGCAAGAGGTGCATACGATGTTTCTTGTTGTCGCAACTGTGTGGTGATTATCTGAATATTGTGTAATGGTTCGGAGCGGGTCCAGCAGTAGATACACCAGTTAGACCGTCTGAAATTTTGCTTAATATAATAATTGGTTTTATTTAGGCATTGTTTTACGAGTGCATGGAAATATGGTTGCAGAGGATAAACAATAAAGAACTCTCTCTTGCAAACATAAAGAGGAAGAGAATTTGTGAAAAAGAATGCATCCAACATTATATTTACCTGGTATGTTTGTATTTTTCTTTTACACTTGTCGGGCATGAAAGAAGTGAGGTGAAATTTTCTCTACTCCGTTCACGGGCCCAGTGAGAGGTAAAACAATGGAAAATTTTGCTAATGACAGGATCAGGCATTCCCAATCTAAGCTCCAGTTTCAGTGAAGGTAACAAAAAGTCATGGCACATGAAGAGGATTGTTTGCGAGTTGGGGAGAGATGGAACAGCACCGGTTTTTGACGGAATTTTTAGCATCAAGGTACCCGTCTTTCTGCAATGGGGCTCAAATTCTTGCAAAGCAGAAATTTTGAAGCCACAGGGAAGACGCTTTTCATTAGGGATTATCACTGAAAACAAAGGCTAGAAGTACAGGTTCCTGCTTTTCAGCTTATCATAAGAGTTTAACTAATCTGCACATTAATGAACATATTTTTCAGCCGTAAATATTGTATTTTAATGTTGATGAAATTTCTTTAATTGTGGTCTTAATGCTGTAGATACTGGTGACGCATGTACTTTGCTGATCATGCTACAGGGTGTTTATAAAAAATGGAAGCAACCTAATTATTTTTGTGAAAATAGTACACCCAGTGATTTAGTCACTTGCCACAGTATGTGACGGAGCAAAAACAGATAAAGTACCTTAAAGAAACAAATGGTCAAAAAAATAATATTGAAAATAGATTTCAGTCTTTTTTGATTGTCCGGTGTGAAAATGTGTCACAAAAGATTCTTTTGTGCAAAATGGAGTAAAAAAAGTTGCATCTTGGTCCCACAGGTGGATAAACAAAGCTGGGTTGAGTGAGTTCGGATGAACCACACAGATACAGCTGTAATTCATTGACTCAAGGAAAATTGAACAAAATGCATTGGGAAACCCTTAAGCACCCGCCTTACAGTCGATTTGTCGCCATGTGACTACCACATGTTTGGGCCACTTAAAGAAGAACTGGGAGGCCACCACTTTGAGGACAAGGAAGGTGTAGAAACGTTTGAGCGCAATTGGTTATCGACACGACCAGTTTCATTCTTTGAGAAAGGTATTAAAAAACTTCGGATTCGGTGGGAAAAATGTATACATAAGAGAGGAGACTATGTAGAAAAATAATATGTATTAAAATTTGTATTGATCGTACCAATAAAATTTTTAAAACAAAAGTCCGGTTCATATTTGATTCACCCTCGTATAAGGCGAATTTAAATTTCACTTGCAAAATTTTAACTAAATAAGCGTAAACACTCAAACATACAAATATGAACTGAATAAAAAGCTTGTAAAATTACATCAACTTCTTAAACAATTCAATGAGGCACCCATCATTGAGCTTTGCCGGCACGGCCTCCGACGGGCTTAATCCGCCACTTCTGTTGCTTTTATCAGTTTGCAAAAATGTATCAATTAACTTATAAGTAAGACTTTGGATTAGTGAACTCTGAACTTTCTAACTCTTCATGTTAAAAAAATACTGGATCTACGCTTCCAAAAATGAGTGTCAAAAAACGATTATCAGGAAGAGTAGCTGTAGTAACAGCTTCCACAGAAGGAATTGGATTTGCCATAGCACAACGACTAGTCCGCGAAGGTGCTAAAGTCATAATTAGTAGCAGAAAGGAAAAAAATGTACACAAAGCTATTGAAAGTTTGTCAGCCGAAGGTCTGGACATTAAAGGGATTACCTGTCATGTATCTAAACCAGAAGATAGAAAGAAACTGTTTGATGAAACAACTAAATATGGAGGTTTGGATATATTAGTATCAAATGCTGCTGTTAATCCTGAAGTTGCAGAAGTACTAAACTGTTCAGAAAGTTCATGGGATAAAATCTTTGATGTCAATGTGAAATCTTCATATTTACTTGCAAAGGAAGCCTTGCCTTTGCTGAGGAAGAGTAAGGTAGGAAGAATTATTTTTATTTCTTCGATAGCAAAACAGCCTCGTTTGGTTTAACTAAGTCTGCAGCACTTCAACTTGGACCAGAGAATATTACCGTCAATTGTATAGCACCCGGTTTCGTTGAAACCAAATTTTCAAGTGTAATAATTTCCCAACAACGTGCAAAGGCTCAGGCTCTTTCAATAATTCCATTATATAGCTTAGTATTCAAACTTCAATCTAGTTAGGATTTGTTTATAAGGTGTGAATTGGATTTTTTAGATTGGGAGTACCACATGACGTAAGTGGAACTGCAGCTTTTTTAGCTTCAGATGATGGAGCATATGTTACTGGTGAAATTTTGGTAGTTTCTGGTGGAATGCAATCTAGATTATAGGTCAATTGTGATAGTTTTCACAAATATGTTTTTGTTATTCTTCATATTTTTTACATTTAAATTTACAAACCTGGTAGTGATAAGTTTTTCATTTAACTTAAAGCAACTACTTACTGTACAATAATAATATTTTCAAAATGGATTATGTTGATTTATCATTACTTGTTATATTAAATGCTAATAAATTAGTGAATTAATTAGATTTTTTAAATCGTGCAAATAGCGTAGATTGAGTAATTTTTAATTATATTCCTCAGAACCATGCTCAGAACTCAGAACTATTAATTTATAGCTTGATCATTTTAATGGTTTTATAAAATTAGATGCTGTAGTTCTGCTAATTAGTAATCTCTCTCTTACGCCAATTCTCTCTTATTTATTTGACAATTTTCATTCCTGTTATAATATGGCTAAATCAAGATATATGTATATCTCAAAAAAATACTTTTTATATTCTCTTCAATCAGGTAATAGTCTTGCTGCTTGGTTTAGGGTTCAAGGCTGAAAGTAGGTTTTACTAAAGATTATCCTGTTGCCAGTCTACCATAGTTTTTATGGCCTCAAAACATCTGTGCTTTATATGCATGTTCTTCAGTATTTTCTCTTATATATAATTTTTGTTTTGTAAAAGACTTAACATTAAACACACTCTGTTGAGTAACTTCTGACTCTGAATGAACTTTTTTCTTTGAGAATGTTAAGAGTTGTTGATTGGCTTCTATATTTACCCACATAAATATCATCAGACACTCAGCCATCCAACAAATATGCTTTTCAAAGGATAAAAGAATTCTTCATGAACCAGTACATATATTGCTGATAAAGCCAAGTAATGAATTCAAAGTTATTGAATTGGTTGAAAATCTACATAAAAGTCAACATCAAATTCTATCTGAAAGTGGAATAAGTAAAATTAGTATTCAGTATTCTAAGAATTCTAAAGAAACACTCATTCCATATTCACACTAAAAAAAATTAGGAACTGTTAAGATTTAAGGAAAATACTCAGGACATATAATCACACCATAGTTTTTGTAGAAATTCATGATTTTAAATCTCGCGGGCTTTTAGATCTACTATTTGTATAACCTAATTCCTAATTTGCAAATACAACCGTTACAAAATGGAAAATTATAAATTTATGCACAAAAATACAACTCTAGCAAATTTAAGGACTACAAATAAAGTAAATCTTAAAGCTGTTGCTTCTATGAGTTGAGAAAAATTTATCAGTTAACTTATAAATGGGACTTTGGACTAATGATCTCTGAACTTTTTAAGTCTTCATAAGTTTAAAAATTAATATACTGGATTTACGCAAGATTTACACTCATAAAGATGAGTGACAAAAAACGATTGTCAGGAAGAATAGCTGTAGTAACAGCTTCCACAGAAGGAATTGGGTTTGCCATAGCACAACGATTAGCCCGTGAAGGTGCTAAAGTAATAATTAGTAGCAGAAAGGAAAAAAATGTCCACAAAGCTGTTGAAAGTTTATCAGCTGAAGGTCTGGACATTAAAGGGATTACCTGTCACGTATCTAAACCAGAAGATAGAAAGAAACTGTTTGATGAAGCAACTAAATATGGAGGTTTGGATATATTAGTCTCAAATGCTGCAGTTAATCCCGAAGTTGCAGAAGTATTAAACTGTTCAGAAAGTTCATGGGATAAAATCTTTGATGTCAATGTGAAATCTTCATATTTACTTGCAAAAGAAGCCTTGCCCTTACTGCGAAGGAGTAAGGTAGGAAGAATTATTTTTATTTCTTCAGTAGCTGGTTTTCGACCTGATAATGCATTAGGAGCCTACTCTGTGAGCAAAACAGCATTGTTTGGGTTAACTAAGGCTGCAGCACTTCAACTTGGACCAGAAAATATTACTGTCAATTGTATAGCACCTGGTTTAATTGAAACCAAATTTTCAAGTGCAATAACTTCCCAACAAAGTGCAAAGGAGCATGCACTTTCAATTATTCCATTATATAGGTTAGTATTCAAAATTCAATCTAACAAATATGTGTTTATAAGGTGTGTATTCAATGTTTTAGATTGGGAGTACCACATGATGTAAGTGGAGCTGCAGCATTTTTAGCTTCAGATGATGGAGCATATGTTACTGGTGAAATTTTGGTGGTTGCTGGAGGACTGCAATCTAGATTATAAGTCAACTGTGCAAATTTTTAAAAATATGTTTATATTATCTATATTATCCTAAATATTTTTTACATTTAAATTTACAATCGTGGTAGATAGTGGTACATGTATTTTTTTCTCATTCAACTTAAGGGCAACTACTTACTGTACAACAAATATATTTTCAGAATTGATAATGTTGATTTATCATTTTTTATATTAATGTTAATAAATTAGTGACTTAATACAGAAATGTTCTCAATAATTTGAACTGAAATTAGTGTTTCAGAGTTTTGCTACACAATCGATTTTTTAAATCATGCAAGTGGTATAGAGTAATTGTTGGTTTGATCCTTGAGAACTATTATTTGTTACTTATGGTTTGACAATATTGATATTGCAATCCTTATATAATTAATAATCTTTCCTAATTCTTGACAATTTCAATCCCTGTGAAAATATGGCTAAATCAACAAGACTTGTATATCTCAAAAATACTTTTTCTATTGTTCACTTCAATCAGTTAATCTTCATATTGCTTGGTTTAGTCTTCCTGTCTGAAAGTAGTTTTACTAAAGATGATCACGTTGCCAGTCTATCATATTTTTTATATTTGAGATCTTGTAATTATTTTATATTCCTGTCCATTAATATTTTCTCTTGGTATATAACATTTTTGTTTCATTTATACAAACCCTAATATTAACATACCATGTTGAGTAACTTCTTGAGGTTGAAATTTGGTATCAGTGTATACTTTGGTGACCTGATCAGGAGTACATATTGTAGATAAAGAAATTTTAATTTTAGGGGTACTTCTGGGGGAAAAACTAAAAAAATCGACCATTCCCCATCTTATCTCCGAAACTATAAGAAGTAAAATTTTGGAAAAATAAGGAGAAACCTCTACTATTAATTTTGGGGGACAAATTACAGAATTAAATGGAAAATATAAACTTAAAATTGTTTCTAACACATCATGTAATATATCAAATGAAAGGGCTCAATATGATGAAAACAAATATATTTTTTTATATTTTTAAAATAAATTATTTAAAAAATATTAACAAAAATATAAAAAAAATATCCATTCCCCTACCTTATCTCCGAAACTATAAGCCGTAAAATTTTGAAAAAAAATAGAGATATAGGTCCTCACCTGAATTTTACTGGAAAAATAAGGAGAAACCTGTACTATTAATTTTGTGGGGCAAATTACAGAATTAAATGGAATATTGTTTGTAATGCATCAAGTAATATATTAAATCATAGGGTTCATTATGACTAGTACAAAACATGTTTTTTCATATTTTTAAAATAAATTATTTAAAAGATATCACCGAAAATATAAAAAAAATTGTCCATTCCTCCCTTTATCTCTGAAACTATAAGATGTAAAAATTTGATAAAAATTAGGGATATAGGACCTCACCTGAACTTTACTGGAAAAATAAGGAGAAACCCCTAATATTAGTTTTAGAGGGCAAATTACAGCATTAAATGGAAAACAAAATTAAATTTATTTCTAACACATCATGTAATATATCAAATCAAAGTATGACGAATTCAAATATATATTTTTCATATTTTTAAAATGAATATTTTCAAATGTATTAACAAAAATATAAAAAAATACCATTCCCCCCTTTATTCCCCAAACTATAAGACCTAAAAATTTTTGTTTAAAGGAAAAATTCGAAGAAATCCCTAATATTAATTTTGGAGGCCAAATAAACGGCAAATGAAAAAATATTTTTTAACGCATCATGCAATACATCAAATGAAAGTTCTCATTATGAGACAAATATATATATTTTTAATTAATTATTTACAAGATATTAACAAAAATATATAAAAAATTATCAATTCCTGCTTTATTTCCGAAACCATACTACCTAAAATTTTGAAAATAATTAAGGGTACTAGGGCTGTCTTGAAATCTATAAGAAAAATTAGTAGAAAACCCCAATATTAATTTTAGGGACAAATTATAGAATTAAATGGAAAAAATTAAATTAAATTTTCAAACGCATCATGTAATATATCAAATAAAACGCTCATTCTGTGAAATTCTCGCGTAATTATGCGAACCGACCTGAAGAGGGCAGATGTGACTCTGCCGAAACGTCGTCATTTTACCATCGATCCCGGCAGGGATCAGTTATCAACTACGCGGATGAATTCCCGGAAACCATCTAATACATTTAGTGCCCGCGAAAACTTAAAAACAAATATATATATATATATATATATATATATATATATATATATATATGAAAATGCACTCATTCCCTGCTTGTCTGAAACTGGAATATTAGTGGAATATTAGAATCTTGAAGGTGGTACGGAACCCTTAGTATGCGAGTCCAACTCGCACTTGACTAAATTATTTTTGTTAATGTAACCAGAGTTGTTTATTAACTTCTATAATTATGCACAAAAATACCAGACAGTCAGCAACCACCACAAATATGATTCTCAAAGGATTGAAAGCATTGCTCATAAATTAAGAAATTTATTGCTGATAATACCAGATAATGAATTCACAGTAATTGAATTGGTCAAAAATCAAACATCAAATTCTATCTGAAACTGAAATAAGTAAAACTAGCATTGTATGGATTCTAACAAAATATTTCAGTTATTCTGTATACACTAAGAATATTAGGAATTTAGGGTAAAATTATCAGGACATAATATTCGAACCGACATTAATTTCATTTCTGTCAGAAAAATTATTTGATATTTTGCCTTTAAACACAGTGCATAAATAGTTCAACAGTTTGGTACGTGTGCTTATTTATATCGTAACATGCGTAATATTTAAAACTAAATATTTCATAATTTGTTAATTGGAAAACGGACGTCCCAAAAAATGGCCGTTAAAATCTCCTCACTTTTGACATCGGTACGGCGGAGTACGGCCGGTGGGCTGTTCCACAGATCATACAAAGAGAGGCTGTTTATATCCTTTCGCCTACTGATTTTGTGCATCGTTATTCCAACCATCTATGTATTAGTTGCCAACCATCTTCTTTACTAATTAGTTTTTTAATAAACTATTCTTCCTACTCATCCTTCTAACTCCATTATTGTAACAGATAAGTATTTGAAATTTGTAACACAGTGTAGTAGCTCTGATTTCTGGTATATTGTCCTTTACAGAAAGCCTTCCTCACTGATTTTATATAAAGAACTATCATTAATCTTGGAAATGTTTTGAAACTGGTCTACTTAATTTTGTATTCTTTAACAAATTTAAATACCGACCTGTAGCAGAAAAGTAGTGCGGAGAGAAAATCTTAATGAATAGGCAAAATAATCAAGGACATCCTAAATAATAATTTGGAAATTACCAAAATTAGGTACTGTTACCTTTATAGATATATGAAAACTTACAACTGTGGACATGTCGAAGTTTCTATCATGAAACTAAAATAATATAAATGAACGTTTTGTGTATTTGAGTACTGATGTGTATGTTAAATTATAGAAATTTAACGAAATATTGAAATTTACTGTGACTGTGAGATTATGAGTAAAGACTAATAAATTAATTTAGCTGAGTAAGATATAATCATCATTACTGTATTTATTCTGTCTCTGTTTATTCAGATTTTCTCTACTGTATTCTTTACTGGAACAGATACATGTATTTGACATGTTTAATGGAAGCAAAGTACCTATACACATATGTATAATAGGTAGGACAATTTGAACAAATTGTCCGGATTTCTGGAAATCGTCCTCGCAGATGTTCTTTTAAGAACCAGTCTTCCTGTAGGTTTATTGTGTATACTTATCTGTTGTGCAAATATTTCAACTCTTAAGTCTGGAGTCATTGTCTATCACTTATATCAATATGTATTAGTTATGCGTTAATTCATGTATGCCCATACGGTTTTGAGCTCACTGTGTGTATGCATGAGGGAAGTAAGTAGGTATAACATGAAAATAACCTGTATTATTGGTTCCACTTGTATACGGTATTAAAAGAAAACTGTCGCTAAAATGTGAGCGCAGATCTTTTGGATCGTAATGCGACGTTCCAACTGCTTGCAATTCATAGTTTCCTGCAAATATGAGTTCCCTGCATTTTTAAACGGAATCTATTGTAACTTAAATTGTCTTAGTGACATTTAAATTAAATCAAACCCATAGTTGATTTCGTTATTTTTGCTCAGAAACTTGTGCTTAATGTTAATTTCGAATTACGAATATAAAAAAAGTTTGCAAATTTCGGAGTATTTGCAGTTTGAATTTGAAATGAGTTGTCGACTGACTTCAGTATTAGGAAGCTATTGTCATGCCTGCAATACATGTTGGCCGTGCTTAGGCCAACGCCAGCGTAATGAAATTAATACAAGGCAAGTGGTACTGCCTCGACGTTTGGCACATTTACGTGTACCTACGACGGACGCCAATAATACGTGGACAAACATGTGAACACTATTGGCCGAGTGCGCGCGAGCGCCTTTGATTTGTCCCGAAAAACCGACAACGTTCCGAAGTGCGGCAAGTGGTCCCGAGTGATCGCACGTTGTAAAGCCTGCAATCTTCTTGTCTATGGCCTGCAATAGACATTGGTCAAGCGTCCCCGAGTGAGCGCCAATACCAAGGTGTAGACAGTATATTTGCATTGTCTTGCCGTCGCTCACCTAGTTGGCCGAGGTAAGTCAACCGTCAACGTGTATTGAACTCATATGTCGGTTTTTCGGTACAAATCAAAGGCGCCCGCGTGCACTCGGCCAATAGTGGTCACATGTTTGTCCGCGTATTATTGTTGGCGTCCGTCGTAGGTAGTATATAGCAGCAGCCGAAATAGCCTCGTCCATATTCTTTCAATTCACAATATAAACTGACCAAGCCCAACGTATGGGCCTCTCTTTCTAAACTCGGCTATATTGGCCATTTGCATTGGATTTCGACATACTTGCCAAACGTCAAGGCAGTACCACTTGCCTTGTATTAATTTAACTAGGCTCGTGTTGGCCTAAGCTCGACCAACGTGTATTGCAGGCATAAAAAGCTACGCCAAATGAATTCTATACATGTTGGCGGTTGACTTACCTCGGCCAACTAGGCGACCGACACCGAGCGACGGCAAGACAATGAAAATATACTGTCTACACCTTGGTATTGGCGTTCACTCGGCGACGCTCGGCCAACGTGTATTGAAGTCATAATAATATTTTGGCTATGTACATTAGGGTAAAAATTCATTATTTTTAAAGAAATTGAACAGTGTTTACACACCATGTACGAATTAGACAAATACGTGGTATTACTTGGCAGTGAATGCGATAATTCCATTTAAAGACCGAGGTAGCACTAAATTCAAGTAAACATTTCATGCTTAGGTAGAAATAGAAGAATACATCCCCGCATCTAGATGAAACTCAATCCGTCACTGTCAAATTTATGTTATAAAATAAAAATTTGTGCTACTCAGCGAATATACATACAAGAAATAGCACATAACTAATAAATATAGTGATTGGCAAAGTGTTGGAGTTATAAAACATATCCGTGACAAGTAGGGGCCGTTCAAGTATTACGTAAGCACTATAGGGGGGCGGGGGTCACTGCTTATTTTTCATGTTTTTGATGACGTGAGTGGTAAGAGCTTTGCTTACTTTTGCTGACCGAGGGGGGGGGTAAATAATTGTAATAAATCTGCTTACGTAATACTTGAACGGCCTCTAAGTAGATATACACAATATACAATGCACATATTTGTAAGACAGGAAAACTGGTTGATCATATAGGTAGATATTTCATTCTCTTAAAACACCAGTCAGGTAGACATTCTGTAAAGAACAACCAGTAATTCGAACAATTTTTCGAAACTGCCCTACTACACCTTTGTGCTATGGTAATTAGAAAAATACCATTGTCACCAATACGATTATCAATTAATTATCGGTCACATAGAAAAAAAATGGGACGAGAAAATTGTTGAGTAGATATATACAGTGTGTTTCTAAAATAAGGTTCCAAACTTCTGCTGTGTATATATAGAACTCAATAAAATATGCCAAAAACTCACTATTAACATGTGCCCTAAAACGCACCCTTAGCAAGTTCTCTGCCCTTAAAAGGGCTTAAACAAAACTGTTTTTTTTTTCTGTTGACAAAACGGCCTAAAATAAATAGAAAAAAATGTATGGGCGTTAAATAACATGTACTAATCCGTTTTTCGAAGGGGGTTTTCGGCCCACATTTTTTTCCGGTCCGAATTCTACTTTCTTTTATTTAAAATCATTTCTACAGATTTATAAAACCTTTGCGGTTTTACGTAAAAAATGTATCTTTGTCCAAATCGATATTTCCAATTTTTTTCTAGTAAATTGAGTTTGAAAATTACTCTGTTCGAAAACGAAAACCCCCTCTACCAACATAAATAGGACGTTTATGATTTGCATATCGAAAAACGGAGTAGCATATGTTATTTAATGTAAAACGTTTTGTCAATAGGTAAAAGGAAAAAAGTTTTGTTTGAGCCCTTTTAAAGGCACCTAAGGGTACGCTTTAGGGCACATGTTAATCGGGACTTTTTGGCTTATTTGAATGAGTTCTATACACAGCAGAAGTTTGGAACCCTATTTTAGAAACACCTTGCATAATTATATATCTGACAAAATTTAATTATAATTACCTTTAGCGATTTTGATATCTCATTATTTGTTTGAACAAAATATTTGTTAATGAAATTTGTGATATATGTATGTACCTTCATTATACAATGTCACTCCCTGTATACTTCAGATAATTTAAATTTCGCGGGTGCTGTAATGTGTGCAGAGTCCTGTATAAATATAACCTTCATTTAATTTTGTAAAATGCAAAATAAAAATACAAGCAATGATGTAAATTTTATTAGAAACAATATTCGTTTTGTTTATTTAATGATTACAATTTTTAAACATCATTTCTCAATTGATTTTATCAGTTGATAAAAATTAATAATTATCTACTTAAAAAAAACAGGACTTTGAACTAGTGATTTCTACATATCTAACCGTTCTTTCTAAAAAATAATTATTGTGAAAATAATTCAATCACAAAAATGAGTGCCTTAAAACGATTAGCAGGGAGAGTAGCTATAGTTACTGCTTCAACAGAAGGTATTGGGTTCGGTATAGCCCAAAGACTGGCTCGCGAAGGTGCTAAAGTTATAGTAAGTAGCAGAAAGGAAAAAAATGTTCATAAAGCTGTTGAAACTCTGTCAGCTGAAGGTTTAGATGTTAAAGGGATTACCTGTCATGTATCAAAATCAGAGGACCGGAAAAAATTGTTTGAAGAAGCTTGTAAATATGGAGGTTTGGATATAGTGGTGTCAAATGCAGCTGTTAATCCTGAAGTTGGAGGAGTCTTGAGTTGTTCAGAAAACTCATGGGATAAAATATTTGATGTTAACGTAAAATCTTCATATTTGCTTGCCAAAGAATCTCTGCCTCTATTGCGAAAAAGTAAAGCTGGAAGAATAATTTTTATTTCTTCTATAGCTGGTTTACAACCTGATAATTCATTAGGTGCATACTCAGTAAGCAAAACTGCTTTACTAGGCTTAACCAAAGCTGCAGCACTTCAACTAGGACCAGAAAATATTACTGTTAATTGCATAGCTCCAGGTTTAATTGAAACCAAATTTTCAAGTGCAATAACTTCCCAAGAAAATGTCAAAGAGCATTGGTTATCTGTGATTCCTTTAAAGAGGTATGTGTATTTGAAATCTAGTTTGCCAAGCATTTGTTGTAAAATGTTCATTTTCATTTTTTTAGATTAGGAGTACCACATGATATAAGTGGAGCTGCTGCATTTTTAGCTTCTGATGATGCAGCCTATATTACTGGAGAAAATTTGGTAGTTGCTGGTGGATTTGCTTCTAGATTATAATTCCACTACATATGTGAAATATACAATTATATATTATGGCACCATTGTGTACAAATTGGGAACAATGAACATTATACCTACCTAGTTAATAAAAATTTGTTATATTTTATATTGTTATACTCTTTTCAAAATATTAACAAATTTAATAATTGCAAAAGCTATGTCAATTTATTTCAAGAATTGCCCAATAATTTATCTGCCTTTTTTGCAATAACAGAAAAACCTGTTAGTTAAATCAAATTGAGATCCTTGATTATTCTGTTTATTTTTTATTAAATGTGTTAACTTATTAATAGCCTCTTTAAAGAAGTGCTGTTGTACTTAATTGAGCACTTTTTTATATTAATTGATATGTACCTAGTTCTACATCAGAAAAATATAGATGTCAGGAGAATATGGTCCCTTAATTTATGCTGATTAGTTAGTACCTAATATTTTGTATTAGATGAGGTTGTGAGCATAGGCAAGCTCAATACCAAAAATTGAAATATTAAAAGAACATAATTTCTAAGAATACTGATATAATTATTTTGGTGAATAAAGTATAAGGCAGTTTTAGGTCTCTACTTCTGTAATGGTTTTGCAATTATTCTGCAATTATACAGAAACCTGATTCTAACTGAAAGACAAAAACTTGAAGAAATATTTTAGCAGGCATACATTCCATATCTTTCTGAGAAATAGGTAGAATGACATAATTATTTAATAAATTGGTGTCATGATATACCAATGATTATAATAGTGTTGAAAATGAGATCAAAACCAGACCCAGAAACATTTAATTTTTTAAATAAAACAGGTTTTTGCTCTCATGTCATGTTACTCTACAAAAAACAAATATAAATTAGGAGATGGCACAAATAATCTTCATAAAGCAATTATAAAATGTTTCTGAAATATGTTTATGTGACAAACATTCTTTTCAAATATATCTGTAATAATTCATGATACACTTAAATTTTTGTCACGAGATATGAATATTTTTAAAATAGTTCTAAATTATTTCTCGTTTAAAATATTTTGCTAAACTGTTCACAATAAAGTCTTTTGAAATTTGTCCTTAAATATTTTTCTAAAATTTCACAAAATATTTCAGTGTACCTAATATTTAAACCTGTGTGAGTAGAACATTTGGGGGAATCAAGCCCACAGTTTTGATGTGTGTTGTTCGATACTTCGTGGAATCGACATTCTTCAGATATTTCGGGGAATCCGAAATGTTCTTCTGGCGCATCGAGGTCGGCGGCTTGCTTTGATAACTTCTCGAAGAATTCTAGTCTACTCTCGGCGGCTCTTTGACGTTGTGGAGAATACCGAGAAGAAATATATAAATACGGAGAGCTGAGGAAGCATTCATTCAGTATTCGACTGCCGTATAGTAAATATAAATTGTAAATAGTTCTGTGAATATAAATTGTGTTAAAGTAGTGGAAATAATTAAGAGTGAGTTGGACTGTGTGTACCCGATTGTGAAAATAAAAACATAGTGGTGACAGGTGTAGGTGTATTTGTTGAATTTTAGAAGTGAAAAATAAATAGACTGACAATGTTTAAAGCGGTTAGTTTGTTTGGCCAATTGAAAGTGACTGATTTAAGAAAAGAACTGGGAAAGGGATTTCGAAATTAGTGGGAAGAAAAGTGAATTATACAACGGTTACGAGATGCCCTAATAAATGAAGGTAACGATCCCAATATTTATTTGTTTGAGGTTTCTGGTACTGGACACATGAACATGCTATTAAAACAAATGCAGGAAAATTCTAAAAACTTGAAAGAGGCCTTAGAAGATAAACTAGTAGAAAATGTAAAACGTTAGAGGGCAAATTACAAGAGAATTCTAAAACCGTAGAAGTTAAATTGCTAGAAAATTCTAAAATACTAAAAGAGAAGTTGCCAGAAAATTCTAAAACATTAGAAGACAAATTATTAGAAAATTCTAAATCCTTAGAAGAGAATTTGAAAAGCGTGGTACAGAAAAATGAAATTCTGGAAGAGAAAATAGTGGAGAATGAACCTCGAATCGAAGAGCTGAAGCAGACGACAGTCCAATATGAAACGCGGATAGAACAGCAGAAACAGATAATGGAGGGTGAGATAAGCAAAATAAAAGAACAGGTAGTCACATTAACATTGTCTTTGTAATAAGAAGCAATGTGCAACGCTGCTGGATACTGGTGCGACGAAAACAGGCCCAACATTATTTTGGACGAGACAATGCGGTAAAACCAACAAAATGGCAACTGTAAATTGCGACAGGAGAAGCAGCGAAACTTCATGGAGAAATAGAGGTTGAAATGGTCTTGGGAAATACAACATTCCAACATCGGGTATTAGTGGCAGACATCGAAGACGAAGTCAACATTGGAATGGATGTCATGAGCTCCAAGGAATTCCAGTGCACCTTTAAAGATGGAATTCTGCGAGTGAATGACGAAGAAGAGGTGCTTCATGAGAAAGACGACATTATGCTCCGAGCAGTCCTGGCAGAGGATGTATATGTTCCGGAAAGAGCTGAAATTATTGTAGATGCTTGCATTGAGGGGAAATCTAAAACTGGAACAGTGATGATGTTTAATCCCGAACTTAACAACGGAATTATAAACAGAGGAATCGCACTGGGAAATACCCTCCTTCGTGCTAAGGAGCTTGTGCCTCTAAGAGTAATGAACCTGAACCATTACTCGGTTGCGTTAACGAAAGGAACAATTTTGGGGCATTGTTCAACAGTTTCTTCGGTCAGAAGAACTATATGAATAAGAGTTGGAAAAACAGATTCTTCCAAGGATTTAAAACCAACTCAGAAAGCAAAATTGAAGGACATCGTTAAAAACTATCAGGATATCTTCGACGTAGGGAAAGGATAAAGAGGACGGGTTGACCTAGTGAAACAAAATTAATACCGGGGACGCTCAGAAAATTTATTTTACGATTTGCTTCCCTCTTCAATTTCTTTTCCAATTTTGCCCCTCCCTAAAACGAAAGTTGGGTACGCCCTTGTACATAGCTATCCTCTACCAAGAATAGACGATACCCCAACGTGTTACGTAATTTGTGAATGGCCCCTTGCTGTGCCCAATTCCTATTCCTGTTTATATGCTTAGATCATTTACCATCTAGATATAGCCTGTCAAGCATAAAATCGTGGCAATGCTAGAAAGAGAGGGCAATAGAGACAGTAAGAGGCTATTTCTCTTAGTGGGTGGAAGCAGCCAATGAACAACATGCTGAACGTATTTCATTGGAAGCAGCTCCCAACTGAGTGAAATAGCCTCTTGCCCTCTCTCTCCTTAGTCTTACCATCACATTTGTGCACTGCAAGCTATCTCTCGAAATTAAATACTCTAAGTTTATATTCTATGGATATTCAATTCGGAACGCGCTCCACGAAATTTTCGGAAAATTTGATGACGACAGATGTTGACGTTTAAATAAATTAGGTTATATTTCCAATTTAAATAAACATTGTTTAATTGAAATTTTACCACATTAAAAGATAGTGACGATAGTGTAGCAATATGGTGAATGATAATATGAAGAACAAGTATTCAATTTTGCTACCAACTTATAATGAAGTCGACAATCTCCCAATTATTATATTCCTTATAATTAAATATATGGATAAGTGGTAGGTACCTATGTGTATAAGATTTTTCAAATTCATCGAATAGCACATTTTTAGCGGATACCCATATGAAATTATAGTAATTGATGATGGCAGTCCAGATGGTACTTTAGAAGCAGCGCAAAATCTTCAAAAAATATATGGCGATGATAAAATTGTACTTAGACCTAGAGAAAAAAAATTGGGCTTAGGAACTGCTTATATCCATGGTATCAAGCATGCAACCGGTAATTTCATTATAATAATGGATGCAGATTTAAGTCATCATGTAAGAAATCTTGTAACAAGGTATAAACATATATATTTACGAAATTGTTCTTTTGCAGCCCAAATTTATCACCCAATTTATAGAAAAACAGTTAACCAATAATTATGATGTGGTAACTGGTACACGTTACATAGGATCAGGGGGAGTACATGGTTGGGATTTTAAAAGAAAACTTGTTTCAAGAGGTGCTAATTTCATCACACAATTATTACTTAGACCTGGAGTTTCTGATTTAACTGGATCATTTAGATTGTACAGAAAAGAAGTGTTAGAAACATTAATTCAGAATTGTGTATCTAAAGGTTATGTTTTTCAAATGGAAATGATTATTAGAGCAAGACAGTTAAATTATTCTGTTGGTGAAGTTCCAATTACTTTTGTTGATCGAGTTTATGGTGAATCCAAACTGGGAGGTTCTGAAATTATTCAATTTGCCACAGCATTACTGTACTTATTTGCAACCACATAAGTTACCAATCTAAGAAGTAAAAACATTCCTCTTTGAAAATTTTGTAATATTTCATGTAATGTGTAGACTGTTTAAAATTCAATAAATCTACTTTTATTTTTGTATAAATTTCTTTATATACATAATTGCTGGTGTGTGTGTTTGTTATCATATAATTTTAGCAGGGCTTAACTGATAGATCATATTCACACTATACTTTTATTTTTTTGAATAGAAATGTTCATAGTTAGGGATGTGATAGTGGTGTTGTTGTGAAGTCATTAAATTTATATTTTTAAACTGGGATGATTCATATTTATACTGTATGTTTGCAGTCAACAAAATGGTAAGTTGGTTTGGTAGAGATAATGGTTCATAGCTATGACAAACTTATATTTAAGTAAATAATAATTTGTCTATGTGTAACAAATTCTATATTTATAAACTGGACTGAATGAGGATGCTTCCTGTGCAAGTTCATTGACATGATGATATTATTGAATCTAAGGGTAAAATGGTTGCCACCTGTGTTCAATTAAATATTACATTTTAATAAATAAAATTTAATACTATAATCATATTATGAATTATATTTGAAGTACTTTTCAACAACCTCAGCTTTTTTACCACCTACCATAGTTCCTTTTTATTTTAAACCCTTTCTATTTTCCCCAGTAATATTTATTATTGATTTTAATTTAAAAGCTACTGCTCACCTGGATACTCTTGCATACTACACATATTGAAGGGATGCCAAACAGCTTGGATGGATTCACAAAAAGCAGCAATTTAAATCATATTATACTAAATAGTATCTGCTTATGAGGAATATATACAATAATAATCATAAATGAAACTCACAGAATTTTCTGATCTAAACAGAGTCATGTGCCAGGTTGATGACTCAACACCACTGTGACTGACACAACAAAATGTCCAACTACCAAAACTATATCTGGTCTATTGTGAGCAACAGTCTGATCAGTCAATATCATCCGGTCCCAGTACAGTTTTTAGTTGTTATTTTCTAAAAAAGATTCTGGTTTGTATATATAGTAGGGTGTTCTTACTGACTATGATAGCTCGACTTTCAGCGCTAGTTCCTGGTGCAGTATTTTTGCCACAGCATCGTGTCATTCTTTGTATTGCAGCGAACGCTTGGCAACCTTCTGTAATATGCTGGATAGATTCAGATGATAGAAGGGTCTTTGATGATGTACTTTAGATAGTTCTTAGTTGTCCGTATTTTTTTAATATTGTCGTTCTATTTTGTAGGGTGTCTTCCTTGACTTCATCAATATGTGGTCTACGGCATTGTTTACTCCAGATCTACACACTTCTTAATTTCTGATTGCCAGTTAAAGTGATGTCAAGCCTTGTCTTTTCCATTTTGCGTTGTGATTTGCAATCTGGCCGTTAAACAACATTGAATGCTTTATATCAACAACGATTAGGCCTAGGGTTCTGTTCCCTTGGTTGATAAAGCACAAACTTTCTTTCCAGTCTAGTAGTCAAGGTGTGTGTATACACCTTATAAAGATTGATTGATAGACTAATTGACTTGTAATTTTAGAGGTTTGTCTTTTTTTTTGTAAAGTGAATGTAATTGAATTATTCTATTTGCTGAGTATATTTTTTGAATTACTGACTTTTTCTTAATAGAATTGATCGTCGCATATTTATAGCCTCTTTGTGTGTGGTGGTGTATATAATCTTCATTTAAGCTATTTATATGGTTTGTTGTTGAAATATCTTAAAATTTTATCAAGTTTCAAATACGGTCATAGTAACATCATCATAATAATAACCATAACATATAATAAAATAAAATTTTATTGCCTGATGCAAAACAATATTTTGGAGTAAATCGAACTCCTCTCAAGTAATATTTTAAAAGTAAAACTTGCGCATACATGCGTTGTCAAGTGCCCGCTGAGTGCTGTGACTGTCTTCTATAAGGAGAAATTCCGAAATCTGAGTTCACTCCGCCACAGAGGTCGAAAAACTTCCTTTGTTGCCCCAAGGCGTCCGCACTTTTAAAGCCGGTTCTGACTTCAAAAATAAGTGACCAGTGCAAGTGCTTGGAAAATGAGATATCAGCTTTGATTCAGTGGTTCTTCACTATGTGCTCAACACCACATCAATAACTTATGATCCAATAGAACTGTAGAGATGATACAAGAGAATAACTAGCTATATGACAAAAATTAAGCAAAAGAAGATAATCATCGTTAATACTGAGGCTAACACCAGTGGAATTTAAAGTGATAAAGAGCTAGAATCATTATGACACACTCCAATATAAGTATACAGTATACCAAAAAAACTTTAAAAAATTATCATACAATTTTCAGATTCCAGTTGACACTACTTCTGGTAGATATTCTACTAAAGAGTTGGTTCTTTTAGATTTTGATAAATTGCATGTTGACAAATTGTGTATTACAATGTCTTAAGAAGGGTTCAAGATTTTTGTGTTAGGCTTGTATGCCATAATTATATTTAACTTTTCATACTACAATTTCAAAACATTAAAATAAAGGATTATAATCATGCATATTTAAGAGGAGTAGGCAGGTTACTAAACAGATACAACAAACATTTTGAATCTGTCATGGCAAACATAATTCCAGCAGCAATTTTTTGAATATTCTGTTCACATGTTCAGTTAAAATTTCCTTCTGTCTTCATGTTTCAATAATTTTTTTATACTTATGGTGATATTAACAATACCAATATTCCACATTAGAAATCCTATCCATTTTTTCATATTTGTCATCAACAATAAATAAAAGATTTCTTTTAATTTTAATGTCTAAATGTGAAATTTTGCAGTATGATTGGGCATTAAACAAAATTTAAAATTGGTACTAATATTAATTTTTGTTTTAACAAAAAATATTCATAGTATGGGGAGCTTTCAAATCAGTATATTTAGGTAAAAAATTATTTATTAATCAGTATAATTTAATATAAAATAATAAAAAGTAGTATAATTTATCCCTAAATCTAATTTATCACATGTTTAATTAATTTTGATGAGTTTTAAAGTGCCTTGTAAGGTGAGCTTTTTGAGAAAACCTTTTATTACAATACTCACAGAGAAAAGCTTTTTCTCCAGTATGTATTAGCATGTGTTGGAATAGTTGTCCTTTTGTTGAAAATGCTTTGCCACACTGATCACAATGATAGTTTTTCTCCCCTGTATGAATTTTAGTATGTGTATTCAAATTGCTAGAACTTGCAAACCTTTTAGGACAAAAGTTACATGCATAAGGACGTTCTGAAGTATGTATGGCTATAGTGTGTTTGGTTAGTTGTTGTGCTGTAGCAAATGCTTTACTGCAAGCTACACATATGTGATTTTTCTCTCCTGTATGTGTTCTCATGTGTGTGTGTAAGTGACCTCCATTCACAAATCGTTTACCACAAATTTGACAAACATAAGGTCTTTCACCTGTGTGTATTCGTATGTGATGTACAAGTCCAGTTTTAATTCGAAACACCTTCCCACATGTACCACACTGATGTTCCTTCATTGACTTTTTAGATTTCAGTTCATCGGTGTTCAAATTCAACATTTGGATATCATCAATCTATAAACAAGTAATCAAATAAACACAATTTAAATATTATAAACACAAATTTAATTTGAAATTACAATGCAGTATGTATAATATCTTCACATAAAGTTTTTATATCTATAGGGCCTACACCAACATTTTGGTAATACCTAATTAAAAGCATCATGTTTCTAATATATTCTACACTGTAGGTATTAAGAAAAGCCATGAAATTGGCTTCACTGAGAAATATGACTCAAAAATTGTTAGTCTAGGTTAATTAATTAAAAATTCAAATAATGCCTTTAAAAATGAAACAAATTACTAACCTTTTTAATATATCCAGTACTAAGTTACACATATTAAAACTCTGACACATAAAAAAAAACATTTTTGATAAAGTGATTGAAATTGTAGAAAATTAAAGAAAAACATGAGTATAAATTGATGTTAACAGTTAAAAAATCAAGGAATTTTAAAAATAATTTTGTTATTTATTTTAATACTGAAAAATTATTTACTTGATGAAAGTGACTAATGAAAAGTATTGTAAATAAACCAGTTAATAATATAACTTGTATTTGTTAAAAATAATAAATTCTTACTAGAACTTTCACCCTAATGTTAAAAAAAACATTGTTTATATTTGGTACAGCAATATTTTAGTAAAACCTTAAAAGGGTGAAACATATATGTTCAGGGTTGAGCTACTCTCAATTAGATGTTGTCTACTTTTAAGAAACTTATATATGCTCTTCCTCTTGAATAAAAAAACTTAGTCAAATGAAAGTCTATCCTCTTTTCAGGCTCATTAATAAACTCTGATACTAAGGATTTATTGCACATATGGTTAGCTGAGGAAATCCTTTAAAAACTACTTATTAGATAGTATCCATCTTGAGCCTCTATAAACTTAAAATCACAAACTATCATTTTGGTTGAATGAATTTCTGAAAAAAAGTTTTTCTGACTTCTGTGATGAAAAATGATCCAATCAGAACATAAACATTCATAAGAATGATTCCCAATTCTTTGCAACTTGTCCATTGACTGCAATACAATCTGTTCATTGCCTTTCAAAATATAGCCAAAATCAAAAAAAAAATGTTATGAATTATTTTCCATAAAGTGTTAGTGGAGTTTTGGTATAAGTGAATTTCTGTTAAATTTTATGGCACAAAATGACTGATTTTGTTCTATAGACTGGTGTATACATAAAAATCACTATTGACTGAGTTATTTGGTTCAACTTGAGGTACAGAGGGGATTCATAAATTTATCTCTGCTCTAGACTTGGCAGTTGTAAGAACTAATTGGAAAATTTTACAATAGTTGCATGTAAAAATCAGTCATTCTAGCTGTTGGGTTGATGTAAAAATACCACTTATGAAACTAATTGATTATTCTAGTTTTCCAGCTTCAGTACAAAAGTGAAGACAGCAACATAAGCAGATTAATGCAATTTGTAGAAGTAAGTAAAGAAGTTTCTAGAGATGAATACATAAAGCACAATTAAATTGAGTTATTAAAGATTTATGATTTACAGTAGCTTCTATTATGGTTGGCATTCAACATTCCTCAAATGTCCTGCTCCAAAAAAGTTGTTCACTCAACTTTATCTAATGCTAATAAACAGAAAACAATTTTCAAATGTGGAGAATGCTTTACTCATTATAAATTAAACAATTTATATCTTAAAAATTAATTAGAAATGTCTTGTATTGATGATACCATAATAAAATATCATCTTATCTCTATATATTTATATAATCTTACCTTTTCATCTAAATTATTTGCTTTTGCTGCTTCTAATTCAGGTTTTAACTCTACCACTGTTTTTTGATCAATATTAAATAATGATGTATTTGCCTCCATCTGAACCAATATTTGAGTTTCAGTAGAATCCAAAATATTTCCATTACCCATTTCTGTAGGTTCAATTTGTGCATTTATTTCTAGTTCTGGTGGTTCCAGATTATTTGTGCCACCATCATTATTATGTGTAAAAATTGTTTGATTATTTCCATCATCTTTTTTAAGTTCAATAAAACCTGAGAGGTCAGGTGTTGGAGGTAAATGATGAAAGTTGTCAAAACACTGCCTAAGTTTCGCATCAGAACTTTCACACTGAGTTTTAAATTGGAATGCAATATTTAATTTGGAAACACATTTTTGACATATGTAAGGCGGCAAACCATCTCCTTGTAAAACCTAAAATATATGATCCAAATTGCTCCAGCTAACACACATACTTAATAATTGCTTCAGACCTGAACAGCAGCACAAGCCATAATAAGAAGAGGGAAATGTGGTGGTTTGACTGGATCGAAAATTGGCATAAGTCTCGGGCCTTTTTCTAGGCATATCCTGCATATATTGTTGATGTTCATAGTTAAATAATAATTTAAGAAATCACTTTGTTGCTGCATATTGTTTGTAATATTGTACGTTACGGTAGCCATATTTGTTTATCAACAAAAATGCTATCTGTCACTGTCACTTTCAATGAAACCATTTACTTTTTTTACCCAAGAATAGTAGACCCAGGATTGCTCGACAGATATAGAATTTTTCCAAATGTCACGTCACGATGTGCTCAGTGCCCGAGTAAGAAACATATGGCAAGATTTGCTCCATCAACTCAATTTCTCCTTTTTTGAAAATTATGGCCATCTAAAAGTGAAAAAAATCAATAGTAAAATTTGCATTTAATGCTTCCCATTATAACAAATAGTTTTTCACTGCATTAAATACACAATTCTTAAAAATACAACGGAAGCAAATGAAACAAAGCAAGAAAAAAGATATCAAGTGTCAACGGACAAGATTTAGTAACAGGGGCCAATTACGTTACAATAAGTTCCAATTTTTTTAACATTGATCAATCAATCCGGTTTATTGTTTATTATCCTTGTCCTTTATTTACGCCCCATACCTTCCTTCATAACAGTATGATATTTGAAATTCAGGAATTTAAATCTATAATTTAAAATACTTACCTATCTCCATGATTGACCATTTAATACTTTATTAAAAATTATAGTAAAGTAGTTATTTTTTTTATTTGGTTTTAATAGAGGAATTTCTAAATGCATTTTGTAATTTATAGCTTATTCCAAACTGTTCCTCACTATATTAACCCCAATCAATAGAGATTAGAGATTTTGCCATGCAAAAAAGATCACACTATCTGACCCAATACTTTATCGTAGATGCGTAACTGAAAAATCTGTGATCCGTTTGGCCTGTCACAGATGTATACACATTTTTTTATTTAAATAGTTTCAACAACTAAGCAGTCATATTCATAGAGTAAACCAAAACTAACCCTATTTACAGTACTCTTTTAATTGATATCACCTTATTTTATGCAAACGCAATTATGCAAATACAATAATTTTTACGTATGATACCTGCCTAACCATAAGACGTAATATCGTATTAAATTGACTTAATACTTCAAATTTTTAACACATTTAATTTAATACATTTCAAGCAATGTAATCAATGATGTTTGGAATTGACCAGAAATTGTAAGTTTTGGCTTTTAGACGGATACAAGTTGGCAATTATAGAGTTTATTCCACATATGATGAAGAGCCAATGAACCACAAAAGTGGAGTCCTTGTCATAAGTTTATTAATTTTATATACATAACATTATGCATTCGTACGAGTCTAGTTTCTCTACTAACGGCGTTATTGTCTCAAAATGTTTGAAAGAAGGAAAGTCTGTATATTTCAAATAGTCCAAACTATTTGAAAGAATTTAAATTTACATGTGCAAAATGTTCTTTGAATCAGGTTTTAATAACTCAAGTGTTTGCCCATAATATTTTAGATCACAGTCATTACATTGGATCTCAAATACCTATTTCCGTCAAGTCTACTGTTAGGAGTGCTCAATAGAGTGTGCTAAATTATTGTTAATCTAAATTGCTACCGTTTTACCAAGTTCTCTAAAATATTTTTGAAAGTGTTTAGTATAACGCAGAGATAAATTTTGTCTCGTTTCGAAATTTCATCAAATTTGTGTTTAACCTAAACTGTTTTTTTTTCGAATTAGCTTAATTATAATATGTATTAGATAACCATTACATGCACATATTTTCCTAATTGTTTCATTTTCCTTAACCAACCACTCTTTAGTAATGTGAACAAACGATGTACGAGGAAATTGATCCCAGCCATTTAGTGTTGTTGACAGTGAAATAGTAAAATATCTATCTAAATGTCCTAGTATCCTATATGTATACATCAAATTCTAACATATTATTACATACTACCATTTTTTAAAACAAGTACATCTAAAAATATGAGAATACCTGTATTCGCAAATCAAATCAAACGCAAATTGAATGGAAGGGCTTTTATTATTAAGATACACGACAAACTCATCAATGTTAATCATATTCGTATCAAATGCAGATATGCCAAACACCTTAGCCACATCCTAGGGAAATATTGGGAGTCATTTTTTTCCTGAACTTTGAAAACAAGCCTGCCTCATGCACAATGAGGGATTTAAAATCATTTATCTTTGGCTCACAAAAAGAAACGCACCAATACATCTATATTAAAAGATGTTGAAGGGCAACCTAGAAAAAATAATAGTACCTAGAAAGGTGGAAGGCAAACGGCCGAGAGGCCGGTCACCTGTTAGATCGATATACCAAGTAAAGGAATTCGAGAAAATCACAAATACACCAGTACAAACCCTACTAAGTGAAACAATAATGTACCGACAAATATGGAAAGCTAAAGTAAATAAATGTAATTGATTCCACAGATCATGATTTCTTAGACATGAGAATGCGAATAATAAGAAGAATATATTTATGAATTCAAACATTACGTTTGTTCTGATTTGATTCATACTTATTCTGAAGTAATCATAAAAGCGCAAATTCATTTCATTTCAAAACTAGCCACCCAAAATAACTTTTAAAATACCTTTAAAAGAAAAAGTCAAAAAATACGTTAATTTATATTTACGAGGGGACACATGTTATGAGTGGGTTCTCATAAACAAAGTTTTAAAAAAGATTTTATTTTATTAACACAAAAATTCACACTTTGAATTATTTAATAACTTAACTTTGGATCTTGGCAATTTTAAATACGCGTTTAACAAATGTGATAGAACTTTAACGTACGAGGAACAAATGTGTTAGAGAGCCCCGAGAAAGCATATTTGAATGAATTTATAAGTTTTGGAATGCTTAGGCATCATTTCCGTTCTGGACACCTTCAAGACAAAACAGCAAACCTGCAAAATAGCGGAGTAAACAAGTAACAATAAGCTATTGTTTGATACAATGTAATTACTTTGTTGAAGGTTAATCCAATGTTAAGTTTTACATATAACACACATTTTACACGTAAAGAATGCACTTTGTTGCTTGACGGAGAAAACCTACTTTTTCAACAGGACGGGGCACCTCGACAATATTCCTTGCCTGTACGAAATTGGCTTAATGAGACATTTCCAGATAAATGGATTGGATTAATGGGCGCTATAGAATGATCAGCAAAATCACCCTACCTAACTACCGGTGACTTTTTTTATGGGGACATCTAAAACTGTGGTGTATAAAACTCAACCTCGCGTTATTCCTGAACTTAGACGTAGCATAGTGAAGGAGGGTGAGCGGATTACACCAGAGATGCTTCAAAAAGTGCGGGAGGAATTCGAGCTACGACTTTACCATTGTCTTTCCAACAATGGAGAACATTTTGAACATCTAATTTAAGGTAATATAATGTAAATACAATGTAAATAATATTTACTTTAATTTTAAAATGGCATTACTCTGTAAAAAATAATCTGATTTTAAAAAATGACGTGTCAAAAATTGGCTAAAAAGAGACCTTTAAAAAGAGAGATTACATGATACCCCTTTGTATTTAAACTTGTAGAAGTGATATTCACCCCCACTTAGGGGTTGAAACTGCAGGGTGACCGATAATTGTAAAACGTGTCCCCCGTAAAAAATAACATGTTTTTTTTTCTTTTTCTTTTGAAAGTATATTAAAAGTTATGTTGGGTGGCTAGTTTTGAAATGAAAGCCGTGTTGTATATTTCGCAAAACTTTTTTTCTGTATCAGCGTAAGAAGTAACCGGAGATAAAAATATACAAATATCAGGTAATTTATTGATGACGTGAACATGCATTGAGTATTGAGTTTTTGACGGTTATAGTGCGTAGATTGTTTAACTGTTTATATACATTTAAATACGGCTGTTTCAATATGTTTTTCAGCCTTCCTGTTTCTTTAACCTGCCAATGAGCACAGGGAGACAATGTTTATTTTATTTTTTTTAATATAATTGTAACCTTTTTCTGACATTCTAGCCGTATGTTCAATCGACTATTCAACAAAAATCTACAAGTTCGCATTTTAAAAAAATTGTTGATGATGGCACTGAACCAACGAAACATAGTAGTGGAAATTTGATGACGTCCTGTTATTAAAAATTGCATATCAAAACACTCTTTTCTATATATTTTGAAAAGGGTAATATTAAGCGTTAGCAGGTAATTATTATCAACTAATTAGGAAAATACCCATTAGTTACCCAACTCGTATACATTGAATTGGTTTATTCCAGCGTCATAACCAAACCGCTAATAAGTTTATTATAAACACTAAACATTTATTCATTTCATACCTATATATAAATATTTCTTGTAAAGCCTAGTTTAAAAATAAAATGTGTTAATAGGGAAATTAATCAATACAAAATATTTTTAAATCTAATATTGACAAATATTATGAATTTAATTAACAAATAATTTCTTCCCAAAAGATTGATAACTATAGAAAGTTTTAAATAAACACACAAAATATATATTCAGTTGCGTAGTTTGATGCCCCCTTGCCCACCCCTCGCTACGCCATTGATACTGCACCAAGTTGTACCGTTTAAAAAATTGAACCTAGTTTTTGTAATAAATTTATTTACACTAAAGTTTGACTAAAATAATTTGGTCAAGCGCGGATTGTACTCGTATACTGATGGTTCCGTACCACCTTTGAGATTTGTTATAATGTAAGTAAAACCTAACACATTTTTTCTAATTCTATTTTCTAAATTTCTAATTTTCATTTTATCTGCTATATTATGAGCTTGATTTTTATACAAATATTTATTACCTTTTTAATTTGACCCCCAAAATAAACATACGATTTTCGCTTTATTTTACTAATAAACTTTCAGTGAAGCCCTATTTAACTTTTTTTTTCTAAATTGTATGCTCAGTTAGGGATATCAAATTTTAAAAATTAAAATATTAAATCTTTTAAACAAATTGGTTTAAAAATACAAGGATAATATATTTATATGTTTATGATTCACTTGAATTGATTCATAGAGAAGGGGTTGAAAAAAAATGTTTGATTTTCCATTTAATTTTATAATACACGCCTCAAAATTGATATTCACATATTTGCTTTATTTTTGCTATAAACATCCAGACTATATTCTAAATTTTAAAATCAATGGATCGTAAAACTCGAAAATATCATAACCGCCTTGATCAGTGGGGTAGATACAGTGTTGTCATGGGTGGAATGGAATGGAAATCTAGTGTAGTCTTCGCAAAAAAGTTGCACCGCTGGTTGCTTCTGACATCATACGTGATTGCGTAGCGAAGTTGCAGACATTTTTGCTATTTCAACTTTTTTTGTTTTGAAATAATTCACTAAATAACGATCACTATGGGAGGACATATCTCCCCTCGTATCTACGCCACTGGCCTTGATAGGTTTTAATTAACATCTATATATAATATTAAGTATATATATATATATATATATATATATATATATATATATTTAGTACAGAGTATCCATTAATGTACAATAATTTATATTTAAAATAGGAAAATGGGAATTTACATGAAAAGGTTTAAAACGAAATAAATGACTCCTCAGAATTCTTGTGAAGAATGTTTTTTTTTAAATCTTCTGATATTTTATAGTCTTCATAGGCACAAACTCTGGTTACTTTTAGGTTTTTTTGGGCAATAACACCACAATCGAAATAAAACGACGTATATTGAAGGAAAACCAAACGTTTCAAAGTCTGTTCTGACTTCGTTGTCAATAGCTTTATATTTATTGATGTAAATTGTAAAATGAAAATTTATTTCGATTGTGGTGTTCTTGCCCAAAAAACATAAAAGTAATCAAGAATATTCCACAAACAACGTTTAGAAGACAAACTCTGGTCTTTGTTTTTGGTGAATTGGCTCTCAAAGTTGAATTGTTGCACAAAAAAAAGTAGATAATAAAGCATCAAATCTAAAAGCTCTCTCGATCTTGAGCCCCTTAAAGTTGATTTTTGTACCCCTGCACTGCCCAGCGCATGATGCTTTAAAGGGTCAAAAATTCAACGTGAGGGGCTAAGATCAATATCAGAAAACTAAAAAAAAACAATTTCGTGAGGCTGTACACTGAAAACAAAGAACTTGTCCAGTTTGTGCCTACGAAGATTTATGATCCACCTGCTTGAGAACTATGATACACAAGAATTTCCCCAAAAAACAAACGAAAACTACTCTTCATAATAATTCTTAATTAATAATAATTTTAAGATATCCATCGATTAAACAGATTTCTAACAATTCCTCCAATATACCTTAAGTAATTAACAATCATCTGACAAAATCCCTTGAGTGCATAGATGGCTTCGTGGTTTCTTCTAAGTACTCCTCTAATATTTTGTAAAAGCAAATCCATCTTTGTAGAAAAGGCCTGTCTAGTTTCAACTTGTCCAACATAATTGTTTTGTTGTGGATAATAGGGATTGCCCAAGTTGTTAAATGAATTTATTGGCGTCGCTAATAAGGCGTAGAGCAATTCGTCTGTGTTTGTCTGTCTATTGGAATTGCGGTTGCCCATGTAAGAATTGTATCTCCATCTTTGCGCTGTAGCTACGTTTATATAGCCAATCTAGAACATCATTTTGAGATCAATAAATATGAGTTACTCAGTGATGGAAATATCAGTGCTGGGACCCTTCCTCCGAGATGGGATGACAGAAAAATACAAGAGTCGAGATTACGGAGGTGGTAGAGAGAAGAGCATTCTTGAAGTGGAACTGGTCTGGTGACATTGCCAGAATACCAGGTGGATGGTGAGTAATGAAAAAAAATCGATTGAAGACAACGAAAATAAGCATACAGAAGTAGAGGAAGACCTTCAACCAGATTAACAAACGACAATAAGAGTATAAGAGGAAACTGGATGCAATTTGGGCAGAATTAAAGGAAGTGGCAAAGTTTACAGGAAGCCTATGTCCAACTATGGACGCAATGGCTGATTGACGATGCTGAGTATTGAAATAAAAATGAGGGAGATATTGAAAATTGATCGTAAACCAAACAAAATGCTTTGCACAACGAGAAAAAAAAAATGAGAAAGATGAGGTACATGGAGGACATTGGGGATTCATTCAAAAAGTGAAATATATCATAAACTATTACAGCAATATTTATATGAAACTATTTAAAAATACTTATTGTCTCGAAAAAATTAATTACAAAATATTTTATAATATATCATTAATATATATCTAAAATATTCGCAGGTATGAGACAAAAAATCATTGAAAAATTTTATGGAATATTAGCGAATTATTTCCCGAAAAAGAACAAGAATATTTCTTAAAAATTTTCAAATATGAAATAAGGGCCCGAGGGTCAAAATTATCTCAGTTTTTATTGAAAAATGGTGTGAGGATGATATGATAAATCTTACATAGCAGTAGTTTATTAGAACCATCAGTAGCATTACATAAAACCTTTTTTACCAACAATATTGCTTTAATGCTTTGGGTTTTATAATATAATTTTTCCTGTGACACTATTACACTAGGGAAATTTCTTTTCAAAAAGTCAAAATAATGTAGTAGGATTTTATACTTTTATAGCTTTGATAAATATTATGTAGACTAAATAATATATTAATATATTAAAATGACTAAAATTGTACGTACAAAATGTAAAAATTTGTATTGTAATTTATGGTTAAACTGAAGAAGAAATAAACAGAAAGGTTTTCAAAGAAATAGAATGTTTCTTTTAACGAAAATAAATAATGGTTGAAACTTTGTATTATATCATATTCAATCAAGTGCAAATTTAAAAAAACTGTGTTTATATATTACTCACCAAAATGACTGCCAAAATTAATATTCTCATTTTTAACCCTTAAATGTTCCACTGTTTAACTTTAGGAATTACTACACTTACTGATTCGAAAATATTGAGGAAAAATAAGTAAATGTGAAAGTTTGCAGACTAATTAAGGGTTTCTAGTGTCATTAGGATGTCGGAAATTAGCTAATCATTTGGTAAACGATTTGCATGAATATACTAATAACAAAAAAAAAATAGGTCGTAAAATCAATATTCTTGTAAATCAAGTCAGAAGAAAAAGCGCTGTTTGATTGCTTTATCGGCGTCCTCTGGACAAAAAGATTTTGCAAAAATTCACTGTCTAATTAATCGTAATTTTATTGTTACTTTTCGAAATTATTGAAACTAACGTACCATGCACGATCTCGCTATAAAAAATGTCGCATATAAAAGTATTAAGTCAAAAATATCAAATATCTTAAATTGTAAATACTTAACAAACCATAACACTATACAATAAATAACACATTCACTGTTATGTGCCTATACATAATGTAATGTTTTTATTTTCACAGTCGGGTTCTTGTAATTTATCTTCTATTTTGTTTAATAGCATACCCATGTCCCCATTACCAGAATCTTCAAACAAATAAGTATCGGGATCGTTACCTTCATTCATTAGAGCATCTCGTAGCCGTTGTATTAATTCACTTTTCTTCCCACTAATTTCTAAATCACTTTCCTCAAGTTCTTTTTTTAAGTCCGTCACTTTCAATTGGTCCAAATTCACGTTTTTAAACATTGTCAGTCTATTTATTTTCCACTTCAAAAGTTCCACAAATACACCTACACCTGCCACCACTGTAATGTTTTTTATTTTCACTCGGGTTCAGTTCACTTCTTGGATTTATTTAAAAACACAGTCCAACTCACTCTAATTTATTTCCACTACTTTAACACAATTTATATTCAGAGAACTATTTACTATTTATCTTAATTATACAATACAACCGTCGAACACTGAATGAATGCTATCGCCAGCTGTCCATATGTATATATTTCTCTTAGAATTGTCTGGTATGCCAACGAACCATCGGGAAACTTCTTTCATGTGTTCTGGAAACTTCAAGGGAATTCCCAGTAACGGCAGCGGTCGGTCTGTTGAGAGACAAAATATTTCGGGTTCCCAGAAGTATCGGAATAATGTCCCTTCCACGAATTGGTTGATGGCCGATTGCACCAGCGGACGGATGAATTCTCGTAACAATAAAATAAAGAATGTAAACAATAAGAAGCGTTCAATCTATACTAATACCTAGATATCTAGTATATTTTTGAAGTTAGTGCCAAGCAAACCTAAAATCCTGCATTGCTTATATATATACTACTTCATCAAACTTGATTATTGCTTGAATGTGTCATGATTTTTTGGCAATTTAGTAGGCTTACATCAAACATGAATGGATCACATTTGCAAAAAAATTTATTAATAAATACCACAAAAAAATAATAATGTGTTTAACAACCCATAGCTGTGTACAGTTGTGCACACTTATCGGTATCAACAAAATGATATGGTCGTTGTCTGCTTGTGGCACCTCATTCCAAGCAACCTGAACTTCTTGGATTAACTGTGCCAGAGTCTGTGTACGATGGTGCCAAGTCGATAATTTCCTGTCCATCACATCCCACACATTTTCGGTGGGATTTAAATCCGGTGTCCATGGCAAAACATTAACGCCTGCTTCTTGGAGAAAGTTCATATTTCGAGAAGCATTATGGGAACACGTTATTTTGCTAAAAATGTCATGTGGATGTCCATGTAGATAAGATAGTAAAGTAGAGTGTGGGAACATCATCAACATAACACATAACGCCCAGCTATCATACTGCCTCGAACAAAGAGAAGTGGGGATCGGCTATAATAGGCAATAAAAGCCCAACTGTCATGCATCTCAACAAGCCTATTATCACGTTGCTCTGCACAATAGCGCCTAACCCTTTTATGGTTATCGTGCTTACCTAGAAAGAATTGTGATTCGTCGCTGAATACATTATACTATTCCGCCTCGTAGTGCTCCCGTTCGTTGCACCAGTTTAAGTATTGATGTCAGTGGTCTGCAGCACAGATCATACAGAGAGAAGTCCACAGTAAAGAAAGCACTAATTTTAGATTGTATGAAAAAAGTCCTAAGGCTCGAAAGCGGCGATATGGTGTACGTTTACTTACCTACTTCTTAAAATCTTTGGTCAGTGATTTAACGGGTAGCAGCAGTACGATAGCACAGAGCTAGTTGTTTTGTTCAGTTGGTGTTTTTCGTACACCTCTACTTTCTCCTGTTTACACACGACACACACGTATTACTGTCATTGCAGTACAATTAACACGGCGGCCAATAGGCGATAGGGCAAATAAAAATCTCGATAGGCATCTTCTAACCTAGTCAAAATCACTGACATGATGATTCTATTGATGTCTTGGAACTTTCTTCACAAAATACTAGTACTAAGAGATAAGACGACATCTTGTCAAAAAACTATTAAATTAAAATGTTGGTAGCATATCCCCCTTTAAATATAGTTATTCTGTTGCCAAAAAATCAAGCTCAAGAAATTATTCTATATGGGTGTAACCCTCTAATGTCATTGATTATATCTATTTCTATTTCCAAATAGCTTTTTGTATGTACCCTATAGCCCTATAGTGAGCATACACCTCCACCTTTCTCCTCCAGTTTTTTTCCAGAGTGGTAAAGAATAAGTTAATTTCTTCGTTGGCTGCTGCATACAGGCTTATTATCTGCAGTTCCCGTTCTTAATGTTTATAATTGACATAGTAATTCTGTCGTTTATATAATGTAAGTCATAGATACTTCTCTGATAGTAGTAGGTCCTTTGCCCTTTGGATAGTGTCAATATTATGTTGTCTAAATTCTAGAACAATTTTGTTGTCTCTTGAGTCCCAGAGCCTATAATTTCAGCAGACTAGTCTATATTCCAATTTTCACGTCGGTTTGAAAGTTGATACTTTCAAACACATATTTTTCTTTACTTTTGGCGGATATTAAATGTTTCGAATGGTTTCCAAGTATTCTTCCGCGCTATTGATAAGTGAAAAATCAGAAGAATTAACAACAAGGACACATACTGGAATGGTACGATTCACCCATTTCCCAATAGGATGACAATCAGTAAGAATATCACTACCGCTATGTCAACGTAATGTGTTGGAGACAATGACGAACAATACGCAAAGGTGGAAGAAGAAGTATATTTATATACCAATCCACACATACCTATACCCCCCTACTTAACAACATTGTTATTTTCTTACTAAAAATTATTGAATCTGAATTTCTAGTAATAGTAGACAAACAAGAAACAATTTAATCAAATCAGTTAGTGCATTGAGTTTTCCAAATATTTATTCAACCTATTAGTATACAGACGATTAATATTTACCTATATGAATATTTTTAGGCATAAATAACAGTTAAGCATTCTTGAACAAGCGCAAATAAAGATTTTGTAGTATACTCGGGAAAAAGACACGCGTTCCAGTTATTTACTGAAATTATTATTCACTCCTAAATATACACGAAATATTCCATATGAAGCTGCTTATGCACTGACGTATTAGTATTTGTCAGGCGATGGGTAAACAGTAATTTCTGGTTTTTCATAAATAAAGTCGTTTTCTGAATCAATTGAAATAATCGTTGGCAACACTTGCAAAACATTACTTGAAAATAGTCGACTTTGTCACATAAAAGATACAAATTCTTTTTTCGTATTAAATAAATGTTACACATAAAAGATAGAAGACTGCAAAAGTTTATTCTCACATGCCTATCCCATCTACTCCTAAACAAAAGTCTCTCTCATATTTTGCCATCTTTTCCAATCTTAAGCAACGAGTAGCCAATTTCCAGCGAGTCTCTTTACATCATCACTCCATCTTATGGGCAACAGTCTCCAGCCTGTTCACATTAGCTACTTAACCAGACAAAGTCCATTCTGGACATAGCATAGTTTCAATTGCGTGTTGGTTCTATTAGAAGTTTTTTGTCCAATAGTAATTCATATATTGCTCTTTTAATGACCCACAGGATTGATCTTTTTCGTTGCGACTTAAATTTTGTAGATGTGGTCTTTAGTTGAGTTCAAAAAAGGAGGTTGTACATTGTATGCATGTTTATGAAGCAGTTTGGATTATTTTTTGTTGTTATTTTGAAATAAAATGCGATTTCAAAATAAGCTGGAATCATTAATTTCATTAAAAAATCTCGGTGATCTGAATCTTCAAATGAAATAATCACATGACGCCTTTATAATTATTTACGAGTACAAGATACTTCTTAAAATTATGTTTTTTTCTCTCTCTAAAAGTACGTTTATTTATGGCAATATCGAAAATTATTATGTTTATGGGTTATGGGTAGAATGGAAAGCGCATCCAATTATTTCATTATATCACTCATCACTCAAAATTGTCTTTGAGATTGGTGCCTAGTCTGAAAAAAATAGGGTTAACATAGTGTTACGAAATTTACCTAAGTCGGCCCTGGCTTCATTCCGATGAGATATCAATCACTGGGTTAATAAAAATAAGTTAGACTGTAATTTTCGAAATAGCGCCAAACAGTATTCTCGACGCTGGGTGGAAAAAGGTAGTACCATCGAGAACGACAAATTAATCTATATAAAGAAACATTAATTTCAGCAGTTTGTCAGTCTTGGTGCGTTGAGCTTATTTCTTTATGATTTCGATGTAATAGTATTAGAATCAGCTGTTGGAAATATTTTATGTTTACGTGTAAATAAAAGTTTCTAGAAAACTGAAGTGAATATTAGTTCTTCAAAATAATTAATTGAACCCACGGAGTTTACAACAATTTGGTTATCAGAAGTAAAGCATTAAATGAAGTTAAAATCGCAATTTGACTTATGGAAACCCGAAGTATGGAAAAAGAAAAAATGGAAGAGACTACCAAAAAAATATCCAAACAAGTTACTGATGGACTAGACGAAAAAATAACTCAGATCCTGGAAAAACTTGACAAGAAGGAGAAACAACATCAAGAAGAAATTCAACAAAGGTTAGTGAAATCTTTTGATGAAAAACGTAAATTAGAATTAGAAAATCTTGCCACTGCCATGGAAGAAAAACAACAAAATTTAATGGAGGGATTATTCTCGAAATTTGAAGAAAAACAAGGCCAAACTGAAGAAAAAAGACAACTGCAGTTCGAACAAATAATGCAAATAGTATCGCAGGTTAATGAAACAGTTAGTGAAAGAATGCAAATAGTGGAATCAGACATAAAAGAAATAAACGACGACATAATGATCCTAAAAGGTAATGTGGAGGCTCTTGAAATCAAAGTAGATGACATCGATTCCATCCAGACCCAGGTGGAATTTGAAATCAGTTTCGTTAAAAACACAGTACAAAGTGAAGTACAAGATAAAATCAGTGCCATCCAAAACAAAGTGGAAACCGAAATTAAACAATTACAACAAGATTTGCAGAGAGGGAAATACCAGCACACCGTGAGTATCAAAGGTTCCTTTAGTAAACCATCCACATTTGATGGCAGTTTATCTTGGTCCGTGTATAAACGGCAATTTGAAGTCGTTGCTACAACTAACGGATGGGATAACCAAGAAAAATCTACCTCTCTTTTAATTTCATTAAGAGGTCCGGCCTTAGAACTCCTCCAAAGCCTCCCAGTCGATGAACGAGGCAATTTCGACATTATCATCGCCATCCTGGACAAAACGTTATCCATCCGGTATTTTGCCGAGATAGCAGCAGCCTAGTCATCAGGGGCACCATCAATGGCCGAGCAATTACCGTCACCATCGTGCTAGTTAAAAAAAGGGATGGAACCACCTGATTTTGCGTGGATTACAGAAAACTGAATGACGTCATGAAGAAAGACAGCTATCCACTACCCCGAATTGATGACACTCTGACCACACTAGCAGGCTCCCGTTGATTCTCGACACTAGACCTAAAGAGTGGATACCGGCAGGTTGGTCTACACGAAAACTACAGAGAGAAGACAGCGTTCTCTATTTCAATTCACGGTCATGCCCTTTGGGTTATGTAATGCTCCCGCTACATTTGAGAGGCTAATGGAGTATGTACTGAGCGGGTTGACATGGAGGACGTGCTTAGTATACCTCGACGACATTCTGGTCATGGTTCAGACATTCGACGACCATCTGAAGAACCTGGGTGAAGTTTTCTCGAGAATTAAGAACGCCAACCTGAGACTCAACCAGAAGAAGTGTTCCATGTTCCAAAAAGAAGTAGAGTTTTTGGGCCACGTTGTTTCCGAGTCAGTAATCTGCACCAACGAGGACAAGGTAGAAGCCATTCGTGATTGGCCAGTCCCAAGAGACAAGAATGAACTCCGAAGCTTCTTGGGTCTCTGTTCATACTACAGACGATTTGTTGAGGGATTTGCCACCATTGCCGCGCCTCTACATCGGCAGACCACTAAGAAAGATACCTTCCGTTGGAATCAGGATTGTGAAAAATCATTCAGACGACTGAAGGCGGTACTCTGTTCCAGCCCAATCCTAGCATTTCCTACGCAGTCCGGCAAGTTCATCTTAGACACCGATGCCAGCAACACAGGTTTGGGGGCCATGCTATCCCAGGTGCAAGATGGTGAAGACATGGTGATCGAGTACCACAGCTGTGGATTCTCGAAACCGGAAAGAAATTATTGCGTCACCAGAAAAGAACTTCTGGCAATAATAAGGGCTGTAGACCATTTCCACAAATAGCTCTATGGTCGTCATTTCCTAATCCGAACAGATCATGCCGCCTTGAAATGGCTGCTGGAGATGAAAACACCGTAAGGACAACTGGGCAGGTGGATGTAGAAATTACAGCAATACGATTTCAAGATGGAACACCGTGCCGGCCGTTAACACAATAATGCGGATGCCCTATCAAGAAGACCCTGTAGAGCAGAATGCGGACATTGCCAGAAGACGGAACAGCGGGACGGTATCTCCATCAGACAAATCCGAGTGCAGGCCAATGAAGACTGGACAACGGAACAGTGCATCCAGGACCAAATGGCTGATTCAGACATCTCACCAATCTTGTCACTCCAAAAGAGAGGGGCACCCAGGCCACGATGGGACGAAGTAGCTAGATACTCGGGCGTCCTGAAATCGTTATGAGCCCAATGGGACTCTCTAAGAGTAGAGAATGGTACGTTCAAGCGAATTTGGGAAAGCACCGACGGGCGAGAAAGCAAGTCCCAACTGGTAGTTCCAAAGAAAAAATTACCAGCCATCCTGACCGAAGTACATGATAGGATTACCGGAAACCATTTAGACATGAATAAATCCCTAGACAAAGTTCCCCAGCGGTACTACTGGGTGAATTACCTTGAAGACGTCAGAGTTTGGTGCCGCAAATGTGACACCTGTGCAGCCAGTAAGGGCCCGAAGACCAAGACCAAGGGCAGAATGCAGCAGTACAATGTAGGCATCCCATTTGAGAGAATTGCCATCGATGTCGCCGGTCCGTTTCCCGAGTCTGAGAAGGGGAACAAATACATTCTGGTCGCAACGGATTACTTCAGCAAATAGCCTTAGGCATATGCGATACCCAATCAAGAGGCAACCACGGTAGCGACATTGTTAGTAGAACAGCTATTCAGCAGGTTTGGCGTCTCGAAGACCAGACCAGGGGCGTAACTTCGAATCGAATGTATTCCAGAACGTCCGCACGATGTTGGGGATCAGGAAAACGAGAACAACAACAATGCACCCACAGTCAGACGGAATGGTGGAAAGATTGAAACAACACCTATCCAAGGTCGTCAGCAATAGCCAACGTGATTGGGATGAGCATATTCCCCTATTTCTGTTGGCATATCGCTCAGCCGTACATAATTGTACAGGCCTGGCCCTAGCTCAGGTCCTATTCGGAAAAGAGCTGCGATTGTCCTACAATTTGGCTTTTGGCTCCCCCGAAGAACCTTCCCAAGACATCAACGATTATGCCGACCCGCTCCGACATAACATGCTGACAATACACGAGTTAGCCCGAACGCAGATGTTGGCTACCAGTGACCGGATGAAGACGCGATATGACCTCAAGGCCAATTCAGTCGGGTTCGAAGAGAGGGACAAAGTCTGGCTGTACAACCCTCAACGGAGCAAGGGTAAATCTCCCAAGCTTACACCCGCCTGGGATGGTCCATAACGTCGAAACCCCAGGGTTAAGTTGAAGGTGGTTCATTTAAATCGACTCGCTCCCTACCATGGAGAGGATGTTACTGACTGGGACGATCAGAATTAAAGGGGGCAGTGTTACGAAATTTACCTAAGGCGGCCCTGGCTTCATTCCGATGAAACATCAATCGCTGGGTTAATAAAAAAAGTTAGACTGGAATTTTCGAAATGGCGCCAGACAGTATTCTTGACGCTGGGCGGAAAAAGATACTACCATCGAGAACGACAAATTAACCTATATAAAGAGACATTAATTTCGGCAGTTAGTCAGTTTTGGTGCGTTGAGCTTATTTCAGTGTTATGATTTCGATGTAAATAATATTAGAATCAGCTGTTGGAAATAATTTATGTTTATGTTTAAATACAAGTTTCTAGAAAAGTGAAGTGAATATTAGTTCTTCAAAATAATTAACTATCTTTGTTTTAAGACATTTGAAGGTAGAATTGAAGCACTGATTTTAATTTTATGTGTTGGATTGTCCCGTTCAATACAGACTTTATGTCTTAGAAATGTGTACAACTTGTCCAATATTTTTGTTGTTAATTCTGATAGAATTGCTTATACTAAATTTCTCATATATTAAAGTTTTCGTAATATTTATTTCTAAACCCGCATTCTGTCACATTGTCTGTCATTAGAACAATGTGGTAAGCAAAGCAGAGGTCGCTTAAATTTACTCCATCAGTATTAATTCCTGTATTCCCAGTTGTTTTTTTTTGTTCATAGTGTTCTGTAGTAACATAATCAATAGTTTAGTAGAACGCGCATTACCTTGCATGGGCTCTGTTTCTATTTTGAACTTTTCAGGATGTGTGCTATTTTAACGTTCATTGTGCTGTTGGAGGGTAGTGTGCATTTAATTGCCTGACCCTGAATTGTGTCCGTTGTGCAACATAGCTGTGCATTTCGTACTAGAATTGTCTTAGTGTCCACTTCACACAAATTTTTCTCAATTTAGTATCGAATTCAGTAACACTGAGGCTTGCGGAGGAGAGGACGCTATTACTCTCTACATTCATTTCTTGGGTGTAACTGGGCACGTTAGCTGTATCAAACATTGAATGTCTGCCTTAATACCCAGCAAGTTTACCTCAGCTTGCGTACTGAGTAACTGAGATGAACTTGGTAAATTCTTTCGAGGAATGAAATTACTTCTGTTTTTAATTAGTCCATTCAGTGGCAATTGCAACTGCTTCAGACTGTCGTTTGTACCTCAACCAGGAAGAACTGCAATCGAAAGTGCATCTCGTGCTTTGAATTTCAATTAATCCTTATACAAAACTTCTTACTATCTGAATTTCATTTTGTAAGTTCTGACACTGTTGACTTTTGCTTTAACATTATGTATTGCTAATCGAATTGCAGCATTTACACTTATAGACAAATCAGCTAACTAAATGTACGGTATTCAATTCTGTCTATATACACCTTCAGTTTTCAATCTTCCCGAATCATTCATTCGTCAGTCGAATTTTCGAATTATTCTGGTGGATTCAGGGCTTCGCCGATTTTACTTGATGTCCTGTCGATCAGTGGTGTAGTTTGTTGCTATATGGTTGAATGTTATTGAAACCAGAGAAATTGTTAGATCAAAATGACTATTGTTGTAACATTAATAGGATGTTACCCGTGAGGTCTGGGTGCGAAATTTTGTTTAAGTTGGGACAACTTAAACGTTACGTTTTTTGTGAATGTAGTTCCATCGGGACGTCAAACCTGCTGATTAGCTGTTCTACTAGCACCGTCGCTACCGTGGTTGCCTCTTAATTGGGTGTCGCATATGCCTCAGGCCATTTGCTGAAGTAATCCATTGCGACCAGAATGGGACGCCCACATTGTACTGCTGCATCCTGCCCTTGGTCCGGGTCTTCGGGCCTTACTGGCTGCACAGGTGTCACATTTCCGGCAACAAGCTCTGACGTCTTCGAAGTAATTCACCAAGTAGTACCGCTGGCGTACTTTGTCTAGGGTTTTATTCATTCCCAGATGGTCTCCGGTAATCCCATAATGTACTTCGGTCAGGATGGCTGGTACCTTTTTCTTCGGAACACCGAACTTGGTTTCTCGGCCATCAGTGCTTTCCCAAACTAGCTTGAGAATTCCATTCTCTACTCTTAGAGAATCCCATTGGGCCCATAACGATTTCAGAACGCCCGAGTGTCTAGCTACCTCATCCCATAGTGGCCTCGGTGCCTCTCTCTTTTTGAGTGACAGGACTGGTTCGATGTCTGGATCAGCCATTTGATCCTGGATGCACTGTTCCGTTGTCCAGTCTTCCAGATGGAGATAACCTCTAGCTGTTCGGTCTTCAGACAATATCCGCATTCTGCTCTACAGTGTTTTCTTGATAGGACATCGGCATTATTATGTTCAACCTTGAAACCGTATTGCTGTAATTTTTCCTTCCACCTGGCCAGTTGTCCTTCCGGTGTCTTCACATCCAGCAGCCATTTGAGGGCGGCATGATCTGTTGGATTAGGAAATGACAACCATAGAGGTGTTTGTGGAAATGGTCTACCGCCCTTCTTATTGCAAGAAGTTCTTTTCTGGTGACGTAATAATTTATTTCCCGTTTGGAGTATTCACGGCTGTAGTACTCGATCACCCTCTCTTCACCATCTTGCACCTGGGATACGATGACCCCCAACCTGTGTTGCTGACATCGGTGTCTAAGATGAACTTGCCGGATTGCGTAGGAAATGCTAGGATTGGGCTGGAACAAAGTGTCGCCTTCAGTCGTCTGAATGATGTTTCGCAATCCTGATTCCAACGGAAGGTCTCTATCTCAGTGGCCTGCCGATGTAGAGGGGCGGCAATGGTGGCAAATCCCCCAACAAATCGCCTGCATTATGAACAGGACCCAAAAAGCTTCGGAGTTCCGGCTTGTCCCTTGGGACTGGCCAATCACGAATGGCTATATATGTCCTCGTTGGTGCGGATTCCTGACTAGGAAACGACGTGGCCCAAAAACTATTTTTGAAACATGGAACACTTCTTCGGGTTGAGTCTCAGGTTGGCGTTCTTAATTCTGGCGAATACTTCACCCAGGTTCTTCAGATGGTCGTCGAATGTCTGACCCATGACCAGAATACTAAGGTCGAGGTATACTAAGCACGTCCTCGATGGCAACCCGCTCAGTACATACTCCATTAGCCTCTCAAATGTAGCGGGATCATTACTTAACCCAAAAGGCATGACCGTGAACTGAAACAGCCCTATACTGGTGGAGAACTCTGTCTTCTCTCTGTCTTTTTCATGTAGACCAACCTGCCAATATCCACACTTTAGGTCTAGTGTGGTGAACCAACGGGATCCTGCTAGTGTGGTCAGAGTGTCTCCAATTCAGGGTAATGGATAGCTGTCTGTCTTCCTGACGTCATTAAGCTTTCTGTAATCCACGCAAAATCGGGTAGTTTCATCCTTTTTTTAACTAGCACGACGGGAGCGGTCCATGGGCTGATGGATGGCTCTTTAACTCCATTTTGCAACATGGACTCGATGTTTTCCTCGACGGCCTGTTGTTGCCCCAAGGGTAGTCGCCTAGGTGGTATTCTGATGGGTTGAGCCTTTCCGGTATCTTCCGGTGCTGGATGATGTTGGTGCGACCGGTGGTTCCATCTTGGCTGTTAAAGATTTGCCAGTGATTTGCAATAAATTACTTGGCTTTCTTCTGTTCCTCTGGTGTAAGGTGTTTCAAATGGTTGGCAAACTGTTGTAGAAACTGGGCCCTGTCTCCTTCCCCGAGGTCTGGTACTCTTCTTCGCAATTCATGATGGTCTCTACTGGCTCTAAACAAGCTATTTCTTGACCAGTGGCAATTCTGATGTCGTTGTTGGACAAATTAAGGACTTTAATAGGTATTTCTCGTCGTATTTTGACTATAACCCCTCCAACTAAGTAGTCATGAGGTGAATGTACAGGCTCCACCATTCCATAGCAGTTCCCAGGATTGCTTTCTAGCTCAGTAAGAAATCGTCCTCAATATTCGCTACGATGACCCTATGCCGGATTATGTTGTCCCCTATCTGTAGCACGACATCTGCCTCACCCTGTATTGACATGGACTCGCCGGTGACTGTTCTGAGCTGGATGTTACTGTTAAGTGGTCGAATTTCTGATGACCTCAAAACCCTGGAGTTGGCAATGGACACAGCGGCTCCGGTGTCGATGGCGGTGGTAATTGCTCGGCCATTGATGGTGCCCCGGACGACTAGGCTGCTGCTACCTCGGCAAAATCCCTGGATGGATACTGTCCTGGGGGCTGGTGGAGGTTTAGTCATCATTCGCCCCCTTATGCTGACTGATCGAGTTTCCTTGGTTGGTGAGGTTGTTGTGTTGGCTACTTCTGGTTGGTGATCGTTCCGGTAGCCTTACTTTGCAGTCACGTTAGAAGTGTCCTGTCCTCCACATCGGTAACATGCTCACTTTGCGCCAGTTCTTTGTGACCGTCCTGGTAGTTTGTTCATACCTGCCAACAGCACTTGAAATGGTGACTCTGGCTCTTACTGGTTGAAGGAAAATGCTCGGACCCTCGGCTTGGACATATTCATGACGGCCTCTACTTCCAACGCCGAAGTAAAGTACTTTTCTTTCTACTTTCTTAGATTTCATTGCACTTCCACATTTCTGATACCGTTTATGAAACTCTGTGTGGCCAATTGTTCTTTAGTTTCCTCTGGCAGGTCTGGGTAGGACAAGTACACTAAACGTCTAACCTCTGCTTCGAATTCTTGAAGGCCCTCTCCAGATTTTTGCGTTTTTTCACTTAGTTGCACCTGGTATACTTGGCTCAAGGACTGATTGTCCTATCTTTTGTCCAGAATAGCGATCATCTTGTTCAAATTGTCTTGTTCATCGAATGCTTTGGAGCAGATCTAAGGCCGGCCCTCTTAAGGAAATTACAAGAGACGTAGATTTTTCTTGGTTATCCCATCCATTATCAGCAGTCACGGCTTCAAATTTCCGTTTATACATGGGCCAACATGAGCTGCTTTCAAATGTGGGTGGTTTGCTAACGGAACCGTTGATACTCATGGTGTTCTGGTATATACCTCGCTGTCAGTCCTGTTGCATTTTTTAAATTCTGTTTCTACCTTGCCTTGGATGGCACTGATTTTATCTTGTACTTCACTTTGTACTGTTTTTTAAATGGAACTGATTTGGTCTTGAACTGTGTTTTGAATTGAACTTATTTCAAATTTTGCCTGGCCTTAGATGGAATCGAGGTCATCTACTTTGGTTTCAAAACTATCGACGGTATTTTTTATGGTCTTAATGTCATCATTTATTTCTTTTATGTCTCAATCAACTAGTTGCATTCTTTCATTAACTGTTTCATTAACTTGTGCTACTATTTGCATTAATTGTTCAAATTGCAGTTGTCTCAGTTGTCTTTTTTCTTCCGTTTGGCCTTGTTTTTCTTCAAATATTTTAATATCATTTTGTCATTTGAATTCAATTTGATCTTGTTTTTCTTCAAATTTCGAGAATAATCCTTCAATTAAATTATGTTGTTTTTCATCTATAAATTTCACTAACCTTTGTTGAATTTATTCTTGCTGTTGTTTCTCTTTATTGTCACGTTTTTCCAGGATCTTATTTTTCCATCTAGTCCATCCGTAACCTGTTTGAATATTTTTTTGGTAGTCTCGTCAATTTTTTCTGTTTCCATACTTCGGTTTTCCATAAATCAAATTGCGATTTTAATTTCACTCAATCCTGCACTTGGACACCAAATTGTTATAAATTTCGTGGATTAAAATTAATTAAAGTTTAAAAAGTAATATTCACTGCACTTTCTAGAACTTTTATTTACACGTAAAACATCAAATATTTTTAATAGCTGATTCTAGACAATAACATGAAAATCATAACAACAAAATAAGGTGAACGCACTAAACTAGCTAACTCTACTCAAATTATTATTGCTTTATATAGCATACCAAGAATTTTATTGTCGTTCTATCTTTGTTCGCACAGCGTCCAGATTCACAGTTTTTTTTTCATCCGAACGTTCTAGTTCTTATTTTACTACCCCAGCGATTGATGTTTAATTGGGATGAATAATGCTTTACGTTGTTCTCGCCAGGGACGGAGTGGGATAAATTTTATAACAATATGTATATATAACATACTATACCTACACACCACTCGAAGTGAACTAGTTATATGCAAAACAAAAAGACTATTGGAACTAGGAAGTTGAGAATAATACGAAGAATTGGAAATTTAATAATTTATTAAGTCATCCAATAACTTGACGAAAGAAATCACAAACAATAAATGACAATACCAAAGTGGCAGCACCGAAGATAGCCAAATTTAAATTGGTAAATTAGAAGTACAAGTCGTCTAAGCAAGAAATGATGTGCCAAAACAAAATCTTTCAAAAACAGCAGAAAAAAAAAACAGGAAATGTTTCTTAAATAAAGAACAAAAGTAAATATTTTCGGTTTAAAGATGATTATTTTAAGCATTTCATAAATATTTACCATTAATTTGTGTCATATAAAGTGAAATTAAATGTTTCAACATAAGCATATTATTGCGTAGATTTATTCCCATGATATTTTAAGTCAACGAATACCAAATGGTTGTACGTGCGCTTCTAGTTGTATGTATTTTCAACGGAATTCACCTAAATCAGCTGATAATTAATGAAACAAATAACTGCATGCTTATATATTGAGAGATTGCCTTAGAAAGCAACTTGTGCAAAAAAGAAGTTGCAGTATCATATTCAAGTGAAATCCAACAAGATGAATTTTCTGTGCTATGTAAGTACCAACACAAATTAAGTTAAATACATTTAAATATTTTTTTATAACTAAGTTGCTATATTAAATCAATTTTTTGAATAAAAAAAATTGTTATGTAATGAGGTTCATGGATGCTTTCGTCATTAAGAAAGGAAACTTCCTAATTTATGGTTTTGCTAATTAAAAGCATCGTTTTTAAACAAGAATTCTATAGAATTTTAATAATAAAGCAGGCAATATTCATATACAATCTTTCTTAATTTAATTTTAACCTTTAAAAGTACTAATTTTCAGATTGTCTAGTATTTTTGAGAGCAGTAGGTAAACCAAATTTTCAAATAATCCAATCTCTGTGGCGTATTGGGTAATTATCTTTTAACATTTGAAGCCATATAATAAATTACAACAAACTAAAATAAGTCACCATTCCTTTTATATTTGCTTTATTCTAATGTAAAACCCTCAAAAGACTTCAAATAAAATCAACATGTCGAATAAATCACGACTTTTTTATCCAAAAACTAACTTTATATTCGACCCTTATTAAATGTGTATTTTTAGAAAACTGTCGATTATTTGCGATTCTTCCATTTGCCGATGGTACATTTGATTTGAACATTCTAGCTGACTGAAGGCTCTGTTGATTACTCTTAAACCTTCTATCGGTGAGTGGCGTGCCTACGGCCAGCCTGTTCATAACAAATCTTTACTCTAGCAGAAGCTAGGCGAACTAGAATGAGACCCTTCGGTTACCGGAGTCTTTCTGCATCATCGTTATCTGCAACTTCCCTCAGCAGGGATAATACACGTCTAGCTCTTTCTTTTCTTATTAACAGATTTAATTTCATTAGGTCTATTGCGGAGTTACTCTCAACTTTGGTATTTCTATCTGGAATGTTCGTCATTACCCAACTTCCACAGTTCCTAAAGTTGCTTTTGACATGCAGAGCGGGGGGGGGGCTTCATTGCATTTTTTTTAATACTATTGGGTTGTACGCTGTTCTCGATTCCGATGCCTCTAATGACATTGACAAAACTTTGAGTGGCAAACTGGTCTCTGAATTCTTCTTTGAATGGGCTATATATAAGTAACTTCTTATGCTAGCCTTAAATTCCCAAATTTTTGTATTCACGTACTGAGTTGAACTTGGTAAACTTTGCAGAAGGTCTTGTAAAGGACTGAAATTAATTGTTAAAATGTTCGGGTTTTTGTCCTAGAAAACTTCGGAGTAATTCTGAATCTCAGAAAAAGTATATGTGCTGTGGCCTCTTCATCATTATCTCATCATTGGCTATAACATCTGCTTCAAACTGTCTTTTATCCATGAACCAGGAAGTGTTGCCATTTAGGGTGGGTAGTTTCACAACAGGGCTTTCGACAACTACGAAGAGCGTCGGCAGGCAGGAGCAGGGAAGGGCAACTGCCCCCCCCCACTCTTCCGGATTATTGGCTTTTCGTTATATGTGAAATAAACCCTATAATTTCCGATTTCCCCCTTTTCTCCGAAAAACCAAAACCTACCATTTCTGGCGAGGCCCTTGACAACTACTATGCCCTTCCTTTCATTGTGTTCGCTTGGGTTGATTTTTCTAATTATGTTTAGGTTAAACAAAGATCAATAACATATATCCGCAGTCTCTGTTGGGATATGACTGTTCATTTTTTTCTTACATGTCTGTAACGATCCAAATAACAAGATATATTATATACCTATTATATAATTTTCATAAAAGAAGCAGGCAGTAATTGTAGATATTCAAGACAAACAAATAACCACATAATTTTCTTACAGATATTAATCTTAATCTTGGTCATGAGCATCAGTAGACCAGCATCTCAAAAACCAGTTCAATCTGATACTGTTCGAACAACTACAAATGATACTTCAGTCATTCAGATTATACCAAGAAAAAGTTCTCAAGGCTCTGACAAGGACGTAATAGAGAAAATTGGAACTCAGAATGGCAAATTACAACGTATCAGAAGACAAACTCGAGAAAGGATAAATATTCTAGGGAGATCGGTTGAGGTTTACTACCCATCGTTATCTGGATTTGCTAATAAAAACGACAGATTCCCTACAGTTGCATAATTTAGCTTTAAGAAAGACTGATGTTACAAATATACCTAATATATTCTTAATACCTATAGTTCCAAAGTTGTTATTTGTATTTCAAGATAGTTAAGAAAAGTTTTGTACTCTTTTATAATAAATAGTTTCGCAATTGAGTTTTCTTCCATTTTCACCCCATTTTTTGTTCTGTCAAATATGTGATCATATGTTTGACAGTTATGAAGTTAAAACTATTCAAGTAACGAAAGTGATACGATTACGCTCCAACAAGAATATAGGTAAATAGTGAAAATTCGCTACAGATGTAAAATGCAAAACCTAAGCGACGAAGCCCATTTTCATTTACCTAAGTGGCTTAGCGAATAAATAGAATTGTCGAACTAATGGCCCCGACCTTTTCGTTAGATTTAACACCGCTAGGCTTTTTCCAGAGGTGCTACGTAATTGATAATGTTTATGCTTAAAATCCTTCAAGAATTGAAGTACTCACGAATAATATGCCGAAAGAACTCCGCACAAATTTCATGGGTCTGCATTTGGAAAGTGTTATTTATAGGTAGGGGAGAGGCGTACAAAATGGTACAGGCGGGTAATATGACACATCTATGTTTCTCCTAAACGACAGATATACTAGTTCTCATAGTAGGCTATAAATGATCGTGGCACATATACTGGTTTGTTTGATTTTTACAGTCACGAGTTTTACTCAGTTGTATTTTGTTTCTCATAAAAGTAAGTATTGTAATTTGATTAAGTACCTCCGAGAACGTTTTGAAATCTCAAAAGTTTAGGTACAATTTTAATCATATATCATCTAAACTGATACTTGAAAACATAAATATCAATGTTCCAGTCAGCGTTCTGTCTCCAGTGGCGAGACGAATATATTTGTCAGGACAAAGTAGAAGAAAACAACGCAAGAAACCAACAGTATTTTTGTTAACTTCAACGCCCAATATCGAAGAGGTAAAAGCATAATCCGCCTTCTCGCTGTTACAAAGAAAAACAGGACAAAGGTTAGAAAACCTTGGGATTTTAATTTCGACAGGGTAAATCATTTATCTTCCTTACGCCTCACAAGCTTACATTGAGGCCGGGTATGATGAAGATTGTCCTTGCATTTATCGCACTGACGTCTACTCCAGGTCCAAGGGAAAAGAGGTGTAGCTAAGGCTTTAAAAAGACGGTTCATGGATCATGTGCAGATGTTTCGAAAAAGACTAAGCATTTTACGTGTGAGCTCTGCATTTAAAAGTGGAAACACATTATAGTCACGTCACGTGGGCTCATATGTTGTCACATCGGCGAAATCTCACATGCTGTCATGCCTTAGGAACACACTATACTCACGTCACATTTATTATTTTACATTGTGTGTCATGATAGATCGTGAAAATTGTAGCTCGACAACTTCCATAGAATTCGAAGACTAAAATATATAAAATTTAATTTTTCTTAGTATTTCAACTTATTATTATTCTTATTTTACACCTGATATTGATTAATCCTGCTATTCCAAAAGTATAATAATCATTTCACTAATGTATTAATATCTCTTAAATTTACATATTGATGTTGTCACTAAGTTCAAAATTCAAAAAAACTTCTCAAGAGAAATAGATAAAAGATTAGTTTTTTGATTTTCTATAAATTGAACTACATACTACTGGTCCCTGTATAAAATATAAAGTTATTATTAAATCACAAAATACAAATTGTTGTATAAGTACACTCGAATTATTTGTAGGCTTCCGGGATTCCGGAAAGCAAAGATATAGCTGTTTTACTATGAGACTTGTGACATTACAACACAATGACCTATGTTACTAAATCTGTTTTTAACTTTGTTGACAATCATTATCACTTAATTGTGTTATTAATAGCTGTTATAGTAATGTATACATTAATATTTCTGTATTAAATTTGTAAATATTATAAAGGAAATCATTAATAAGTATTTAGCTTTTAGTAAAATTAAATCAAATAACTTGTTTTCAAATATCTCGGTCTGACACATATACACAAAAAATCCTGAAAGAGGATTAGCTTCTCTATGTCACGCGTGCCGCAAATGTAAATTTGCAGAAACGAACTCACGTTGACATGTATAACTTGCCGTGAGCTACATGAGGTGACGTGACGTGACTATAGTGTACTTCCAGCTGATTTACAAGCATGCGTAAATTTTATTGCAAATATTTCGAGTGTGCCGTGACATGCCGAAATAGCACGTTCATCACGTTTTTAGAAACGTTTAATAGTTTCTATAATTCTAACTAGGTAATTTACCGAACAATACCTATACAGTTACCTACTTAAAGTCTTCAATATTATTAATAAATAAAGATTTGATGACTGATTTTATAACTAGTATGTCATTTTGTACGTCTCTCCCCTATCTCATCACGTCCTAATCAAAAGTTTCGATATGAGCATGTTAATTTTTTTGTAGATTTTTTTTATGTTAAAGTTTTAATCTCACCTCGGGATAAATTAATCTAAAATCTAGGTACCTACATACCAACTGTCAGTGTCCCATCTCCTTTGTAGGTACTACAGCGCATGTATACTCGCGATACACATACAGATATACCGAATTTGTAATATCTATATATAAATAGGCTAAGACAAAACGATTAGGTACCATTTTCTCCTCTGTTTCTCAACCGATTTTCTTCATTTTTGTTTTGTTTAGTAGCTACTGACGACCTTCAGTGCAGAATGCTAATCTTAATTTATAATATTGGTTCATTCATTAAATAAAATATTATAAAAATTCATTATTTACGTCAATAATGTCAATGCCAAACAAATGAATGTGCCACAGAATTTGCCGCTGCCGCCCGACTCAAACCATAGAGTAATTATATATAGACAGACCAATGCTATTATATACTTAGAGCATGTACCTCTGGAGGTGGCATGCAAGCGTTGTTATTGTTTAGTGGGTAAAGTAATCGTTGAATATCGTAATTATACAGGCGATTCCACATATGTTAGAAATAATTTTTTTAATGGGTGGCACATAAGCAGTTGCATATTTAGGGTGTTTAAAATATAGAGTAGAGTGCAATTATAACTAATAAAATAATTATATAGGGAAGCCCATTAGCGGTTGAATTTACAGGGTTATTGGAATAGAAGGTGCAGTAAAATTACAGTTATACCGGGTGGTGCAAAAAATGTTATACATAGATGCATATACAGGGTGGCGGAAATGGAAATGCAACATTTCGTAACTCATAAGCAGTTGTATATATAGTTAAGATGAAATATAGGGTAAGAGGAATTATAGATATACAGGATGGTGATAAAAAATGTTAGAATAGGAAATGATTTATAGAGTAGACCACGAAGAGTTCCATATATATAATGATTGAAATATAGGTCGGAGTAGAATTATAGTTACAGAAGATAATTAAAAATTTCATAAACAAAAAGAGTAAATATGGTGGGTCATAGGCAGTGGCATATACAGAATGGTTTACCCGGTGGTTGAAAAATGTTAAAAAATATTATGCGTGGTCCATAAGCATTTGCATATACAGGGTGGTGGAAATATATAATGAGATGGAATTATTATAATGAGGATTTTAATAAATGTTAGAGAATTGAGTGCAATTATAGCTATACAGGGGTGTTAGAAAAAATAAATATGTAGGGTAGCCCATTTGCAGTTGAATTGTTGTCATATTAAATTAAGAATTACGAATTTGAACACAAATAAAGTTCTATGAATTATATCTGAAAAAAACTTGAATTTCGTTACTTATTTGTAGAAGCGAGATGTAAGACCGACATCTAGGATTTTCGAGGATTTTATCACACAGAGGTTCCGAATCTGGATCCGTTCTGTGTAATTGCTGTTCTCCCTAAAGTCCTAGGATAGAATGTCACGATAAAATTTTCATGTTACTTAACCTGCCAGAGATATTGACACAATTGGTCGAATTTCGACCACTGGGCGACAGCTAGTGCACATAAATAGGTATCTGGAATCCTTATGTTTTACTCAGTTGCGCTATTAGGTACTTACTTATATAAATATACTATTAATTAAAGTCTTCCATAGGTCTAACATAAATCCGTGGGAACGCAAATAACTTAAAAAATGAGATAGGTATACGTGGGTAACTAAAAAACACACGCATATTCCTGGGATGAATCAAAATCAAACTTCCAAATTATGCAGGAGCTTTCTCAAGATTCATATCATCAATTCTTAAGTTATTATTTTGCTAAGATACTGTAATGTTATAATTTTCACACTCGGGTTTAATTCAGTTCTTGGATTTATTTAAAAATACAGTCCAACTCACTCTTAATTTATTTCCACTAGGTACTTTTGATTTATATTCACAGAACTATTTACAATTTATCTTTACTATAAGACAATGGAATACTGAATGAATGCTTCCGTCAGCTCTCCGTATTTATATATTTCTTCTCGAAATTCTTCAGAACGTCAAAAGAGCATCCGAGAGATTTCATTCATCGACTAGACTTCTTCGAGAACTTCATCAAAGCAGTCCGCTGACCTCGATGCGCCAGACGAACAACATTTCGGATTTGCCGAAATATCGGATGAATACTGCTTTCACGAATTATCGGATGAATTCCTGTCACAATACAAAAATTTTCAGGCTTCTCCGTCATGCGATAACACATTGCACAATTCTGTCATGAAAATCTGTTTCACCTTAAAGATCACTTCCATTACATAACCTACACCTAATTATACAGAGCTTATACCGAAAAAGTCATATTTTTCAGGTTAATATGATTCTTGCATATTCAGAAAACAGTCTATTTTTAGTGTCATGACCCTGATATTTTAAATTCTGATCTATCCAAAACATGGCCAAGAACTAGAACTGTGTTGACTAGTTTAAGAAAATGCAAACTATTAGGTCCGTAACCTGCTGATTAGATCCTTCGGTTCCAACCATGTTAATGTTTAAGTTTTATACTCGGCCACTGTAGGTACCTTTGAGCTGCCTTTCTTGTGACTGCTATAGCAGCTCGTAGATAATAATTTATAACCATAAAAGATTACTCGCCTTAACTATTCTTAAGTCAATGCGAAAGAAAACCAGATGTGTACGACTCAGTAAGTATATACTATGAGCATTATTTTAACGCTTAATAAAGCACCCTGCCCTTAAAAAAGACCACTTTACTTGAAAATACTTTTAATTAGGGGTTTCGTGCTTGACCTCGCATCGAGGTCTCCAAAGATAGTTATCGATATAGGTACCTAATAATAATAATTGATTCGCCTGTATAACATTTAGTGTTATAAGTAGGTACATAACGGCAAAGTATGTTTTGATATGATAAACAGTTTGGGTGCTATTAACTTATAGCTCCTCGTGGAATAAAAACTGTGGGTAGGTACCTAAATAACTTGCTATAGGTAGGTATATGTATTGGTCTAGGTCCTAGATGTTGATATACCTAGATAAGTATGTCGCAGGCTTGAGGCAGTTTAGGAGCCTAAGAGTGTTGGCAATAAGGGACTCAAGCCTGGACTTCGGCATGTTGGTGACTGTTTTAGGAAGTTTAGTAGTCCTTTTCCTCTGCCAATGTGCAGCTTATAGGTAGGTATAGGTATGTTCTTAGATATTGCGGCGGTGGATTAATTGGTCGTTCAGATGGCCACAGGGTTCCACGAAGCCCTCACAAACACAGGTAGTGGAGTCGGCAGTGCTGAATTGTAAGGTTAGCTCTTAAAAGCGATGGTACCACTCGGACGCACTTAATACAGTCGGCAGATAGATACAGAATTGTTTATCAATTTGCTTAATGGTTTGAGATAGGTATGCGTCACGTTGAGTTAAGCTAATCTACACTTAATATTTTGCCTCAAGTCATTTCACCCATGCATGTTTATAGGTACTCCTGAGAAGGTACACCTTTATAGAAAAATAATAATACCTACCTAATAATAGGTAAGTTTTCCAAATTATTAGACTTAATGAAATGAACCAAACGAGATTAGTTGGTATGTGGAAAAGATATTCTAAATGCAATTTTATTTTCAGAAAATGTAATAAACGAATTAAAATAAATCACAAAATTAACGTTTCATCATAATCATCGTATTCAGCTATGTTTTACGAATATTTCATGGGTGTAGCTTTGGGTATTTTATGTGGACTACCAATCATCTTGCCAAATGTGTTTCCTATGACAATGGTCTTATTCTTTTTCGGTCTCTCGGATCCTTCTTAGTCCGATGGTTTCTCCGTATAGACTTTTGTATAACTTTTCTTCGTGTAAGGTATATTTTTTATGCAAAACACTACATTAATTCATGAGATCACTCTGAAACATCCGAATTCTTCCTGAAAACATACCAATCTATTGATGACTTCATCCGTCTTAATGCTTTCACATTTTAATTAGATGAGGATTATTGACTATAGCATCCATTGACGACCACCAACGTTTGTCAACCAACACGTCAACATTCACTGATGCTGAACTTGATAGTGAACCATTGTGATTCTCAATATACCTCTTAAATGATTGTTGTCATATTAGATTGGCTCCCAATTGTAAATCATTGGGCCCAGAAGATTGTGATCAACTTAACCCAGGCTACATCGCAAATTTTGGCAACTTGGGAAGTCTAGAAGCTTACGATGATTGCTCTAGAAGCAAGAGGTTCTTAATTTTGCTTATAGTGTTTACAAATCAATTTTCTAGAGCAAATACGAACTTATACACGTTTTTCTTTACTCTCATTGCTGTGAACATAGTGAGCATGCTATTCCATGGTTTCGAAACGTTGCTCTTTTTATTGACAATCTCGTTCTCTCTCTCTCTCTCTTTCTTGGTTTTAAGTGCGGGACACTGAATATCCTCAAACAAAGTAAAAACAAGAACTGACCTCAAATAAGAACGAGCACGTCAAAAATAATTAAAAAAATAATACAACACAACACAACAAGACCTTATGTAATTATGTTTTTGTTTGAGGAAAAGTCTGTATTTTTCAATCGTTTTAATAACAATAAGGATAATTGAAGAAAATAAATACGACTATAATTCAGAAAACAAGTGCTTATGGAGATAGGTAAGTACCTACTATGAACCCATAGGTACCTAAAACAATCACAAGAACTATTAAAACAAAAAAATAACAGGCGATTATTATGTACAAATTAATTACCTACCTATGAAATATTTTTTAAGTGGGTGTGACGCAACCGGAATTCTCAAGATTGTTTTAATATCTAGCAATTAGAGAATGAAATTATATCAGTTTTCCCGAAATAGGTTTATGAATTAGTAATTGCTTGGCATAGATTGCAAAAATATATTACATAAGTATCTAATTTGTACATAATAAGCACCTGGGAATATGGGATTAGTTGTACTTGTTTATATACAGCTAATTATTTTCAACATTTCAGTTCTCATTTAAAGGAGGTTAATTTTTATTTAGATAGTGTTTTATGCACGTTATTATTTATAGCATTGTCATCAAGTGCCGTTTGGATAATGTTAAGTTCTTCTCAACGACTTCACACTATCGATGCGCATTTTGAATCGACGAGAAGCGTTACCAAAAATTAAAATAACAACTTCTGGAGACCAACTTGCGTCACACTATGGGATCATGTAAAAACACTTGATCCTACTAATACGTATTTTCGTTTGGATTTGCCTTTGTGAATGTGGGCTATGGAGAAAAATAACTTCCTTAAACAATATAAACCTTTATTCTTTACACAATATTTTGTTAACAATACCTCTTTGGTAATTTACTAAGCTAAGAATCACAAATAGACATTAAAATATGATAAAAAATCATTATTAAAAATATGTCATTCTTGTATGAAAATAAATTAATGGCATAAATTAAATAAATAACTTAAAATATTTTTGTTCTAATATGAAATCTACGCCACCGTTGGAAACCTGTCGTAATCATTTGCATAATTTGACAAAGGTCTTGATGGTATATTATCGTATCTTCTCTGGGATATTCTTCTTATTCTAAAGTAAGGGTAATAATAATAATTTCTTGATTGTGCAGCCGTATCCAATAGTTCATCAGCAGTGTTGTCTTCGGTTATGGCTCTTGAAAATCGTCTTTGTTGGTTCATGATAAATGCAGGTGATTCTAAATGACGCAGCCGATTTGAAGGCCATTGTTCATTTTCGATTTCCCTACTATCAAGGGGGAAACCGTTAGTTCTAATGGATTGGAAGATAACTAAACAAACCTGTAACAATAAATATATAATTTTAATTTTACGTACAATTAATGTGAAGAAAATAGAATAAAATGGTACGATCTCTCAATATGGCGAAATAAAAAAAATCGGATATATATTTCGGGTGAGTACATCATTGAGTGATAAATCCAACACAAGATACAATATATATCTCTCGGAATTTGGAAGGATAAAAATAATGAATAATAAATGAAAATTATAAACCGATTAGCTTATTAGGTGCCGTTTACAAACTGTAGACAAAAATCAGTGTATTGAACCTAATAGATGTGTGACATCTACCGTCTAATGAGTAATTTAAGTATATGAAGGCATACTATGCCATAACACATATCACACTCTTGACAGATGGTTCGAGTGTTTTATATAAAAACACAGAAGTGTGAATATATATATATATATACATATATATCCACATATTTAGAACTATATAATTCAACGTCCGTTTCGAACCAGGAGTTTTAGTCAGATACGCTTCCTTGAATGACATGTTCTAAAGTGAAATACTTGGATGTAATACTCATCAGTAGGACAACAGTCTGACTGTTGTGCTACTGTTGTACTGCTGTACTACTACTACCTGCAGTACACAAATATCGAGGTAAGACTAAAAAGAGAGAGGGCAAGGGGTTATTTCACTCGGTTGGGAGTTGCTTCCAATGAAATAGGTTCAGTGTGTTGTTTTGTTGGCTGTTTCCACCCACCAAGTGAAATATCCTGTTACTGTCTCTATTGCCCTCTCTTTCTGGCCTTGCCACAAAAAATATACCGTTTTTCTGCAAATCGGAAAAATATGTGCAGAAAACGATAAAAATCAATGTAATTGTTAAATTTTCAACATAAATATCTAGCTTAAATGTCAAGATATGCCATGAAAGTATATAAATATAAGGGGGAATAGAATTAAAGTTATACTATATTATACAAATGAAAAACGATAAAAAATTGTTAAATCAGCATATGCAGTAAGGATATTCGAGTTATAAGCAGTTGCATATACAGGACGATTAAAATATAAGGTGGAGTGGAATTATATTTAAATAGGGTGGTTAAAAAAATGTTATATAGTGCGGAACATAAGTAGTTGCTTATACTTGACATATGGAGCAAAGTAAAATTATAGGTATACAGTGTGATTTAAACAATAGAAAAATAGAAACAGTCAATAGGGTGGAGAGGATTAATACTTATACAGGGCGGTTGCAACATCGTGTGAAGTTGAATTATAATTATGCAGGGTGGTTCAGAATAGAAAGTCAATTTATATTGGGTGACCAATACACACAAACTTATACAGGCTGGATGCAATATAGGCTGAACTCGAGTTACACCTGTAGAAAGCCCAAATAATAAAACGATTAAAAAAGTTACAAAATATGTGGAAAATATGCAAAACATACAAATTAGAGGTAGAGGGAGAAAGAGCGAATGAAAGATATACATATACACACACACATATATATATATATATATATATATATATATATATATATATATATATACTTATATATAATATTTGTTTTTAAGTTTTCGCAGGCACTAAATGTGTTAGGTGGTTTCTGGGAATTCATCCGCGTAGTTGAGAACTGATCCCTCCCGGGATCGATGGTAATATGTAGGCCAAGACAAACTATCCAGTGTATATTTAACTTACATGACATTTGAAACATTTTCCTTAGTAGTTATATTTGAGAAGTTTATTGTTTATCAAAGGTTTAAAAAAGAAATGTTCTTGAAAATACGTTAATTAATTTCCCAAAGAATATACGGATTTACTGAAAAAATTAACATAGTGTATTTTGAAAATTTTACATTTCCAGACCAAAATTTATATGAACTTTTTTTCTTATTTTTCGATGACAAATTTCCAGCCGAGAGATGGCGCACGTTTTTTAAACAACTTGTTAAGTGAAAGACTTCTGTTCTGCATAATTTGACAAAAAATCAAATATTATAGTATCCTTATAAATCTGATGACTTTTAATCAATCACTGTTAATTTATGAAAAATAATATACCTATTTCACAGACCAAGCTCATCTCAAAATATCATAAACTTAAACTGGTATTTTTCTAAGCTTTTGGAGGGTTTACAAAAAGAATTTTTTTGGAAATTTATGTTCTTCACCTTGTTGTCAAATTAATTTTTAATTTAAAACAAAAAATTGTCACATTATTAGGAACAAAATGTTTTTACAATACTTTTTATACGATAATTCTTAAAAAATCGCGGTTGCTAAAGAACAACTTGCTAGGTGTCAAAACTCTATTCGGAAATAATATTTAGAACATGTCTAATTCGGGTAGGTATTCTAAATAATTTTTGTATATTTTTTTAAATTTTGCCATCATGAGGCTCTCTTGATATTTATTTACGTTGTAACACTATTTGTATTTTGATAAAAATTCATTTCGGTCTAATGTATATCTACCAGTTATTACTAGTAGCTATACATTAATGCGATTTTATCAAAAATAGTAATCAACCGTTAAAATTGTTTCCAAAATCACATAAAAATTCAAAATTTGTAACGTTACCAACAAAAATATTTTTTTCTCATGTAATTATTACTAATTATTATGTTCCAAAAAACTCACCAAACAATATGCGGCATTCATTTTTCAAAAAATATATAGTAGTCACTTCACTCTGCAGAGACCTATTTCGAATATGGGTTGTTAAATGAGCAGTGGTTTTATTTATATGAAAATTTTATGAATCACGGTATCAGTTACCAGAAGACTTTATTTACTACGACCGTTATGAATCACAGATGGAATGTTTTACGAACTTGCTAATTCAATTTCCATTTGGTTTTAGTCCATCAGCAACAGCTCTTTTGTTTCCCAGACGTTACTGGGAATATTGTTATCTATAAATAAATGTGATACCAAAAACCCATAATGAAGTTATTTTTGTGTCTTAAGTTCAAAATATAGATAGAAATGTCAATGCTAATTGATAATTTTTTTAATTTATATTTTTGTTCTTACTTATACTCTTTTGTAATAATTTGAATAAATAAACATTTATTTTCATTGTTACGTTTCAATTTCGGTTATATTATACCATTTTTGTTATATTTAAGATTTATTTTTATTTGGTGAGATGCCGTCACTGCGTTTTTTTTAGATGTATTAAAAACAGGAGATTGGTGAAGGGCGACTTGTTCGAAACATTCCTTCTGCACCACCTGGAGGTTTTTTATAATCGAGGTAAATTATATCGTGGACACCTCTCATGTGAAAAGGAAACTGTAATATAAAAAATTATAATGCTAGGTTTGATGTTATGGCGATGTAACTTAAGTTGGGTACCTTAGTCTAAAATTACTTCATACTCAAAAAGTACATAAAAAATAAACTTAGTACAATAAATAACCAACTGATGTCAAAAGGTCTACAGTAAATACTAATAATTTGGGTGTCAATGGACATTTTTCATTGGACTTTTTTTTTTAATTTTGCATCAAATTTGAAAACTTATATTTTTTAAACAATATGGTCGTTTTTACAAACTTTAACAAGTCCCTAGTACGAATCTTGTTGTGGTTAATTACATACATTAATTTATTGGAATTTTTAAAATTAATTGAAACAATACTTCAGTAATATCAACAACTTATTTGATAACATAAGGTTAAGGTTAAGATTTGTTTGGAATGAGCGAGAGGATTAAATTGTATTAGACAAGAGCCAGATTTACGGTTTGAGAAAAGGGGGCAGCTACCCCACCCCCAAGTAGTATTTTATTTTCTGCCCCCCGCCCCGACCCTAATGAAAATGCTATTCTATTTTACTGCTTCCCCCAGTCAAAGTCTGAATATGCGCCCCTGACAAAGGCTATCCAAACAAGAGCTTCCGGAAGGGCGATGTCTTGTTTAAGGGGGGGACCTCGTACCATATTTACCCAAGGAGAGGGGGTGCTTCTTCGTGGCATAGTATATATTTCCTGGGCTATTACATTAAAACAGTCGATGTGAGGTTTAAAGCTATAAAAATTACTTCCTTCCTGGTTCTTGAAGTTAAGATTCTATAGTTTAAGTTTTGAACTAATTATGGATAGGACATTCGCTTTCTCTTCCCCTGGATCCGCCTCTATCTTTAGCATTAGCACCTCTGCTAGTCAGTTGTGGCATTCTCAAGGCCTTAATAGGATTTTTTTAAATTTTGATTAATTTAAATATACACCTTTCAACTACCAAAGTGGACGAAGAAAAAAAAAACATATAAATCGCTAGGTGGTCATTACTTTAATAACATATTAGCAACTGTCAGGGAGTCTTGTCATATGGAGTCCAGGTTTATTTTGTATTCACATAAAATTAGGTCTCTGAGAAGGAGCAAAAATAAATTAAAAGATATTAACAAAAATATAAAAAAATGTACCTATTCCCCCCCCCCCTTATCTCCGAAACCATAAGCTGAAAAATTGAAGTATAGCCCCTCACCTGAACTTTACTGGAAAAATAAGGAGAAACCACTAATATTCATTTTGGGGGGTAAATATAGAATTAAATGGAAAATAAAAAATTATAATTTTTTCCAACGGGTCATGTAATATTTTTTTTAATGAATATTTAAAAAAAATTACCCATTTTCCCCGTTATTTCCCAAACTATAAGACCTCAATTTTTTTGTTTATGGGAAAAATATGAAAAAAAACCCTAATAATAGAATTAGGGATTTTTTCATATTTTTCCTTGGCCCCCAAATAATAGAATTAAACGGAAAATAAATTATTAGTAAACCCCCATACTAATTTTAGGGACAAATTATACAATTAAATGGAAAATAAAGATTCAGTTTTCAAACGCATCATGTTATATATCAGATAAAGGGCTCATTATGTGAATTACAAATATATCATATTTTTAAAGCATTTGTTTAAAAGATATTAACCAAAATATTAAACGTCGACATAATTCCCACTTTACCTATACTTGACCTATTTTATCCTTTATCTTCCAATCTACAGAGCCTCAAAAACTCAGACAGTAGATTATAAAAGACTTCTCTGAAAGTTTATTAGTAAAATAAAACTCTAATGTTAATTTTTGGGGGCCAAATTAGAAAATTAAATACAATTGTATTCTGATAAAAATCAAGCGAATCCTGAAGCAGATAAAATAAAAAGTCTAAGTGTGGAAAATCAAAGTATATATTTTTTATAAATTTAAAACACTTCCTTTAAAAGATATAAGGGTAAATATAAGAAAATGCACTCATTCCCTGCTTGTCTGAAACTGGAATATTAGAATCTTGAAGGTGGTACGGAACCCAAAGTATGCGAGTCCAACTCGCACTTGACCAAATTATTTATTAGTTTTTTCAAATTATGGTTATTTCTAACAATAATGTAACAAATATATATGTTTTTATAAAATATAAATTAATGAATTTAATAGCATTATTAAACACCTATATATCTAGTTAGAATGTGTTCAGTTATTAGGGATCAAAAAATATAATTGTCCCGATTTTCACCTTAATGTAGACGGTTGATTGAAACAAGCCGAACTTGTTAGACAATAAATATGATACACCATATTGCTCATTCTTTTATTCAAATTTATTTACAATAAATAACTTATGTAGAAACTAACTTAACCGCATTATAACTTATTAGGAAAATAATCAGTCCAACGTTCTGCTAAAAATCTGTGGGAAATTTATCGTAGGAATCTTCATAGTTCGAAAGTGGAGTTTCACTGTCTAGTCTCTCAGTATGTCGAATACGAAAGTAAGGGTAGAATCGGTATGCACGAGAATTATAACCATCATCGCTGACGTCTCGGATAATCCGGAGATGTCCACTGTTTGTATTTAAAAGTAATATTCTTGATGGTAGCAGGTGTCGATTTTGCGCTTCCTGTTCTAAAATATCTTCACCACTTTGTTGTATTGGAGAAGCTTGTAGAAGTAAACTTGTGGAGAACAACATCATTATCTGAAATGAAACCAAGTATTACAATATACCAATCACCGTTTCCTAGTCTTTACTGCGCAAATAGATCAATTAATATTTAATATCGTGCAACTTAGAAATGTTTCTTGAAAATTTACAATTTAAGTTCAACAGTTTATTCATTATTGTTTTAATGTCATTCAATAATACTCACATAACACCAGAAGGAAATATCCATGTTGGAGCGTATTTCTTGTTAACGGTACTCAGTAACTATGTAGCTCTCTTGACGCACTTAACAAACTAGAATAATTTACTGGTGCTAGATTTGTGTACAAGCAAATATATAGTATAAGCGCATACAATTATTGATTATCGCTTCCATAAGTGATTTGTAAATAAACTCATTGTAATAAAAATGTATGTTTTTGTTATATATTTACAAATGTTTTTAGATATTCCTTTTACAAACGCAAAGTGTTAATTTGGAAAAATCAGGAAAATAATTTTATTATGAGGAAGTCTGATTTTGATTGATATTTTTTATTGGTGGAATGGAAAGGGCCGGGTTTTTTTAGCGTGATTGAACATACTGTCACGGAAATTTATGATGCTCTCGAGAAAATACCATTACACCAGTCATAACTGACATAATTTTAAAAGCAAACTCGTAGAAGTAAATTATCTGAGCATTAAAAACCCCAAAAAATATATTGTATTTTAGTTTTTGCGTATAGTGTGAAAAGTAAAGATCTGTTCATAAGGCCGTCAATAGAAAAATTCTAGAGAATCAGAAAATCTTCAGGATGAATCTTTATCAAATTTGATCACATCAGCTTTGATAAAGAAAAGCTGGAAAAACCAATATAAAGTAAGAGTTTTAAAAAAAATCATAACTTAATGATAGCTTATAACGTTGAGATTAATAAGGCTAAAGATCGATAGTGTCTGTTAAGTAGATCTTGCAGAATTACAATTTAAATAATTTGTAGAAATACCAATTGTAAGTGTAAATCTATTTAAAAATGAAATGAAAGCAGTAGGTCCCTAAAACTCACAATATTTTTACTAATGCGATAAATTTCTCTTCACAGTTCGAATATGTTTGGTAATTGATATGTAGTTGAATATTGTAGGTATATATGTACCCGTAACATGTATTTAACAAATGCTTTGTGAATAATAGGATTGCATTTGTAGCTTTTTACTCTGAAGATAGGGTTGCATTGTTCAACTCCGAAACTAGTCAGTTTGTCAAATGTCTGAGAATTAAATTATACTTTTAAAAGATTGTGAGATTTGGGCACCAATTACTTCCACTCCATTTGTTTAATTTGTAGAAATATTTTGCATACGAGGTGTGGCTATTAAATAACGGGACTGACACTGCAGTGGAACGAGTGCGCATGCGCCAATCAACATTGACTAATAGCTGTTTATTTTGAGGCTTCCCCAGGATGCAGGATCCGCTGAACTATATCGATATTGTGTATCGATCCGGATCGTACCAAAATGTATCGATACGGTAAAATATCGTTAAAAAAATCGATACTCAAAATATAGATACTTTCACAAACCTATAGTCGAAGTTTTCGGTTTTCTAAAGTGTTTATCAAAATTCTGGCATATAAACTACTTACAATTATGCCTATCCATTGGGTTTTCTCTCCTCATTTTTTCCCTTGTAACAGATAAGTATTAAAAAATTGTATATAGAGAACAAAGTTTAGTGACATAGATGACTGGACTATGGTACAAACCTTTAAAGATGAAATAAGTTACGGTGGATGTTAAGTAGAACAAGAATTTCTTAACAATTGTAATGTGAACATTCATGGGAAAGTATCCGATTTTCAAGTACCTAATGGTTGTTCAAAAAAACTACATTATGATTGCTTTGTATCGTTTATTCAGTTACTTTAACTCTGTCACAAGATATATAAAATAAACCTATTCTTTAAGCATGTCATCTTTATGATGACCCTTAAAAAAGCTATAATTTCAAACCTTTCTTGAAACTGACCATCCAGCAGTAATTTATTACCTTTGACAACTATTCTTTGAACCCAACAAAGTTTATTAGAACCTCTTAAGTACCCAAATAACGCGGCATGGGCCGGTTCGTGCCAAAAGGACGACAAGGTAATTATGCGACAATAAACACCCTGGTAGTTATTCCTTCTTATTAGTATTCCATAATTTAGTAGAGTATTCTTTTACCTTATTGAGCATAAACTGAATGTTTAACAATCTAAAAATGTTTATGTGATTAAACTCTTTAATATCCAAGAGATATTTAAAGTGTATGGATTTCGACGAGTTGCAATCGTTTCCTTCCTTAATTTTTACGTTAGAATTAGAATAATATAGATTTGTCACGTTTGATTCTGAAATATAATCGTCGGTATTCGTCTTTCATCTTATCGATGTAAATAATTTTATGTAAGTAAAATTTTTTAATATTCAAGAGGTATCTAGAACATTAGATATAACTGAATAAGCTGAAAACGGAGCATTTTGGTTTCGATATTTTTTGCTTTATAATTTAACATACTGGGTGGACTTAAAAGTGGCTTTAAAAAATCTCCAATTTCAATTACCGTTAAATTATTTTTTTTTGGCATGACTACGTAAAACAGGTACTTTTGCGTCGCGTTATGCCAACCTACTCACTACTGCAAGCAGGGATAAGAAATAAAAAAGACACTGTTAGATACAGTGAGTAAGTTACTCACTGCTTAGATAGTTTGTTATTAGGTAGATGCCTCGGCTATCTAAAAGCAAGCAAATTTCCCGGATCGTATGGGTATCGATACACAGCAAAATGTATCGATACAAGCAATGTATCGCTTTCAAAAGATCGATACAAATTATCGAGTATCGAAGATAAAAGTATCGATATTCTAGAAAATCGTATCGTATCGTGCATCCCTAGCTTATCTATCTTCATAAAGAAAATAATTTTCTTTATGTCTATCTTCGTGGCTATGGGCTTCCCCTTCAAAATGCAGTTAGTCTCGTTTCTGTAAACAACATCGTTGAGACATAACATTTACGTTAGTGTTGTTATTTTATTTTGCCGGAAAAATTGTTAGCGTAATAATAGAGCAACGAATTGTTATTAAATTTCACTTTAAACTTGGAAAAACCGCTACCGAAACCTATAATATACTAAAAGAAGTGTATGGCAGCGAGTGTTTATGGCGGACTCGTGTTTTTGAATGGTTTAAGCGTTTTCAAGATGGTCGACAAGACGTTAAAGATGATTAGCGGCCAGGTCGTCCTTCAACATCAAAAACGGAGGGCAATGTGGAAAGAGTTGCTATTTTGATTCTGTCTGACCGTCGAGTAAGAATGTGTACGGCAAATTATACGTGCCAATTTGAACATCCGAAAAGTGTGTGCAAAAATGGTACCAAAAATTCTCACGATCGAACAACAAGCAGCTCGCAAAAATGTTTGTACTGACACTTTGAATGCCATAGAAAATGACCCAAATTTATTGGAAAGGATAATAACATGTGATGAATCGTGGTTTTTTACTTATGATCCGGAAACGAAGCGCCAATCCATGCATTGGAAGACCCCAAATGCACCGAGAGTCAAAAAAGCAAGGATGAGCAAGTCAAAATTTAAAGCAATGATGATTGTTTTTTTTTTCGATATTCATGGGATTGTGTACCTTCACTGGGTTCCTGAAGGTCAAACAATTAATCACCATTACTACCTTGAGGTACTTGATAAACTACGTAAAAAAGTAAGAAAAAAACGACCCAAAATGTGGGTTTTGCACCAAGACAATGCGCCAGCTCATTTCGCGTTATCTGTTAAGCGGTTCCTAGCCAAGTTCAGCATCCCAGTGTTAGAACATCCACCTTACTCATCAGACCTAGCACCATGTGACTTTTATCTTTTCCCTAAGGTGAAATCTGCATTGAAAGGTACGAGATTTGAATCCGTAGAAGATGACTTCCAGCACTGTTTCCAACAATGGAAAATTCGCATGGAGCGTTGTAGTGATAGAATTTCGCTTAAACGACCGACCTTTACTTATTCTCAGATATTTGACAGTGGACAATCCAGTCCGTGGGAAAAAGTAATGTAATTAATAACAGTAGGTATACAGGTAACCATTAACTTAATAAACCAATAAAAAAATAGACGAATATGTGCAGATAATAGTTATGTAAATAAAAACCTAGTAGATTGCTGAGAATAAAACATATAATAATACAATTTACCATAATTTTCACCTCAAGAAATTCCTGTATCCGTCAATGTGCATTGAGAACTATTGTCAGTGCACCGCTAGCTGGCTGTCTCATATTCGTACTTTTAATGCAACATTTGCTATTATTTTAAACCAGTTTCCCGGCATTATAGCGAAAATTGAAGTAGAATTTATGAACTTTCAAAATATCGTTATTATATCCCGACTGGACTAGTCTCCTTAATACGGTGGGATGTGCAGATATCTCTCTAAATCATTTAAGTTCTAATTCTTCCAAAAGTACTTATTCGATAGTATCCTATGGGAGCCCATATGTACATAACATCATAAACTATCGTTTTGACGATGATTAATATTCCAGTGTTAGTTACTAGAAAGTTATTGATTTTTGAAAAAAATCCACTTTTGATTTCGACCAGTTTTTTTGAGTTTACTGGGATAAAAATGATCCAATCAGGATGGATAAACGCTCATGAAGAATTGGCTACCACTTTTCTGTAGAGGACATTACGATTCCTTTATTGCTTTTCATTATATAGGTAAACAATAAACAAATAAAATTCGTATTTTTTGTTTTTTTTTTATTATTTAAATAGTTTAATTCTACGAGTTTGCTGTTAAAATATTAGCGTTTATTCTCTATAAACTGTTAATGACGTGACGGTATTAGCGAATTGCTGTTGAATTTTATGTCCGAAAATGAGTTCAAATTTGCTCTATAAACTGGTGTACATGTATATAGAAAGTAATGAGACTGTTATCTTAACAGAAAATTCTAATTGACGGTTGGAAAAAACTCTTGAAAAACCAAGAACCACAGGGTGTTTCCTAATTGAATGCCGATACTTAAAGCTGATAATGATTTTGAGAAAAAAAATAGGGTGCTGAAGTTTTCCAAAAACTCTTTTGTTCCTTTAATGTCTGTGATATCACTCCACATATCTTAATGAAATATTTTTTATTTCGTTCAGAGGCGCCCGTGCGGTACTTGAATTTAATATTATTCAAGACAAAAAGTGACGCCACTGTTATCTCTTGAAATTTTTAAATACGCAATCATCTCTGAGTAAATTTGATCTTTTGCTTTTTCAGTACGACGCACGGTTTTTGCTTTAAAAAATAACATTTCTCTGTTAATGGTCTAGTATGTAAAACGTGAATGGAAGGATAATCCTAGTTTTTATTAATAAAATTGAAAATCATTGGATGATTTTAAGAAAAAAACTTCATATTAGATCAGCAACTGTAGATCATTTTTTATTTTAAAATGTCCCTCTTACTGCCTGTGAACTTCATCTTCGAGTAAAACCACAAAATCCAACTGGCTTCAATTTACATTAAAGAAACGATTGCAAATCGAGAATCTTAATTCTACGAGCTTACAATAAGGGCTAAATAAAATAAACAAAGATTATTTCCAGAAATTGTTGAAAGTGTCCTCCAGTATGTAGGTAAGCTTCACTGCTACTTCTAAAGCAAATAAAATGCAAAAAATAGTTTCTTTTGACCGTGGCACTAAACTTGTTATTATTAAATTGTATTGAATAACAGGTAAAATTGGTTATAATTGTGGTAAATTTTACCTGTTAGGCCAGCCGCAAATTGAGGCGCAGCTTCGTGATGTGACGTGAAGTAACGTGAGTCACGACGGACAGTGTGATTCACCGCGACGAACATCGCAAAATAAACCGCAGTGTCATTTTGTTAAATATGGTGATTTCTGCATGTATTGATTATTTGCTTTCAGAATCGGAATCCTCTTACCTCAGATAGTCTTCATGGTTTGTATAATATAAAACTTGACGAATTCACCCTGCATCGATTAATTTTTCCTCAATTTTTTAAACGCCCTTAAGACACTCCCGGTGACAAACTGCGGCACAAACACTGCATTCCGCAGGTCACGAACATTATTTGCGTCACGTCACGCAGCATTGCCAGAAATCGCAGTCGTATGTATTTACATGAATTCTCGCCGTGACTCACGTCACGTCACGTAGCTGCGTGTCATTTTGCGGCTGGCCTTAACAGTGACATGGCTGCTATTTTACCTATGGCGGGTATATCAAGGGCGTTATCCATATCGCATAATTTCTGAACATTTTCTAGAATTTACAGACGAGTTTTTAAAGGAGCACACGAAACGGTAAGAACCCCACAACTTGAGGTAAGGATTTTCATTAAGTTGAGTTGAACCCCGAAACTACTATAAAGAAGATTGCGTTAATATTTAGCATTTACTAGTTTATAAAATTTTAAAAGAGAATATGTTATACCCACATCATTACTTCGAAGAGATTTTCCACTGCGTATAAATTTCAGTCAGTGTCTTCTTCAAAAATTTGCAACAAAATCAGTAATTTAAGAGGAATATTTTTGTTACAGACGAGACTAACTTTTTCTGATACTCAGTCATAAATTTCCATAACAATCTCATATAGGGGGACGAAAACGCGCATGGAATTGTCGAATCGAATCACCAACAACAATTCTCATTAAATGTTTGGACGAGAATCATTGATGATTACTTGATAGGTCCGTTTTTTCTCCTAAGAAGATTTATAGGATGCAATATCTTGAAGAAGACCTGCGAAAATGCTTAAGAAACTTCCACTTTTATTAAGAATCTAAATGGCGAACTTTCACATTTTAGCGTACGACTGCGTGTATTTTTAAATCGTACCTATCACAAACGTTTAATGGGACGAGAAGGGACACAGTTGTAACTCCTATGTCTCCAGACTTAAATAATTTAGACTTCTTTTTCTGGGGACACCTAAAAAGTAAATTAGCCGTTCCAGTTTAAACTGAAGGCAAGTTAAAAAATCGTATTGGGATAAATTCTGTGGGTTCAATTTCATAAATGTTCACATTCACCTTCAAACTTCTTTATTTACCAAATAAATTTAGTGTTTACAAAACACAATGAGCAATACTATCGGAAACACCTGTTCACTTCTTTCACTGTCGATTCAGTCACACGGCGCTATATAAACTACTGTTCTTGTGCGATCGTGGACCTTAAGTAGAAAATAAAAGAAAGAAAAGTGTAGAAAATACCAGAATTGATGATATTTTTGATTTGTCAAAGTGTTTTCAGACCTTATAATAGCATCTTGGCAGACCATAAGAAACACTACAGTAATCTTCGAAATTGTGCATCAGCCGATGCGAAGAAAGGCTTAAGGTTACAAACGTCTAGGTGTGGGACACACATTATCTCTAAATAATCTCGCATGAGATATAAGATTTTTGAATTGTGATCATAATAGTTCAAAACACAGTGAAGAAGAGCATGGAGGAGATGCAGGAGGAACATTACTCCTAAAATTATATGAAGCTAAAATGATCAATAATGTGGGCAATATTATAACGTGCAAGGTGAAAAATTGACAATAATTTAAGAAATGCTTACAATAAAAACAGGATTAGTAAAGTCATTGAAACTGGTTCGGAACATCGGATTACAACTAAGTTCGAAACAAGAAGGGCTTTATCAGTAATGGATTACTGCGTGGCAAAGCATGGATAACTCCTTTCTACTATATTTAAATGAAAGATAATATAAATCCCACAAACAAAAATATTAGCTCAGTTGTTGTCGATAAAATTAATTTTCAAGAATAATGGATTGACATAAAAGTACGTCTGGTTAACAATTAACACATTTTGACTGTCTAATATGCTTAATTTTATTAACCAGATGAATTACAATAACGCAGTTATCATTTTGTTGTCTACAAACCACATAGTGCGCAGAAAATTGAAATATTATTAAATAATGCAACCAACAAAATGAAACGACACAAACCAATTACGTCCTTGGTAGCAAATACCTATATAATCTGCAACACGTGCCTATCCAATTAAATAATTCTGAAAATATGTTAATTTTCGTAAATTTGTTTGCGAATTACTTTAACTTAATTTGTTTAATAAACACCTTGTTAACAATGATTGCAGATACATGGTGATCCATATAAATTTGACCTTTCAATTAATGGGAAATTCATAAAATACGTACACCTACAGTGGGGGGTGGGGGGTAGGAAACGAGACGCTCCCTGTTTATCAAATATTTCTACTTTATTTATATTTTAATTTATTTTGTTACGCTAGAAAGTCATTCGATGTTTGTAAATATGTATTTTTACGTGTATATTTTTTGTCATAAAAACTTAGGTATATTTTCTTACTTTATCAAATTTCAAGTAATTTAATTCTGAACGTAGCGAGTATTTCGAGACATACAAAGGTTTTTACTACTATAGTTTCTTTAACAAAAAGATATATTTTAAAGGTTGTAATGAATGTATTTTTCTATATTTCATATATACCAAATACAGATTGCTATCTTTACGTTTATTTCTTAATGTTATTGTCTTTGTTAGATGTATAAATCAGTCTATGTTAGTATAACTTAGATTTAGCAGGTAAGATGTAAAAAAAAACATGTTTGAAAAGTGAGTTATACCAAGAGTTACCTAACATTTATTATGTTTATCCTGTAAAAAAAATATAAAAAAATAACACCTAAAACGATAAGCAAAGCTCGCTGAGCTCCAGAGAATATTAGGGAATGAAAGTGCTGGTACATAATGCGGAGTAGATGGATAAATAGTAGTTTCGAAAACAAAGAAAAAAATATATTTCAATGCCAATTATAGATAATTCAAAATCCCTTGACTTCTGATAATTTTTTTTGATCATTACTATAAATGTTTACTGATTTATTTAAATTGTATTTTTAAAATAAAAAATATATTCTATTAAAATATCAAAATTTGTGTTTAAACAATCAGAAAGTTTCTGGTATTAGGGGGTCTACCTTTCGTAACGTAATGGCAAAAATTATAGTGATGTATTTTATGAACCTAAGAAAAAAATCCGTCAGTCATTGGGGCTTTTTTCTTTTTTCCCCATTTTGACCATGAAGGAGTTTTTTTAAACCATAACCATAAAACCGTTTTTAAACTAACTAAAATTTGTAAAATTTTGAGTTTTCTTGTCTGTGTAGACCTAATAGTTTCCGAGATTCCGAGATTCTGCTTTTCAAAGTTTGGCATTTTTTTCATATTTGCAAATTTTTAGCTATCACCACAAAGCTCTTTCATGTGAATCAGAGAAATAAATTTGTACCCCTCCTCAGAACATGGACCATTTTGCCTGGGAGAAACCGTTGTCCCTCTATCCCTTTTACATCATTCTTTAGAGCGAAAAAGAATTGACATTAAAATTAAAGAGCAATTCGCTTATTCCATCACGTCAGGAACAGTTTATAGCGAATAATTGATAAGATTTTAACAGGAAATTCGTAGAAATATACTATGTAAATAATAAAGCCGGCAAAAATAGAAATTTCTTTTGTTTTTTGGCTTATATCATGATAAGTAATGAAGGACTCTTAATGCTCTCAATGGAAAAGTTGTAGACCATCAGAAATTCTTCTTAACTAGCGGTTGTAAGTTCTGATTGGATAATTTTTTACCGAGAATAGTCAGAAAAACTGGTGATAAGTGTATTTTTTTGAAAAAAAGAAGATAACTTTCTGGTAACTAAGGCTGACTACACACGGAGCTTCTCTTCACAGACGCGTAGAAGATTCATTCTTCTTGCAGCGACGATTCCTATACGCCTATAAGAATGTACACGGAACGTAGGTACATTAAAAGCACGGGTATAGACAAAATTCAAACTGAATGACCGTTGAAACTATGTCTAGCGACGAAGAATGTCCCCTGGTATCTACGTTGCAGAAATAAAGAGAAAAATAGAAGATTCTGGGTACATCCTTATATTCACAGATGAAACATCATCGTCATCTCAGGAATTACGCAACTACCTGGCTAATTATTTTTTAATGCACATGTTGCTTTACCTGGGCAATGGAACTATTGTGTATAAAATATTATACAAAAGAAATAAATCATATTTAATTTAGACTTTTATTTAATTAATTTTTATTACCTGTCCAACCCATAGTTCTGGATATTTCTGGCCAAGCTTTTTCTGTTACATCCTTTCTGGAATAGTCCTGTAAGGTATTACTGTACAAACACTAGTAATTTTCAATTAATTGCACAAATTTCGTGGTTTTATCAGCCATTTTTGGGTTCCGTATATACAATATACGGATACCCTTATAATATCACTCAGGATTTCTGCCTCTGTCACATCACAGCAATTTTCTCCTAAACTACTGGACGGAAGAGGTTGAAATTTGGTATCAATGTATAGTTTGGTGACCCGATCAGGAGTACAAATCGTAAATGAAGAAATTTTGATTTTAGGGGTACTTCTGGGGGGGGAACTAAAAAAATCGACCGTTCCCCCCCCTGAACGTTGTCAGAATTTTACAGGAAAAATTAATATTAATGTTAGGGGGCAAATTATAGAATTAAATAAAAATTTAAAAATAAAAAAAATTCAAACGCATCATGTAATATATCAAATGAAAGGTCTCATTCTGAGGAACACAAATATATTTTTTTCATATTTAAAAAAAATTATTAAAATATATATATATATATATATATATATATATATATATATATATATATATACCAAAATTTACCCATCCCCCCTTATCTCAGAAACTATAAAACGTAAAGTTTTGAAAAAAATTAGAGGTATAGGTTCTGACCTGAAGTTTACTGGAAAAATAAGGAGAAACCTCAACTTTTAATTTTGGCGGCAAATTATAGAATTAAATGGAAAATATAAAATTAAAATTGTTTCTAACCCATCATGTTATATATCAAATGAAGGGGCTCATAATGACGAAAACAAATATATTTTTTTCATTTTTTTTAAAATAAATTAATTAAAAGATATTAACAAAAATATAAAAAATTTTACCCATCCACCCCCTATCTCCGAAACCATAAGCTGGAAAATTTTGAGAAAACAATGGATGTATAGCCCCTCACCTGAAATTTACTGGAAAAAAAAAGAAAAAACTCCTAGTACTCATTTTGGGGGGCAAATTATAGAATTAAATGGAAAATATAAAATTAAAATTGTTTCTAACCCATCATGTTATATATCAAATGAAAGGGCTCATGATGAAGAAAACAAATATATTTTTTTCATATTCTTAAAATAAATTAATTAAAAGATATTAACAAAAATATAAAAAAATTTACCCATTTCCCCTTTATCTCCGAAACCATAACCTGTAAAATTCTGAAAAGAAATAGAGGTATAGCAATAGCGGTATAGCGACTCACCTGAACTTTAGGAAAATAGAAAATAAGGAGAAACCCCTAATATTCATTTGGGGGGGGGGGCAAATTATAGAATTAAATGGAAAATAAAAAAATATTTTTTTTCTAAAGGGTCATGTAATATATCAAATCACAGGGCTCATTATGACGAATACAAATATATTATTTTTTAATTTTTTTTACATGAATATTTTAAAATATATTAAAAAAATATTTTAAAAAAATTACTCATTCTCCCCGTTATTCCTCAAACTATTAGATCTCAATTTTTTTGTTTATAGGAAAAATATGAAAAAAATCCCTAATTCTATTATTTGGCCCCAAAATAATGGAGTTAAAAGGGAAATAAATTATTAGAAAACCCCCATAGTAATTTTAGGAACAAATTAGACAATTAAATGGAAAATAAAGATTAAATTTTCAAACGCATCATGTAATATATGAGATAAAAAGCTCATTACGTGAATTACAAATATATCATATTTTTAAATCATTTGTTTAAAAGATATTAACAAAAATATTAAACATCGACTTAATTCCCACTTTAGAAACTACACTATTTAAATTTTGAAAAATATATTTTATTTGTATTTTAATAATTTGAATACCAGATTTAATAATTTATAATTTAAAACTTGACCTATTTTACCCTTTATCTTCCAATCTACAGAGCCTCAAAACTCAGAAAGTAGATTATAAAAGACTTCTCTGAAAGTTTATTAATAAAATAAAACTCTAATGTTAATTATTGGGGGCCAAATTAGAAAATTAAAATACATATGTATTCTGATAAAAATCAAGCGAATCCTGAAGCAGATAAAATAAAAAGTCTATGTGTGGAAAATCAAAGTGTATATTTTTTATAAATTTAAAACGCTTTCTTTAAAAGATCTAAGGGTAAATATAAGAAAATGTACTCATTCCCTGCTTGTCTGAAACTGGAATATTAGAATCTTGAAGGTGGTACGGAACCCTAAGTATGCGAGTCCAACTCGCACTTGACCAAATTATTTCGTATAAATATTTCCTTTCAACCTACAAATGCAGCTAAGCGACTGACATTACTATACGCCAGGTGATTTACAGCTTGTCTGCTTTGACGAATCATCACCACTGACGCCTCATGTACAGTTCTCTATAAAAACACAAGTGAGCAGCATAAAAGCGTATACGTTCCGTATGTCGCAACTAATACGCGTCTATGACCATACGCTCCATATGCAGAATGCCTAACACTGCAATATTAAGCCTGGTCAAACTGATGACTTATGATGTTAATATGGCCTTAAGGTGGATACCGTCGAATAATTAGTTTTTGAAGAATTGTTATTTAAATAATTTAAAGAGATATTTTACATAGCCCGTATTAACCAGGATAGTTCGATCGGGATAAAGTAAAGATATTAGTCTATATTGGATTTTCGTTATAATGTGGGGAAATTGCGTAAAAGTAATAGCTCTTTATTAGATTTTTGTGCCAATATATTGTCTGCGTATATTGGTCTGTTTTTGGTATTGGTTTATTAGGTTAATTGGTTCCTTATATACTGTTTACAGTTATTAATTAAATGACTTTAATTAATTAATTTAAATTCCGTAACTCCCAGTTAGAGGTAAGGGGTAGGAGTTATTATGATCACTCCTCCTCATGGACTAGTTTTGTACAAGTTGAGAAGTAGAAGTAACCGCACTTTGGCAGTTTCGAAAATAAGTACTCGATAAATCATAACAAAGTGATTTTTGATTATACGGGGGCATAAATGATGAAGTTGAATATGAGAAATAGTTAAAAATTTGTAAGTATGAAAAAAAAACGCCAAACTTAGAAAATCTGTATGTTGGAAACTGTTAGGTCTACAGAGACAACAAACTCTACATCTAGCATTTCATTTTTTTAAAAAGTTAAGGTATGGTCATGGTCCACTTCAGGTTCAAAATGGACAAAAACTGAAAAAAATGCCAAACAAATTTAAGTTTTTGTGCTGGAGACCTATGTACCGGGGATAACCCTTTTTGGAGTACCACTAGTCTTCCCGAACATTGTTAAATCACTTCAACCCGAATTCATGTTCATGGGAATATACTATTTGACTGGACTATACAAGACATTTTTAAATAAACCGGTAGACACAATTATTTTAGTGTTCCTATAAAATTTGAAAACTGGAAATAAATATCAACTAATTGGGAAAAATACTAATTATTTACCTAACTTGTATTCTTTGAATTGGTTTATTCCAGCTAACAAACAGCTAACAAGTAATTATTATAAATACATTTATTTAATTAGTATCCATATATAAATATTTCCAGCGAAAATAAGTTTAAAAATAAAATGTGTTAATAGGGAAATGATTCTCTGCAAAATATTTTTAAATCTAATATTGACAAATATTATGAATTCAATTAGCAAATAATTTCTTCGCAATAAGATTAATGAGTTTTAAATAAATATTCAATTGCATAATTAGATTTCAGAAATAATATATATCTACTTAACGCAATGAATATATTATCAGCACTCATGTTTGATAAATAAAAAAACAATCTATTATAAAAGATAAATATGGATTTGGGCCGGTCATGTGGATAGGATGAGAGATAACCGATGGACAAAAAGAGTTATACAATGAGACTAAGAGCAGAACCGTATAGAAGCAAGGGTAGGCAACCCCCGAGATAGAGCGATAATGTAAGGAGACTCTCTGGTGCAGTAAAAAGAGGCTTTTGTCCAGCAGTGGATAGAATAAGCTTATTAAACTATTTATCCTGTTTTAATTAGGTAATCGGTTAAGTGTCTACTGTTTTCTTTATTAACTATTTTTTCCTATGCCTCAGGAACGGGTGTGCTCCATCTGCGTCCGCCATTACATGTTGCTACCGCGCTGTAGCGAAATGAAGCCATGACTTAAGGAAATGGAACAAAACTTAATAATCTATTCTACTTTGTCTATTTCGCAGAGTCTATTCCGAACCCATGTAAATTCAACTTATATTATTTGTTCAGTAAGTAAGAACTTAATAAAAAACACATATTTCAATAAATATTTTTATTGCAGTAATTACACTTTTTAATTGACATCTAATAATAAATACATGCACCCATAACAGATTCTCAAAAACAACTATATAATCTATTAAAGTATCAATAAATAAAAAATTATTTATACAAGAATGATATAATAAGAATAACTGATCTCTGTAGGGTTATTTCTTACATGCGTAACAAGGGTTTTATTTGACTATTGAAGTCTTACTTCGCAAATACCATTTTTACCGGTTTTCTCCTTTTCCGAGTAGTTCTTGTGGTTGTTCTAACAGTTGTAGTTGTCCTTCCAGAGACATTCACGGGAATTCTGTTTGCAGTATTCCCATTTGGACTTAAAAAGAACTGCTTCCTTAGGCCTGAACTTTGTGGATAGTAAACTGGACGATACTGTGGTCTTAACTGAGTGCGATAATAATTGTTGGAATAGTTTTGGACATATCTCCTTTGACTCTGAACATTTACGGTTGGTGAAGTTTTCATATTGGTTCTCGGAGCTTTGTTTAAAGATGGCATGTAAAACACCATCTGTCGAGGATTTCTGGCATTTCGAATTAATTCGGTTCTTTCAAGTAAATCATTTGTTGCATCCGTTTCATCTCCGGCGGAGTGGTTTAGATAAAGAAGTGACATGAATACAATCAAACATATCTGAAAGATTCAAATAGTCTTGTTACACATAACTGAAGTAAATGTAGCTAAAATTAAAAATGAAATTTCAGAGCCTAAATTAGTCATACTAACTTCAATTAATTATCTAAATTTTTGACATATCTTTAATTTAAATGAACCTATTTTAAGGTTAAACTATTACACCAAAGTGCTGTTATATAAATCCAACGACATATTGAGAAACAAACTGTCACAATACGAAGAGATTATGTAGAAGACGGAGCTACTACAAGGCACAATTATGACCTTATTATAATGTTGCCCTAAGAATTGTTACTTTGAAGAGGACCGGCTCTTTATGTAAGGAGACTATTCGTCTCTATCACCAACATCTATAACGAATGGTGTAAAACAAGCAATGAAGATTTACGACAATCAACCTAAGCTCTGACTCATTATTTGGCAATACGTAAAGGAGAAACTGTTACTGGACCATCTGAACCAATCACACCTATGCATTACATTCACTTTGGACATGAAATAGAGTGGTTGCTTAGAATTTTGAATCGCACGAACCACCGTCTTATTATAGGGTTATGATAATCGGTGGATAGGTCAAAGAGGAACAATTGAATGACCAGCAAGATCTCCTGATTTTACATCAATAAATTTTTACCTTTGGAGAGACCTAAAAAAGAAAGTTTATTTCAACAAATTTCTTGGTTTGGCAGAATTAACAGAACGAATTGAAAACATTTGTAGAGATATTCTACCTGAAATAATCGAAACTGTGAGACAAAATTTCTACGTTCGTCCTGATCAATGGCAAGAAGTCAATGGTGAAAATTTTGAACACCTATTTAAAATGAAAATATCTAACCTGGCCTTCACTGGCGGGCTTAATCATCCCTGTTAACTGACCAACAAACTGTTTATGGCGATGAAGATACTTATTACGAAACGATGAACACCCAAGTTAGACTTTTGCCAGCACAGCCACTTGACAAATCTTAATAGAAAAATGGTGTGACTATAATAAGCCACTAACCTTAATTTTTGTCGATTATGAAAAGACTTTCGATACAATAATTCAACAGAATGCTATCCTCCATGGCTGACGCACATCTTGACCATAGATACTCGGGGCTAATCAAAAATATTTATGAACATTTTACAGAATGGGTACGAGTGGCCTAAGACAGAAAGGAGTGGATACGATTGAGGGAGTGGATCCTTGAGGCTGAATAATGATGATGTCACCATCATACAGCTTCGAGAATGACACAGAGAAATGTCACCATACTATCAACATGGGATCGAAAGAGAAAGGCGTCACCAAAAATTAATTTCATATTTTTTTGTTTTTGTATTGTTAGATATCACAAATCTTGGGGGCGAAAACTGCCATTTAATCGCCGCATACATTAGGATGAATTCCGTCGGTTATCATCGAGGCGATTTTACACGTCGTGTCAAAAGATGCCAAGCCATTGTATTTTATCGTCGATTTAAACTGTTCATACTTCAATTTTGACATGGCAGCCTTCAGTTGTTCAGTTTTGGCACGACGAGTTTCATCGCCACAGAGTAGCTAATGTTTACCATTACCAGTATTCACTCGAATATCTAGTTTATTAAGACAAAAATAAATAGCGGTTACACAAAGATAAATGCAAATGTAGCTAATTGGCATATCTTTGAAGGAAACAAAGAAATAACTCAATTCAACAAAGAATAAAAGTAAAATATGCTCTTGAACCCATTTCCATCCTAAAATAAAGATCAAAGATGAAATAGCATAATCTCACACGGGAAACCAAACACTTAAAAGAGAAAAATGGGGCGTCCACCAACATATTGTACAATCGACCTAAAGTATTAGCGAGACTAAACTGGACAAAACAAGCACAGAATAGAAGTACATACATGAAATGAAATGAGGGAGGCATATGTTCAGAAATGGCTTGTATATACAGGCCATTGAGACAGAGTAGAAATGAGACTGATTGTAGATGTCGTAAACTTCCTTATATTATATCCTATTTTTTTGACAGGATTTCCTTCCTTTAAGCTCCTCTAGCTGCAAAATTGAAGCGAAAATAATGTACGGACAGATACAAACACAAACTTACAAACAACAAAAACACATTATTTGGGAGTGGCAAATATCTGGAATCCCAGATGCGAATGAACTAAAATTCTCACGTAAGCCTCTGATAGCTAAAGTTCAGTTCCATTTTCAATTTGAGGTTCCGATGCACAAAAAATGTTGCCGGAACATCCTGTTTTTATAAATTAGAATGGGACAGAAATTTTGTGTCACAGGAAAAACAAATATTTTCCCTGTGATTTTATATACAATGATGAGCAAATGTGTGGAACCAAGTAAATATATCTGGAATTATTAGAGATATCAAAATGAAATTTGGAAGGTGGATACTGCAGTAGATTGCCTATTTGTTTCCAATTTTTTTTACAATTTTGAACTTCCTGTTTTACCGGAAGTATTGTCGATTTTAAAATTTGCAATGAATCTGATGAAACATGTTATTGCGAATATAAAAATATCGGGTTTGATATTGTTTACTTCAATACCTACTGAGATATTAACAGAAAAGTAACTAAGGAAAGGAAAAATTCGATGGTAGCTAAACTCGGTTCAGATTTCATTTACGCCCGATATAAACAAACCGCTCGGTAAGGATTTGTATTTCTGTTGGCCAATCGGTGGCATAAAAAGATTGTATTGTTTTAATTTGATCGTAAAATGGCCGAATTACGTGAAAGAGAAAAAATAGAAATATTAATGATGATTGGGTATGAGGAGAGGAAAAGGACGCATCAAGAAGTTTGTGACCTTTTTAACATTGTTCATCCGAATACACAAATATCCCGTTCAGTAGTGACGAAAACTTTGCGAAGGTACGACACAAATGGAACAGTTAGCAATTTACCAAAAAGTGGACGGTTAAAAAGTGCAAGTAATGAAGGTGTAGCTCAAATTGTTGCTAAATATCTTTGGAAGAAAATCCTCACTTATCCACTACCGACCTCGCCAATATACATGGAATTAGCCGTCGTTCAGTAGGAAAGATATTAAGGCGAGAAAAATATCTTCCATACAAAATTCGCCTCGTTCAAGAACTCTCCGTAGACGATTTCGATAGACGTTTGCAATTTTGTGAAACGATGATGAATATTTGTAACTGTGATAATTATTTTATAAGAAACGTGGTGTTTTCAGACGAGGCTACATTTTGTTTAAATGGTACGGTTAATCGACATAACTGCCGCTACTGGTCGCAAAATAATCCTAATTGGGTACAAGAGGCTCATACACAACCTCCCCAAAAATTTAACGTTTGGGCCGGCATTTATAACAACAGAATCCTGGGACCCTTCTTCCTACAAGAAACTTTAAACGGAGATAGGTATTTACAGCTCTTGGAGAAGTGATTCCGGCATTGGAGGTAAATGGACAATTACCAAATAATATCTGGTTTCAGCAGGATGGAGCACCACCCCATTACGCTCGCATTGTTCGAGATCATTTAGATAGGACATTTCATCACTGATGGATTGGAAGAAGGGGTACTTATGAATGGCCTCACGAAGACCCGACCTTAATCCACTAGACTATTTTCTGTGGGGTTACTTAAAGTCTAAGGTTTATGTTGATAGACCAAATAATTTGCAAGAATTAGCTGCAAGAATAACTCAAGATATCCAGAGAATTACACCAGAAGTAATAGCTAATGTTACTAGAGAATTTAAAAACCGATTTGCTTATTGTCAAGAAGTAAACGGTGCTCAGTTTGAACATCTAATACATTAAGTTTAGTTAAGTTAAGTTTCAATGTTTTGAATATCACTTAGATTTAGTTAATAATTATGATTATGTATTACTTTAATGGATATTAGATTTTTCCTTTCCTTAATTACTTTTCTGTTAATATCTCGGTAGGTATTGAAGTAAACAATATCAAACCTGATATTTTTCTATTCGCAATAAAATGTTTCATCAGAAACTAAAATACTATACAGGGTGTTTGATTGCAAATTTTAAAATCGATAAATTGTAAAGCAATTTGGAAACAAATAGGCAATCTACTGCAGTATCCACCTTCTAAATTTCATTTTGACATCTCTAATAATTCCAGAGATATTTACTTGGTTCCACACATTTGTCCATCACTGTATAACAGGGAAACAAGGCCTAAATTATCCCACAAAACATTTAGAGTTTCTATAAACCTAATCGCTTTTTTCCATTAACAACATGACAATAATGACATAGATATTTTCTATAAATTAAATAAACAATATTATTTTTTAAATGTGATAATTACTACCACTTCAGACATCTTAAGATGTTTGGTAAAGGAAAATTCCTAAAGGTGAATAAGTTAAGTTCAGGTGCTAATGACTGATTCAAGCATCTTTCTGGTTAAATCCATTTTAACCTCTACAATTTTTATAAATTGTGATAATTAAATACTTATAATATATTAAAAACATATATACGTATCCTTAGTGCGGAGACATTTCAACACCAAATATCAGGCGTTATTAACCACTTTCTGTAATAAAATTTAAAATTTTGTATTTCCTTTTAATTTAGGGTTTTCGTGCTTGAACTGAAATTAGAAATTGAGTTCCAATAGTTTGATACTGGGGGCCTTTGTTTTGACATCATGTTTTGATTTCTTTAATTTTTGATCTGTCCCCAATTATATTTTAATTAGGTAATTTCAATCGTCCATCTTTATTCTGGAAAAGTGTTTGAGATTTGAAACTGAGTAGAAAATTTCAGTTTCAAAAATTCTTCGTGGCTTTGCTGGTTTTCTAGAAAATATAGTTCGTTTCGAGAGCATTTCATTTTACGAGATTTTTCCATTGCTCCCATTCTGTGACAAATTATTTTTTAACAATCTGAGAGGAACATGATATTTATTTAATTTTTCAGTACAACAAGTCATAGTTTCTTATTTATTTGATTTTTCCATGCTGAAAACTGAAACATAAACTTTAAAATTTGATTTCTGGAAAATAAAACCAAGTGAAATGTATAGTAAACTCTGAGGCGTTGTTCTGAAAGACTTGATACATTATTATTTTTCCTTCAGGTTATTTAAACAATTATTGTCGCTAAACAGTAACATTATAAACATGCAAAATGAAAGGCTCACAAAACACATTTTCAGAAAATCATGTCATGAATTTTGATAAGTTAATTATGTCAATAAAACATTTAAAAAATATATATATATAACCGACTTCTACCTATAACTAAAAAGCTATAAATAATTATATCAAAATACAACTCTAGCAAATAAATAACACATTCAATGTTGTTAGGTACCTACCCAGGAAGTAAAAAATGTAAACATTAAAAGGTGCTCATTCTGTACAAATTAATTACCTACCAATCTAGTATATTTTTGAAGTCTGTGCCAAGCAAATCTAAAATGCTTCATTGCGTACTTATCTACTAATTCATCAAACTTGATTGTTGCTTGGCACCGACTTCAAAAATATAGTAGATTGGTAGGTAATTAATTTGTACAGAATGAGCACCTTTTAATGTTTACATTTGTTACTTCCTGGGTAGGTACCTTACAACATTGAATGTGTTATTTATTTGCTAGAGTTGTATTTTGATATAATTATTTATAGCTTTTTAGTTATAGGTAGAAGTCGGTTATATTTTTTTTATGTTTTATTTTCAACTTTTTAGTTTTTTTGAACTCAGGTAGTTTTCATTCTTTATTTTGTATGTATAACCTTAATAGACAGAACCAGGTAACATCGAAAGCCTCAACATTACACAATGATAATTTATCATTTAAATTGACAGGTAAATCTTTACGAACAAAATGTACCAGTACGCGTTGACTTAATAAGCCCAAAATATATTTATGCCTTATGGACTACGCCATGTACCTTTTCTTCAACTTTTTTGACAACCCTGTATAACTATAGATAATTCCACTCCAACCTATGTACCAACCATCCTGTACATACGACTGCCCACGGACAAGCATAAATTTGTTAGCTGTCTTCTGTAAAGTATAGGACAGAGTAGAATCCATCCTATATTTACGGAGTCAAATCCGTCCTATATTTCAACCATAGTATATAATTCCTTGTGGGCTACCCCATAAATTATTTAATTTTAACATTTTATGTTATCGCCCTGTGTAATATTAATTCCTCTCCACACTTTATGCAATTTCTTATAGGCTATAAAAGAAATAATTTTTTAATCACACTTTATAAATATAATTCAACTCCAGCATATATTTCAACCATCCTGTATATGATTTGCTTATGTCCACATCATGTAACAGTTTTTTAATCACCCTATATAATTTTAATTTCACATTTTTTTCAACATTTTTATACCACCAAACGTCCAGTCCACCCTATATTCCAACCATCCTGTATATACGGCTGCCTACGGACCACTATCATTCTAGTCCGTCCTATATTTCAATTTTCATATAAATGCAACTCCTTCTGCCACTTTACTTTGTGATTTTGTTTGCTATAACTAAACACCCTGTCTATAGGCCACCAAGTACCAGTTTAAAGTTTGACGTGTTGTCACTGAATTTTCTATTAGGCCGGGAGAATGAGACAACAAAAAGTACCGTCTTCGGAAAATGGAAAAATTTGCATTTAAATAGGTATTTACCTGGTATACAAACAAAACGAGCTTGGTACTCATTGATTTAAGGAGCCGAAAATACTATGCTTTACTACCTATATGGTTGAAATGTACATAGAAAATTTTCAAATTCGCAATTAAAACTTTCAGTGCCTAAAATTACCGCACTATTACGTTGGAATTAAAATATTTATGAGGAAATGTCTGTTATGTGATTTCGATGAAATTTTTGATAAGAATTTTGGAATTTTCGGCGATTATCTGCAAAACTGCAAGTTGCACGTCGCAGAAAAGTATATGAGATCACCTAAGGATCTTCCTTAATAGATTAAACGTTAAAAAACTATACACATCCATAAGGAGTTATCGAAAAATCGACTAAAATATTAGGGATATTGGTCGACTTCCATGCACGCATGTGTTCATTCACAAATTTTATCACTTTACCAACAGAATTCTTTTCTAAAATTTGAAGTTTCACCAATTCGGATATATACTCTAATAAACAAGACCATATTTATTCAAAACGGTGCACCACAGGAGAAGAAATCAGGTAACATACATACAAAAAAAAAGCGAAAAAATACACGACGAATTGATAACCTCCTCCTTTTTGGAAGTCGGTTAAAAATGAAACTTTCTGTCAAGTTTCAAACCTCTAACACAAACATTTAACAGCTATGCACGATGGAATTTTTTACCATACTTACATTTTACACTAAAATTATTTATACTGTTGCTGAGAAATTACCAAAACTGATAAAATTATAATTTTTGCAACTTCAAATTCTCCGTATAATTTTAAAAATAAAAATGTGTTAATCACTTTTATATGTGTTATGTGCTACACATTCTACAAAAAAATACAGTTCCTGTGGAATTTTTTGCAATAGAAAATACAAATTCCCTTGAAGATATGCTTATACAGTTATAATTGGTTGTCATGTTAAGTTATGTTACCTTAGTTCATTTCAACAAAGAAAAATAATAATTTCATACAAAATGAAACCTTCGGTATTCGGCTTCGGCCAAAATCTCAACGTCGGTCGAACACTAATTTTAATGCAATAGAATCCAATACAAAAGTACAGAAACTGTAATAGTTTATACCAAGTGTATCTGGAAAGCAAATTTACCAAATATAAAGACCATTTTTGACCCTATCGGAATCTATCTGCTAGTCCAGTTATTATTAATGGAATTTCAATGTATCCCGTAGTGGTATAGATTTTATATGTACGTAACCTTTGGGAAAGTGTGATTTAACCGACATCCAAAAAGGAGGAGTTTATCAATTCGTCCACAACTTTTTTTTAGGTATGTCTAGCGATTATTCAAAAACAGCTTGGGTAATTTGGATGATTTAAACTACATTATATTAAGGAACATTACAGAAAGGTCCCATATAAAATTGTCTATAACATGAGATTTATGGTTTTCTATGAAATCAGGAAAAAAGTAAATAACGGACTAGATTTCAGTGAATCTTCAATGTTTTCTCTAAAACTGCTCAAGCAATTTGAATATTATAAATTGTATTATACAAAGATATGTTCCAGCTTATTTCCGTACATTTTTCTATAATGTAAAACATACCGTTTTTCTGAAACCTCATGGTAAATGTCAAAATATCATCATAAATATCTAGTACTCTCTTCGAGGTGTAATTCTATCGTGACATTCTGTCCTAGGAATTACGGGTAACAGCATTTACATGGAACGGCTCCAGATTGTGAACCTCTATGTGTTAGTTTCCCCGAAAATCCTAGATCGGTCGGTCTTTACATCTCGCATCTTCATAAGCAGTTGTATACATAGGATGGTTGAAATATAAGTTGTAATTGAATTAGTTATACAGGGTGGTTCTAAAAATGTTGTATTGGGTAGCACATAAATAGTTAAGTATACAAGGTGGTTGAAATAAGAGTGAAGCAAAACTATAGTGATACAGAGTGGATATTTGCGTTATAGAACGGAGAATAATTACAGTTATACAAAAGACTTTAAAAATTGTCAGAAGCAGTTGAGTATAGAGGATGATTGAAATATAGTTTGGAACATAAGTAGTTACTTAGACAACTTGAAGTAAGAGTGGGGTAAAATTATTGTTATTGAGGGTGTTTCAAAAATTTGTTATATAAGCATAAGCAGTATATTTGAATTATAAGACGTAGGACGGGGTATAATTATAGACATGGGTTACAAAAAATTAGAAGCAGTTGCATATACCGGGTGATTGAAGTTATATAGGAGTGACCAGTACACAGGAGCATATAGAGTGTGGATGCAATATAGAGAGAATTAGTTACATTTATAGAAAGTGGTCGAAATAATAAAACAAAGAGAGAGAGAGAGAGAATTTATGCGTAAATAGATCGAAGTAAACTGTTTCATAAACCGTCGTTCGTTTATTTCTGAGAGAATTGTCAATACTTAACAGATTAGTTCCATAAATTTAAATATCCAAATTTTTGGTGAAAAAATTAAATAGGACAGACTAGTGGTATGATGAGGACATCAAAAACGACAAACAAGCATTGAACGCGATTTCACTAGTAAACAGGATATTTAGATGAATACTTTTCAAATGTAGCAAAGAATTTAATGAATCTCATCTATCAGATGACAAAATTGCCACTAACATATCTTAGACAACAAGAAAGCTTTACAGTTTTTTTACAAGATTAGTTCATCAATGTTTAAGCTCTATTTTGGGAAATGTCACCACAATTCACGAAATTACTAAATTTTTTTGAAATGTTTCAGGGTCTAGGTCATGTCATAACTCAAATACAATTGTCAAACATTTTTTAATTTTAAATTTTAGAATTGAGCGTTTTTCATAGTTTCTTTGCCATGGACAACGGGATCTGACCTAGACCCCGAAACGTTTGGAAATATGCAGTAATTTCGTGAATTGTGGTGTTTCCCAACAAAGTACTTAAAGATTATTGTTACTTGTTTCATTGTAGCTATTTATAACAACCGGTTGGTGCCAACTGACAGCAAGAAGAATATTAGTTATGTATTCGTGGTCACGAAGTTATTTCAAGATGTGTTGGATGTTTGATTTGTTTTAGGAAGCTTTACTCCGCGGAGTGCCTTGTAATATCCTAACAACTATTTTCAATACTCTCTTCGAGGTGTCATTCCTTTGTACGCAAGACAATATAGATTATATATAAATATAATCTATATTGTTTCTGGTTAGGGAACCTTCATCAGTTGCGCTTCCCACAATTGAATGTCCTCTCGAACACTTCTTTATGCATTTGATGCATTTCGTTAAATTTGAAGACGCGAGATGTAAGACCGACATCTAGGATTTTCAAGAGAATCAGTACACAGAGGTTCCGAATCTAGAGCCGTCGTGTAATTGCTGTTCTCTCTCCACTCCTAGGACAGAATGTCACGATAAAATTTTCAGGTTACTTCACCTGTCAGAGATATTGAATACTCTCTTCGAGGTGTCATTCCTTTGTACGCAAGACAATATAGATTATATATAATATAATCTATATTGTTTCTGGTTAGGGAACCTTCATCAGTTGCGCTTCCCACAATTGAATGTCCTCTCGAACACTTCTTTATGCATTTGATGCATTTCGTTAAATTTGAAGACGCGAGATGTAAGACCGACATCTAGGATTTTCAGAGAATCAGTACACAGAGGTTCCGAATCTAGAGCCGTTCCGTGTAATTGCTGTTCTCTCTCCACTCCTAGGACAGAATGTCACGATAAAATTTTCAGGTTACTTCACCTGTCAGAGATATTGAATACTCTCTTCGAGGTGTCATTCCTTTGTACGCAAGACAATATAGATTATATATAAATATAATCTATATTGTTTCTGGTTAGGGAACCTTCATCAGTTGCGCTTCCCACAATTGAATGTCCTCTCGAACACTTCTTTATGCATTTGATGCATTTCGTTAAATTTGAGTGGAGAGAGAACAGCAATTACACGGAACGGCTCTAGATTCGGAACCTCTGTGTACTGATTCTCTTGAAAATCCTAGATGTCGGTCTTACATCTCGCGTCTTCAAATTTAACGAAATGCATCAAATGCATAAAGAAGTGTTCGAGAGGACATTCAATTGTGGGAAGCGCAACTGATGAAGGTTCCCTAACCAGAAACAATATAGATTATATTTATATATAATCTATATTGTCTTGCGTACAAAGGAATGACACCTCGAAGAGAGTATTCAATATCTCTGACAGGTGAAGTAACCTGAAAATTTTATCGTGACATTCTGTCCTAAGAGTGGAGAGAGAACAGCAATTACACGGAACGGCTCTAGATTCGGACCTCTGTGTACTGATTCTCTTGAAAATCCTAGATGTCGGTCTTACATCTCGCGTCTTCAAATTTAACGAAATGCATCAAATGCATAAAGAAGTGTTCGAGAGGACATTCAATTGTGGGAAGCGCAACTGATGAAGGTTCCCTAACCAGAAACAATATAGATTATATTTATATATAATCTATATTGTCTTGCGTACAAAGGAATGACACCTCGAAGAGAGTATTCAATATCTCTGACAGGTGAAGTAACCTGAAAATTTTATCGTGACATTCTGTCCTAGGAGTGGAGAGAGAACAGCAATTACACGGAACGGCTCTAGATTCGGAACCTCTGTGTACTGATTCTCTTGAAAATCCTAGATGTCGGTCTTACATCTCGCGTCTTCAAACTATTTTCAACTTCATTATCTAACAGGACAGATTTAGTTCCTCAACTTGATTTTTTTGCTCCTCGTCCTGTCCAAGAATTAGTCAAGAACTGGCCAAGGCTCCGTTGAACCTAGCCGACAATAAACATCCTAACGTGTAAAGATCACTTTTTAATTCTTAGCCGCATATAGGATTTCCGAAAAATGGTATTCTGGTTGTTTCAGTTTTGTATCTCTATGCACTAATGTCCCAATTTCTGATACATAATACTTCCAAAAACAAATCTCCAAATCTCACTTGACATTACTCATTTGACCCTATTATTTTACTGCCACACTTATTATTTAATTAAAAATACCTCCTGCTTTAGATATAAAACGTACTTACAGCCGCAGTGGAAATACCTCTTTCTTCAGTACATTTTCAACCATTTCCACTTTAAAGTCTTTCTGTTGGCTTAGATAAGATCTGTTACAATACTGCTGTCATCTGGCCACAGAAGAGAGATACTTTAAACTCCTTTCTACATCTCAACTGTATTTAGCCAAATATCAATTTTATTATAAAAATCGAATCCAATACTAATTCTCGTATAGAGTGAGCACCCCGCTTCTGGCCGCTCACAATAATGCTATAAATTTAACAAACATACTTTCTCAATTGTTTTCATTTCCTCAACAAAACTAGGTAGAGATTTGACTTTTCACATTTACAAGTCATAAATTTACAAAGTCCAAAACCGCCCGCTTGAGAGAATCCCAGAACGTGAATTGTGAATCACTTGCTTACGGGAAAGCCACTAAACAATGTTTAGTTGGTTTATAACAATGAATGCTGTTAACTCCCAAAAGAAATTCTTCATAAGTTTGCAAATTCAAATTTCTACGTAGTGATGCTGAGCAAATGAAAATACTTGAGAAAGTATATTTTATAATAATAATAATTATAACATTATTTTGACCTATCGGGAGCGGGGTGCTCATAAAGGCTAAAAGAAACTAAAGTAACCTAACACCATCCCTGTATATAGTTTTTCACATATACATACTCGTATTTACATTATACATATCTACTGGATATGCTATTACTTTACCAAACCACCATTAAACTTCGCAAATTTAAACGTAGGTACATATCAAAACGGAAAGAAGAATATAGTAACTTCGATAATTTAAAAACTATTTAGTGTGGTATTGACCTATCAACTAAAATGGATAGGAAGAAAGTGAGCAAATTAGATAGTATCAGGAATTATTCGAAAATAAATTGATAATTGAAATCTCAATTGCCAGCACTGGAAGTATATGTACTGAAAAAAACTGGAAGACAATGACCGAAAGTAAAGAAGAGAAGCTAAGAATATACATGAAGATGAGCTATACGTTCTATTTTAGGTATATGCCCAATATTTTGTCACTGTAGAAACCCTAGTTTCAACACCATAATCGGCTAATAATATAAATTGATACTATAGTTTCTAAAATGTAATTTAATCATATTTTTGTAAATTATAACGTATAATTACCATTGTATCTGCCTATAACAACAGTCACAAACTTACTGCCTTAGAAAATATAGTACGTTTACAAATTTCAAATTTGACAATTTATGTTAACTGGAAATTCAAACCAATACTAATTGCTGTCCGTTATTTTAACCCAAATTTATTACTTACTCTACTCGTCAGGTAATGTAAAGTAAAATGTAAAGAATATGTGGGACAAGAATGTACCGGATTTTACAGGGTAATACACATCAACAGATTAAAATATATTTAAAAAAGATAAATACTTTCAACTTATGAGTGGCTCATGATTCTGTTTTAGATTTGTAGTATTGACTATTGTTTCCGCAAAAAAAATAGACTGACAATGTTTAAAGTGGTGAGTTTGAACCAATTGAACCAAAAAAAAGTTGAGGAAAAGGATTTAGAAATTAGTGGGAAGAAAAGTGAATTAACACAACGGCTACCTATCTAATAAATGAAGGTAACAATTCGGAAACTTATTTGTATGAAGTTTCTGGTACTGAGGACATGGGCATGCTATTAAAACAAATGGAGGAAAAATCTAAAAACTTGAAAGGGGCATTAGAAGATAGATTCGAAGAAAATGCTAAAACCCTAGAGAACAAATTACTAGAAAATTCTAAGACCCTAGAAACACTACAACAATATTCTAAAGCCCGAAAGCAGAAACAGTCCGGAAGTAATGAAATCAAAAATCTGCCTAGAGGGAGGTAGACACAAAATTAAACCTCCACAATTTGGAAAATCGTCATGGACTAATTATCGGCGCCAATTCGAGAGTACAGCAAAGTTAAATGGATGGTCCGCAAAGGAGAAGGCAATAACACAAACCCTCGCCTTAAGACGGGATGCTACAGATATTTTACAAACGTTGAATACCTCTGAGCAAGAAGACTACGAACATCTGGTCAAACATTTAGAACTGAGGTATGGACAAACACATTTGGAGCACGTTTATCACTCCCAACTGAAAAATCGCCAGCAGAAATCAAATGAATCCCTACAAGAGTTTGAACCCGATATTGTCCGTCTGGTTTGTCTTGCATATCCAGCCACACCGGAAAATGTTATAGAAAGGTTAGCAGTTCAAGCGTTTTTGGATGGAAATTGGGACCACGAAGCCAGACAAGCATTGACCCTAGCACGACCAACTTAATTAGTGGATGCACTGGCTCAAGCTCTGGAATTCGTACAGGTCAGGGCAGAGTCCGAATCACTACAGAGAAACAGAAGAAGGCGGAATTGATCAAGCCTCTGTAAGGAAGATAATAGAGGAAGTCCTTACCAAAAAAGACTACTTTGATGCCGGAAGTGTCGTAAGGTAGGACATACCCAGAGTTGTTGCAAGGAGAGCAACGGAGCACCGACTTCCCCTCGGGGAAACTAAAGAAGGTCAATGTAAAGGGACCATCATCAACCTGTAGCCAACAAGCCCCAACTATCAACGCATTTGTCGCCTCACTACACAACCTCGTTAACAGTGTCTTTGTAGATGGCCTTATTAATAACCAGCAATAGGGATTGCTGTTGGATACTGGTGCGACGAAAACAGTCATAAGGCGCAACATTGTTTTAGACGAGACAATGATAAAACCAACAAAGTGGCCACTGCGAACAACGACAGGTCCCTGGTGAAATAGATGTTGAAATGGTCTTAGGAAAGAAAACATTCCAACATAGGAATGGATGTCATAGGCTCCAAGGGATTCGATTTAAACTTTAAAGATGGAATTCTGCGGGTGAAAGAATGATGACATCGAGCAATCTAAGCAGAGGATATCAATGTTCCAGAAAGAGCGGAAATCATTGTAGATGCTTGCCTAGAAGGGAAACTGAAGGTGGAACAGTGATGATGTTTGATCCAGAACTTAATGACGGAAATGTAGACAGAGGAACTGCCCTGGGAAGGACCCTGTTTCATGCCAAGGAGATTGTGCCAGTAAGACTGACCCATTACTCGGTTGCGTTAACGAAAGGAACAATTTTGGGGCACTGTACAACAATTTGCTCTGTAGTCAGAAGCACACAACATACAGTAATATAATCAGGTAAACTATATGAAAAAGAAGAAAATCTCAAAACAAATTCTTCCAAGAATTTAAAACCAAACCAGAAAGCAAAAGCGGGACACCGTTAGAAACTACCAGGATATCTTTGATGTAGGGAACGGAAAAAAGAGGACGGACTGACCTGGTGAAACATTAAATAATACCGGGGATGCTCAACTTATTCGACAGTCGGCGAGAAGACTACCTCTAGCTAAAAGAGAAGAAGCCGACAGGATAGTCCACGAAATGGAGAAAGAAGGTGTTATTGAACCATCCAATAGCCCTTGGGCTTCTCCAGTTGTCTTGGTTAAAAAGAAAGACGGTTCGATCCGATTTTGCGTGGACTATCGGCAACTAAATCACGCCACAATGAAAGACAGCTATCCCTTGATACGTTGGCTGGATCGAAGATGTTTTTCACCCTGGACTTGAAGACCGGTTATCGGCAGCTGGAACTAGCTAAGGAAGACCGGGAGAAGACTGCTTTTATCATCGGCTCACGACCTTACCAATTCTCGGTGATGCCGTTTGGGTTGTGTAATTCTCCAGCGACATTTGAAAGATGGAAACAGTGTTAAAAGGGCTTTCATGGAAGACATGCCTGGTGTATCTTGACGACATTATCGTGGTTGGAAAATAGTTTAAGGACCACGTGAAGAATCTGGAGGAGGTATTTCGACGACTTCGAAGTTAGGGACTAAAGTTGAGCCCAAAGAAGTGTCAACTGTTCCAAGACCAAAACTTTGGACATGTGGTTTCCGCAGAGGAAGTAGCTGTTGATAAACCGAAAATCAAAGCTGCCCAGGAATGGCCGATACCTAAAGATATGCACCAGCTAAGAAGTTTCCTAGGGTTATGCACTTATTATCGTCGGTATGTAGCACGATTTGCTAATATCGCCAAGTCACTCACTAGACTCACAGAAAGGAAGGTGAAGTACCAGTGGGATAAGGAATACCAGCGATCATTCGGGACATTGTACCAGTGTCCTCATTTTAAGTTATCCTTTACTAGATGGGAACTTCATATTCGATACAGACGCAAGCAATGTCGGGATTGGTGCGGTGCTTTCGCAGATCCAAGACGGCCAGGAGAAAGTCAGCGGACATTTCAGCACGACCTGGAGCAAGCCAGAACGGAATTACTGCGTTACTCGCAGGAAACTCTTGGCTGTAGTAAAGGGGGTGGAACATTAATCTATGGTAAAAGATTCCTCCTGAGGTGGATCTTGCAGTTTACAAACCCCGAAGGACAAGTGGCAAGCTGGATTGAGCGGTTGCAAGAATCCGACTTATGAGACTAAATATCGCCCTGGAACAAGCCATAAGAAAGCTGGTGCCTTATGGAGGAGACCATGCCCTTATGATTGCAAACATTGTCAGCGTGCTGAAGAAAATGGGCCTGTTCTCTGTAGAACTACCGCCGTCGATGACCACCACTGGCAATCTAAGAAAATCCAGAAAGACCAAAAATTAGATCCGGTGTTAAAAGAGGTTATCCGGTGGAAGCAAGAAGACCGCAAACCTATGTGGCAGGAGATTTCCCGTTTCTCACCCTCCGTAAACTCATACCTAGGCTCAGTGCAACTCCTTCATTCTGGAAAATGGACTTATGAAGCGCGTCCTGGAAACTCCAGAGGGAGACAAGGACAGAAAACAGATTGTAGTCCCCAAAAATTAGAGACCACAGGTTTTGCGGGAACTACATGACGAAAACCCTGGGGAAGATAAGCCGTTTTGGTGTCGCCTTGGAGACGCACTCAGAAAATTCGAGCCTACGGGTCCGGTTAAATATCGAGAGCCTACGACATCAAAGCCGAGAGCGGGGAATTTCAAGTTGATGATCTTGTTTGGTTGTACAATCCGCAGCGTCCTCGTGGATATTCACCCAAGAAAATCAGTGATGTTGTCTACAGAATAAGGAAGCTACCTCGAGGAAAACTAAAGGTGGTACATTTCAACAGGTTAGCAACGTATGCCGGAAGTCATGACGGCGAAGTTGACCAAACCCAAGTCCGCAGCATCCAAGCACCCGATGACGAGATGACATTCGAACAGTTTATGGCCCTGTACTCTGATGGGCAGAAAGTGCAGCACAACGTGACCAGAGAGAAACCCCCGAGACCTGTTTGAGGTGTCCATAGAATATTCTCTGGGTCATTGTGTGGCTCGAGATCTTCGGATGTCCAGAGGAATAGCCAAGGAGTTTGCAAAGATGTACGGCTAGTTCCAAAAGCTAAGGAAGCAAGATCCAGTGTGAGGGAAGGTCCTTAATGAAGTAAAGTATGATGGAAACTATCTTTCGATCCAGTGACATCGACATCCTTGTATGCTGTCTCAATATTCGCAACCCAGATTCAAAGACCATTGATTGTTACGCCCACCAAACTTCCCGTTGCCGAACTGGAGAGTCCTGCAAATATCGCCATACCAGGAAAGATTCTGGAAGGTTTATACCGAGTCTACCGAGATCAAAATTATGACAATGCTGCCAACTGAAAGTTGTGGGTTCATTGACTAATAGTTTTGATGTGAATCCCCCTTATGATGTATCTCTCTTACGTTAAACAACATGCATGTTAACGCCATTTCTTGATAAGTTTATTGATTAATCTGTAGTTATGAATGAACGTACCAGTACTCGAAGTTGTTTAACCCCTTCAAAAAGAAAACTGCGTTTTCGAACAAAAGCTTATGGTTTGAAGTACTTTTAATTCTACATGAGAATTTTGAATCATTATCATACTGTATATTTTTTTCTTCCCAACACAGTAACTAGTTAAGATTATTGGGTAAATTTAAAATTTTTGTCGAGTCATAAGAATATTTCAGAAAAATTAAAATAATAAAAAAATAGAACAATTTCATGTTTTTTGTCTGTAACCCATATACAGTGATAATTTTTAAAATATCTATGCAGTAAACTTTGAACTCACATGTTCACAAGCATGAAAATATGCTAAGGAAAGGAAATAATAAATTGAATGACAATAAGTATATATTTATTTAAATTCAGAATTTCCACCTAAATATATTTTTTGTATTATTCCTCACAATTCATACAATATATATATTTTAAAATACTGTTTAGATTACAAAACAGTCAATAAGCAAAAACTTAAAACAATATTGGCCGATTTATCTCTCTTCATATAATACAAGGTTTTAATAAAAATAGGAATATAATTATTACTCTACAAAAATTATACTAAATTATGTTTTTAAAAATGTGCTTTCAAATAGAGATCAATATTTTTTAAAGTTATTTCATCTATTGCATGAAAATTTTGAATTCTGTGGAATAGCTCAACATGCATAATTTATTTTTAATTTGTTTATCACTTGCTATTTTTACACTTTGTTTTTGCTTGCTTATAATCTCAAATTGCAATAAATTCATGCTGCTCATACATTTAAACGATAAAGAATAAATAAGTTACTTTTTTACTGAAATAATGCTGAAATGAGTATATCATTTATAAGAATTAATTTAGATCTTGCTTTTTTCAAAGAATGCCCAACAGCTTATAGGAAAAGTTAAAAAAAAACAGGGTGTAAAAGTGGTACATTTATATATATATATATATATATATATATATATATATATATATATATATTCACAATAACCTCAATAGTACTAAATCTCTAACAATCTAACAATACTCTCACAATGAAATCAAGTGTATATAATGTTCTACTGGGAATCTCTGCCCTTCAATTTGCACTAATACACAAAGTGGACTCCAAGCATAAGTGAAATGGTTTACAGCCAGTTAACATCCAAGAACGACTTCCACTCGCTCTTTAGTGGTAAGTTAGAATTTGACCAAACAACTTGGATTATTTTAATTACGTTGTGCCCGCACTGTAATTAATAAACTGACCAAATTCATGGGTGATCAAGAGATTTCTAATTGATCAAAATGGATGACAATTGTTATTATTTTTACAGACAATTGGAACTGCTCTTTTCACGATATTTAAAAAATCTGATAAAACTTATACCAAAAAAAAACATCAAGAAAATTTCGATCCACCATAATGCAAACTATTATGTGATATTTTCAAAAATTTGCGACACTGAAGAAGTATGAGTCTAAAAACATTCATTGTTCATTGACAAGACAAGAGAAAAGTGAAGTTTAAGAGCAATGTTACCAGAGGTTAAGAATAAACTTGCACTTTAAATCATTTTAACGTATTAGTTACAAATTGTCAAACAATGTCAAAACTCTACTATTTAAAAGCCAAATGAATTCTTTTAATCTTTTTGACAACTACTTTCAAATCATGTTTCATAGAGGGTAAAGCTAGTTATTTTGTATTCAGATTGTTTTTCATCTCTGTTTAACACACAGACACATAACTTATTGTGCCACATTGTTCTGTTCACCATTGAATCAGTGAAAAAACCCAAATTACAATCGCGAGAAGAACTACCTTCTAAAGTTAACATCTCTACTAAATACTAAATATTTTCACCTAAACCAGAATCATTTAAGCAATAGTGTTCCTGTCATCAATGTAGCTCAAAGAAATCGCAGATGACAACAATATACCCAAATGATTGGATTTTATGCCTTGACATCCTAAAACAATTAAAGTTGCAAGAAAAAGAATTACTCAATTCGATTCCAGACCTAAAATATAAAAATGTTTGGAAGACACTCCATAATTAACATATTTTATTTAGTACATCTTTCATAACAACAACAATCAGAAAAACAAAATAATACAAACTTGAGATAAAATCTTCCAGAGATATCACACTCTATCAATTCAATGAAATGAAATAAACAAATATCTCTACTCTGCTGTCCAGTGCATGTAAGTAGTCAAAATTTTTGCATTCAAGAAAATGTTATAAAATAAACTGTAGTCTTTACATATCACAAAGAATCGACTACGTTTTGTTTTTGGAAACATTACCAGTGTTTTATTGGAATGATTTAGGCTAAATGATGCAAAATTTAGATCCACATCTGCAGACAAACTATTGAAAAGTGACAGGCTAAATCTGCTACAAAGAAGAGATTTCATTGACCAAGAAGGTAATCTTGTAGGATGGTAACATCAATGTGCAGAAGAAGGCAAAAATTACAAAAAAAGAAAGTGGTGTTGTATCAAGACAACACACTTTCTCAAGACAGAACATCAGTTCATATTGATTGACCACTCACCACAATTACCAGATCTCCCTCCCTGTGAATATTATTTGCTGGCACCTAAGCTTAAAGTTTGGCTCGAAGGACCAATGTTTTCACTGAATAAGTGGGTCACAATCTGAAAATGTATTAATGGGTGAAACTGATTGGATCATCACTGGATTTAGTGCAGAGGATAGGCAAAAAAGTGAGTTAACTAGAAATAATAAATTTTGTTTGGCATGTATGTTTTCAACCCAACAAATTAAATTGAGTGCAAACAATAATAATATAAAATATTGCATCCAGCCCTTTCAATGATTGAATTAAGATTATAGTACTAAAAAGGTTTGACTTATTATATTTCTGATTTCTAATACAATAAATTAGATCTCTCTAACTAGAATTTGGTAAATGTCTTTTAATCATTTAAATATTTCAGGTGGTGATACATAATAAAACAATTTCCACCCTGTTTATTGAATACTAGATTTAAGGTTACTGCCAAACATTTCCAGCATTAGCAGTTGGGTTGCTTAAATTCATATTGCTAAATTGTTGTTGTAAGTTTTGTGTAGAGAAGAATGGGTTTGGCTGTGGAAAATTACCCACTGCTTGATAAGGTTGTTGGTACATTTGACTGGGAACTGCAGTTTGAGGAGGAAGTCCTTGGAACTGATTATATTGTGGATTAGGTACAAATTGCACTTGATTCTGTGCAGGAAACTGTCCTTGTTTTGGCCATTGTTGCTGTGACCACTGGTTAGCTTGTATTTGTGTAACACCATTTTGAATAGGAGCAATGGGCGTTTGATGCTGAGGAAAACCACCAAAAGCCTGATAAGTACTTTGCTGGTAAGTAGGAGCCTGTGCAAATTGATTGAAATTATTGGCAGGTGTATTACCATATAGAGCTAATATGCTGTCTTTGTCAAGTTTGACTTTTTCCTTTTCAGTAGGAACAACTTGATTGAAGAAACTTTCTTCTTCACTTTTGCTTGAATCTACATTTTCAATTTTCTGATGTTCCTGATTATTTGCATATGAAGTTGGTGGTGCCGAAATAAAGTTGCTAAAGTTATCTTCTCCATTCTGGAGTCCTAAAACACATCATTAATTGCAAAATTGAGACAATAATTTGGAGAACAAAATTTTAACTATTAATAAAAAATATTCATTGATAAATATTTTGCCCTGTTCAATAAAATATGTCAAATACAATATATATATATATATATATATATATATATATATATATATATATATATATATATATGTTTTAGGCGGTTTCCGGGAATTCATCCGCGTAGTTGATAATTGATCCCTGCCGGGATCGATGGTAAAATGACGACGTTTCGGCAGAGTCACATCTGCCCTCTTCAGGTCGCATAATTCTCGTAGCCTTCTGCTTTCGCTTCTAGTTACTCGAATACTGGTACCTGAAGAGGGCAGATGTGACTCTGCTGAAACGTCGTCATTTTACCATCGATCCCGGCAGGAATCAGTTATCAACTACGCGGATGAATTCCCGGAAACCACCTAAAACATTTAGAGCCCGCGAAAACTTAAAAACATATATATATATATATATATATATATATATATATATATATATATATATATATATATATATATATATATATATATATATATATATATTGTATTTGACATATTTTATTGTGGTTTCCGGGAATTCATCCGCGTAGTTGATAACTGATCCCTGCCGGGATCGATGGTAAAATGACGACGTTTCGGCAGTGTCACATCTGCCCCCTTCAGGTCGGTTCGCATAATTCTCGTAGCCTTCTGCTCTCGCTTTTAGTCGTCATTTTACCATCGATCCCGGCAGGGATCAGTTATCAACTATGCGGAAACCACGTAAAACATTTAGTGCCCGCGAAAACTTAAAAACAAATATATATATATATATATATATATATATATATATATATATATACATATATCTGCTCTCTTCAGGCTAGTTCGCATAATTCGTAGCCTTCTGCTTTCGCTTCTAGTTACTCGAATACAGTATTCGTATTATTATAGGTTTCATAAAAAAAGATATGAAAATTTCCAAATATTTGATGAATCAAAGTATTTAAAAAGTTAACAGATTCTTAAGTGTGTCATCAGAAGTGAGGTATAAAAATCTTGAATAAATTGGTAGTCAACAACACAAACAAGTAATCAGTTAAAACTAATTGAGAATTTCTAAATACTCAATCATACACCTGATAATTTATTTTTTAAATGAAACTGTATAAATCAAAATGAAAACAGTTACAAATATTGTGTGATCATAATTGCTTTATGATGTATCTAGACAAAAACATTTAAATTTAGAGATCTGTGTAGAAAATTTAGGTAACATTTCATTGACATATACGATTTTTTGCAAATATTTTTCCGATTTTGTGGAAAACTATAAATGTCAAGTTAAAGAACACAATGTAGGTTATTTGGGTTATCGAAATTGAACACAAATTCCTCTATGTGATAGTTTTAGAAGAGTAGATCAAAAGTGCTCACGAGCACAAAGCTCAGAGCCAATAGTTATCTACAGCCCTCTAAAGTTACGTGGTCCAGAATCATGGGAAATGACCACGTCAACTTTAGAGGCCTGTAGATCCTATACTATTGGCTCTAGAGCTTTGAACCCATGAGCACTTTTGACCTACTCTTCAAGAGCTATCACATAGCTGAATTTGAGAAAATTTAGCCAAAAGCCAGTTCCCATAAGGATTCTGGACCACATCAATTTTAGAGGGCTGTTGTTCCTAAACTATTTGCTGTGGAACTTTGTGCCCACAAGCACTTTTGATCTAATCTTCAAGAGTTATAACATACTTGAATTTAAAAAAATTTAGCCAAAATCCATTTCCCATAAGGATTCTGTGGGGTCTTTTATATGTGAAAAGTACAATAAACTTTGGAAACCTGTATAAATTTGACAATGATGGACATGACATCAGGAATTGATGTAATACACAATTGTCTAAAGTAATATACACTAAAGAAAGAAAAATCACAGCACCTATAACTTGAATGAAAGGCACTACTCTAATGATCACATAGTGCCAGAAAGCAGATTTGTGAATATTTAGTTTCCAAACAGCTGCCATTCACAATTTCTGAAAGACAACTCAAAACATTTATTTTTAATAAAGAGTAGCAACTATATTGGGAGAGGTGCTGTTTAATGTATATGAGGTACCACTGAATTGTTTTCTGAACTAGGATACAATTATTAGTCTTAGTAAAAACAAATCCCTTAGAAATCATCACAAAACGAGTTCCAGTGAACGTAAAACAAGGACAAATTTTAATTCATTCTTATAATCAAAATGGAATTTATATACCTGAAATCTTGACAATTGCAAGAAATGGCTTTGCAAAAATAGAAATTCACAACTCTCTCCCAAAACTTAATTTCATAACATTCAACAAACATTTCCCTTGCACCATAATCAAAGACCAAGTAGAAATCTACAATTTTAATTTAATACCCCTAGAAAGTGACAAAGTAGACATATCAACCCTTATCAGAACTAATCATTTAAACTCTGAAGAAAAAACTGCATTACTAAACTTATGTGAAGAATTCAGCGATATTTTTCAAAACCCAAACATCAACTTAGTTTCACAAACATAGTCAAACATCAAATAGGACTAAGGATGAAGAACCATACCATTCAAAGACTTACAGATTTCCTCAAGTACACAAAGAAGAAATTCACAGGCAGATTGACCAAATGTTAAATGATGAAATAATCAGACCAAGTATCTCACCATGGTCATCTCCTGTGTGGATAGTACCAAAGAAACTTGACGCATCAGGAAGAAGAAAATGGCGAATAGTGATAGATTACCAAAAAGTAAACGAAAAGACCATTGATGATCACTATCCTATCCCCAACATAAATAATATTTTGGAACAAATTTGGAAGATGTAGATATTCTACAACCATTGACTTCGCCTCAGGTTATCATCACATTGAAATGCACCCCGACAACATAGAAAAAACAGCATTTAACATAGACAACGGTCATTACGAATTTTTAAGAATGCCGTTTGGACTTAAAAATGCACCTGCGACATTCCAAAGAGTAATGGACAATGTTCTCCGCAATTTTCAAAATAAGGTATGTCTCGTATATAGGGACGACATTATTGTATTTTCAACTTCACTTACAGACCACATAAAAAATTTAAAACAAAATTTTCAAACTCTTAGAAATGCTAATCTCAAAGTACAATCTGATAAAAGTGAATTTTTAAGAAAAGAAGTAGAATTCGTAGGACATATGACACCATCAGGAATAAAGCCTAACCCAAAGAAAATTGAAGCCATCAAAATATTCTCAATTCCCAAAACTCACCGATCAAAACTTTCTTAGGATTGATTGGATATTATCAAAAATTTATCAAAAATTTTGTTAGTCAAACCCACAGACCTATAAATTCATCGTAGGTCTGTGGTCAAACCCCTTACACAAAAATTAAAGAAAGGAGAAAAAATAATCATTGACGAAGAATTCATAAAAACTTTTAATTACTGCAAAACACTTTTATGCAATGAACCAATTTTAGCTTATCCAGATTTTTCAAAAGAATTTCAACTTACAACAGATAGTTATAACTTTGCATTAGGAGCTATTTTATCTCAAGACGGACACCCTATATGTTATGCCTCACGAACTTTAAACCCAGCTGAAACTGATTATTCAACAATAGAAAAAGAACTACTTGTTATTGTTTGGGCCTTTCGTTACTTTAGACCATATTTGTATAACCAAAAGTTTACAGCCTTTTGTGACCAAAAACCTTTAGAATGGTTATTCTCTCTCAAAATCCTTAATTCTAAACTTCACAGATGGAGACTAGACTTAGAAAGAATTTGATTTTAAAATAGAATACAAAAAGGAAAAGAAAATCAAGCTGCAGACGCATTTTCCAGAGTAATTCTAGACAAAGATGTAAACATGAATGGCATTGGTGATAAAAATCAGTCAATAATAGCAATCATCAATCAAGGAGAACAAGAAAATCGACAAATTAATGATGAAGCTACAAATCAAGAGAATGTAACACAACAACCCGTCGATTTACTTACTTCTCCCCCTTCTACTCCAAATATACCGCAAATTTTGAACGAAAATATCAAAATGATGAACTTGGTTCACAACACACATCTCATGAAAACCCAATTTTAGAAATACATCCAACAGAAAAACACACAAATTCTTACAAAAGACAAATAATAATTTCACACAGTCCTAACGCATTAATTTGTAGTATATCAGCAGATGAACAAGAAATAACTAATAGATTCAAACAAATTATTGCCCTTGATAAATTATATTGCCTTTACTTTTTCAATGAACATGATAAAGCCAAAATAATAACTACTTTACAGCAAAACTTTACTTCATCTTGTAACATCTTCAAAATTACTATGAGATGTAACAGACAAAGAAGAACAACAAACTTTAATAAAATACCATCACAAAGGAAAAGTTTCTTATAAAGGAATTCATGAAGTGAATATCACTGTTAAAAAATATTACTGGCCTACTATGGAAAATGAACTCCGAAGCGACCCTTAGAAACAATTCACATTCACACATTTTTCTGTGAAAATAAAACATTCCTAACAATAATGGACCCTTTTTCAAAATTCGGACAAGCCTTACCATTGAAAGACAAAAACTCTATTCAAATTTATGATAATCTTTAAACCTTTATTTCATTTAATGGACTTCCCTGAGCAATCATTTGTGATAACGATACTGAATTTAAAAATCACCTGATTGTTGATTTCTGTAACCTCCATAAACTAAACTTACAGTTTACTAAGGAAATTCTAATTCTAATTCCCCAGTAGAAAGACTTCATTCAACTCTTTTAGATGATCTAAGAGGCTTTAGGAAAGACAATCCAAAGAAAGACAGCAAGACTTTAATGTAATTTGCAATTATTGGTTATAATAACTCAATTCATAGCGTAACTCAAAATACACCCTTCAATACATTGTTAGAACACACTAATATTACACCCATTGACATTTCCAAAAAAAAACATTAATCCGGAATATGCCCAAATCCACTAATTATTAGCAGACAAAATTTACGACAAGGTAAGACATTCAATTGGACTTAATAAAAATAAAATTATTTCTAAAGAAAATGAAAACAGACATGAATCTGAAACAGTAGAACCCCAACAAGATATTTATGTTAAAACTAAACCCAAAGTTACTAAAACACAGGTAGAGAAAGATAAAAATATACCTGTAAAAACTAAACTAGGACATATTCACAAAATTAGAGTTAAAAAGAAATGACTTCTTTCAGGTGTTCCTGTAAACACACCAAAAGAAGAAACCAATTGCAACAAAAATGAAGAACATCACACATCTACTAGTGATGATTAACTTGTTACTAATCACACCCCTATCGCAATCCCAGATAAATATAACCCCAATCAATAATTACGTTTATACCCAAGAACCTTCAACTTTTCATAAATTGATACACTATATTAACTTAACTGAACTAAATTGGGATAAAAATTAATGAAAATATTTTAATATCCTTACAAAATAAAGACCTCACTTTCCTTTAACATATCTTTAACTAATAAGGGAGTTAAACAACTTGTCTCTCACAATATTAACCAAATTTTAGAAATAAAAAATAGAATAGCAGCTTTTAGTACTTCACAAAAACATAGAGGTCTAATAAACCCCATAGGTAGTATTCAAAAAATATTATTCGGTACAATGGACAATGAAGACCGCAAATCTATAAATAAAGCTCTAACAGCACTTGAACAAAATCAATTTAGTATAGCTAAAAGACTTGAAGTCCAGACCTCAGTCACAACTGAACTTCTTGAACACTATAATAAAACTGTTTCCACCCTCGCTTCAAATCAAAATATACTAATGAAAGAACTTGAAAAAGCAATTAATAAACTGAAAAGTTTAAATAGAGATCACAAAATAATTACAAATATACAAAATACATTTTCGGAACTTTACATGAATTTAGATAAAATAAAGAAATTTATGATGACAATAGAAAATGCAAATAGTTTCATGCAAATATTATCTATTTTGTAATATATATCCTGATATTTGATGTTACTCAATTTAATTATTTCCACACATATCCAATTCTTTAGAAAAATAAGACCCTGATAATTCTGCACCCTTACATTCTAATGAGTCTAACATGCTTGATACCCTCAGAAATATGCCCAAAGGTAGAAGAATTTTACATATGCCGAGGACAACCTCACCCTATTGATAACAGCTGCAAAATCTCAGTAATTTTGAAAAGTGACTCAACACCATGTGTAAGCAAGAGCACAAAGCTATCTTCAGACATCATTAAACAAGTAGCCCAAAATGAAGTAATTGCCATTCCTGTTGAACCAATCAAAACTCCCATTAATTGCCAAAATGGAAATGGGTTCCAGTTCATCACAAAGCTGAGCATCATACAGATTCCTTTAGGATGCCAAATTTCAATAAATAGCTAGAAGTTCTCAAACAACAGAGAATTTCCAAAAACAACGAAGTTCTCGCTGCCAAAAATAAATTTACCAGAAATTCAAGAAAATGCTGCCTTCAATCACATTCAACTTCATCAAGTCAAAATAGATTAAATTTTTGGAAATACACAAGATGTCCCATAACATTCAACCCTTGTACATCAACCCTCTGGACCACAGCAGCCACCCTATTAGTATTGAAGTAATACTAATAATAATAGCCATCATGGTAATTGTTGCAGTCAAACTATACAGGTGCTTAAAAAAAATGCTGCCAAAACCCAAGAAGAAGGACACCAGGAGGCATTGAACTTCAGACAATCCCCCAAAGTTCAATCTAATCAGGGAGGAATTTTTGTGAATTCTGCCATATAGACAAATAAGTGACTATGCAATGAGGTAAAAAATACAAACCTAATAAATCATTTTCTTTCTTTTCCTTTTCAGGTTCCGATGAATTATTAACAGCTCTATTAGGTTTAGGGCTTGGATTTGTAGGTTTTGGTAACTGAGGAACATCAACTGCCCCAAAAGATTTCTTTTCCACTACAGTTTTCTTTTTCCTTTTTTGTTTTTCCATTTCTTCATCAATTTCCTTTTCCCAGTTAACTTTTGGCAAGGTAGGTGGTACCCATTCTTTTGCTATATATTTCTTATGCTCATACTTAGCTCTGATGAAAGTTTCTAAGCTAGAATCATTCTGAGGACGCCTAAAATTATCTGGAAGGTTGGCCTCATACACAGCTCTTGCCCTAAAAATTTATATATACTACATGAAAATAACATTGTCCTGCAAATATTACCGAGAGTTCCCCATTTGTTGCAAAGAGACAACTTGTTCCGGAGTCCATGAATCTAAATTAACTGACTTTACTTTGGATATATGTACCCCCAAATTTCTGTGAATTCCAGCACATCTTATGCATAAAAACACTCCTATATTCCAGGACGCCCATCTTGGACCTAAATTAACAACTCTACTATTTAGTATAAATAATTCGATCGTACTTCCGCCGGAATTTTCTTATCTACATTCTTTAATAATAATACAGAATTATCTATTATAATGGTACAAATACTTGCCTTTAGAATCACAATCTACGCAATACTTGTTGTCTTCATCTCTTAATAAGCTATTCAAAATTGACATACATTTGTCTTGTAACTGTTTGGCCTTATCCTTTTCCGTTTTTGAACTCATTTTTGTATTAATTTAAGAACTCATTAAAAAGTATTGTAAATGACAACACTAGGGTGGTTGCCATCTACAAACGTCACTTAGACATATGCGCATGCGTATGTCAAACAGATTCGATCTGCTGTCCCATTTAAAATTCCATGACACTTTACAGAATTAAAATCATATCGATTTGTTGTATTTTTCTTATTATGTTATGTTTAGAGTAAATTTATTTAAAAAATAAAATCTACTTGTTGGTGTTCTTTTATCAAACAATTTAGTCGAATACCTTTCTGCTTTCGTATTAGAGGTTAAAATAGGCCATAGTTTGATACTTAGAGCATTTACTAAGGTTTGATATCATCTAGATATAGAGGATTAACGAGATACTGTCAAGCATAAAATCGTGGCAACGCTAGAATTCGCAAATTCCACATGAGAGGGCAATAATTATTTTGAGACAGTAAGAGAAATATTCGCTATTTTGAGTTCACTTAGTGGGTGGATGGTCGGTGGAGTGTTGTAGGGCGCAGCCAATGAACAAAATTATTATTATATTATCATGCTTCATTGGAAGATGAAGATGATCAGCTCTAGTACCAACCGAGTGAAATAGCCTCTTGCATGTTTACCTGTCAGCAACTAAGATGAAGATGCCTGTAGCAAGTCTCTCTCCTAAAAGTAGTCTACAAGAATACCACGACATTGCAGACATTTCTAAAATATAAGTATAACACATGTTGGTTAAAAAGTTTCACTGAAAATCAGGCTATATTTTCTTATAGGGTTTTCTATATAATGAAATATTAATTTTATATTCTTTCCAAATCAGTAAATTCAAACTATTCACTTCAAATGCTCTAAGGTTAAAATATACATTTTACAACTATAGGCCATATTTTGATACTTAGAGCATTTACTAAGTTTTGATATCAGTGACATATTCTCCGTGGTAAAAAATGGAACAAAATGCATTGTAAACATAGGGCGCACGTGACCGATGGACCTAAAATGGCTGACAAGAATACCTATCTAACATCCTCTTAGATCATTTACCATCTAGATATAGCCTGTCATGCATAAAATCGTGGCAACACTAGAAAGAGAGGGCAATAGAGATAGTAAGAGGCTATTTCACTTAGTGGGTGGAAGTTGCCAATGAACAACATGCTGAACGTATTTCATTGGAAGCAGCTCCCAACCGAATGAAATAGCCTCTTGCCCTCTCTCTCCTTAGTTTTACCACGACATTTGTGCACTGCAGACATTGGCTGTTTTCCAGTTAGCAGAGCACAAGTGATTTTGTGCCGCACAGTGCGCCAATTTTTAGGACGTTAATTGGAACATGGTTGTTTTAAAACCAACCGGTAGAGTACACTGATCACCATAAGATTGGAAGTGTATTACTCATAAGTTATCAATTGACGTTTATGTGTACGTAAATTATTTACAGAATAATTCAATAATGGTTGTTTTCCAATTACTAGAGCACAAAGTGTTTTTGTGTTGCCCTGTACCGTAATTTTCGGACGTTATTTCGTTATTTGGAACATACTTCATGTTTTATGATAAAGTTTTATGTTTACTAAGTAAACCTACATAAAACATCCCAAAGGCACAGTTATTTCTTGTGCTCAATTGTGCGAGCTAGTGCTGTAATTGGAACACTCAGTGCTAGCACTGTGCCGCACTGTGCTCAAGAGTGCGCTAATTGGAAAACAGGGTATCTCTAGAAAGTAAATGCTCTAAGAACATCCATATTCATCAATTTTCCATAAAATCATGAAAATATAAGGTTATGTTCATAGTTCATACAGGTTATGTTTAAATGGAACTTTTTTGACGTTTCGATTATTGTTGTAAATAATTTTAAATTATTGAAAAATGAATCCATTAACGTAACTAAAGTTCTGATAATTTCTACAGTTTATATTAATAATTCGTTTGCTCGTAGGAATATGAAAAATGTTTTAAAATTAAGCGAAGCCGAACTGGGTATTGGTAATAAATCTTCTTGGCATGACCAGTACAAAGATAGTGCCTGGATATTTGTTGGTGGTTTACCCTATGACTTATCAGAAGGCGATATAATATGTATTTTTTCACAGTAAGTTTTATTTTGTTAATGTTACTCAAGAAGTAGTATGTTTTGACAATTTCAAATACTATAATAGTGTTACAAAATTCATGAGCAAGTATTCACTTTGGTTTGATATTTTTAGTTCCGTTCATTTGTAAATAAAAATTATTATTTTCACTCCCATTTCCTTTCTTTCTTTTCAAGTCTGCAACATCTCTGCCAATATTTGGTTCTTCTGCATAATATATGGCTAAACTTACTACTAGAGTGCATTCCTATTTTTTTTACATTATTTAGTCTTTTAGGTGTTCTCATCCTGATAATTATTTCATCAGTTATTGTTTGTTCAGTCAGTTATTTTTATTAGTATTTGTGAAATTTGTTTCCAGAATGTCCAATTTCAGGGAGCTGTTCACCAGTTTCTTACAACAAGCAGCTCATTGGCATCTTTCAGCACATTGCCCTTTCAGTGGCTTCTTGAACATTTTCCCTTTATCTTTCCTGTTTAATACTGTAGAAATTCTTTGTGGGTCCATTCTCTCAACAGATCTTGCCCCCATCTAAGGTGTTGAGTTTTTATATAATCTAATATGTTAAGTTCTTTGTACAACCTCCACCTATAGTTTTCTCCCACTGGTCCATTGACTATCTCCAGTATTTTCTTTTCAAATATTGATAATGTTTTATATTTATGCTTTCATGTCTGGTGTTATATTCGCAAAATAGTTTTTCAGAGCTTATTGTCTAGGGTCTGCCAAATTTAATTTTATTCTTAATTTTCAAATGTTAAATATAATACGGTAATCAATTTTGCAAAAAACATTTACCTCCTGTTATAAATTATCATGGGATAAACATGACAATCTTTTAGTAGTTTTAACTTTTAGTATAGAATATAGTATAGAAAAAAATAAAGTTGGTGAAAAGCTGCTGTGGCCACATCAATGCAAATTCCCTCTGAGCCAGAGCCAACACAAATCCCCACCCCCCTTCAACATTATAGGGTCAACACCTAGTGAGTTGCTTGAAGAGAATTGCAGCTTGCAACTTTTTTTCTATTCTTCACCATAAATGATCACTTTCATTGATTTGTTGGGAAATTTTTAAACTTATCCTTTTTTAATTAAAGAATAAAATGTTCTTTCAATATAACAATTATATGTCTTGACAAATAGCAAATAGAAAAACATTCTCTACTTTATTTTAATGTTTAAAATACTACTTGTTAGGTTATATATATTTAAAGTGGTTATTAAATGATTTGTTTAAAAACATAGGTAACGTTCAAGATTCATTTGAATCCGTCATATTCCCAGAATCATAATTAGAAATAAAAATTAAGTCCTAAAGAAGTCTTTTCTAAGGCCCCAATATTATTTTTCATACATCAAAAACATAGAATATTCTATCCTTAAGGAGGGTTTTATGCATAAAAAAAATGAGTTCTCAGGGTACACCATTTTAGGAAGGAAAAATGAATTCTTTATGAGATCTTTTGGTGGCATATTCGATGTGCTGAAGACCTTAAAGAATTCATTTTGAAACTGCCTTGGACAACGAAATCGTAAATATGAACTCTTTAGGAATTGATGACAGTCCAATATTGATGACTTCTGGCAAAATATAATCTTTAAACTTTGTGGTTTCTGATAAGTAATGACAGTTTCAATTGCACACATTACTAGTGATACTCCTGTTTTTAGGAGGGGAGTTGATTAATCTTGGGCTAGTACAACAATTTATACTATACCCTAACCTTCAAGACTAAGATCATGTTTCCTTAAATTAAAAAATATCTGCATATATGTCACTAGACAAATGGTTCCTATTCTGGGGCTTACAGAATATGACATATCATGACTTCCAAATTCCTGCTATTCCATATTTAAATATTCAGCCATGTGTTTCAAATACATAAATATTGACTATGAATCTGTCTTAGAAACAATATTCTATTCTATTTAAAAGTTTATAGGCTCTTGACAACTAGGTTATTTATATAATTTACCTGACACCCATTTTCTTATGAGAATAGTTTTTCTTATTAAACTTACTAATCCTGTTGTGTCCTGATGTTACAGTATCATTTCCTAGTTTAGCCATATCACAAACTCACAAGGTCAGGGCTAGATAAAATATCTCTATCTAGCAGTTACTGATTTGGTAGTAGTAATCATAGTTTTTGAATGAAATTGTAGTTCACTGAATGTGTTCTCCAAAATAGAGTGTGTTACAAAGTCGTGTTTTCTAAGGTACTTTGTCATAATTGTATCATTCCTTTTCATTATCAACAAAATTGTTTTCTAGATATGGAGAAATAGTCAATATAAATTTGATACGTGACAAAGATACTGGCCGTTCAAAAGGCTTTGGATTTTTATGCTATGAAGATCAAAGATCAACTGTTTTAGCTGTAGACAATTTTAATGGCATAAAAATATTTAACCGAACTATAAGGGTAGATCATGTATCAGAGTACAAAGTACCTAAAGAAGGTAAGAAGACAGATGAAGTGACAAAGAAGATATATGCTGAAGGTTGTGCACCTAGAGCCATACCACCTGCAAGAAGCAGTCCACCTACATATTACAGAGAAACTATAGCAGATCAAATTGAATCTGAAATTAAATTACCTGAAAGACTTCCCATTAGACCAATTAAACAAGAAATCAGTGAACAAGTAAGTAAAGGCATTTAAGTATTCTTGATATTTAAACTATTATGCAGTATCCTGCACAATACTCTTGGCAATTGAGAGCAATCTTTTTTCTTTGTAAAAAAAAACAAATACATTGAAATCTTGTATTATCTGGTAATCTGGTTATTTATTTTTTAATTTTTCAAACATGTGATCTTATACTTTTAGAAATTTTATCAAATCAATATACACTTAAAAATTAATTTGATCTAAATTGGTTTTCATTTCATTTTTCATGATCATCCAGATTGAGTTTAATATTAACTTTTCAGATAGAAATTAAGAAGGAATCTAAAGATGAATCTGACTCAGAAAGTTGTAAAAGTAAGGACAGGAGTAAATCAGATAAAAAGAAAAAGAAAAAAAGAAGACATAGTAAAGATTCCAATGATGGGAAGAAATCACCCAAAAAGAAAAAGAAGTCTAACTACAGAGATTAATTTGTATAAAGTTGTTCATAAATTTAGATAACAAAATAAATTTCTTACATATATTTTTTATATAATTTATTTCTAGTATATAATAGCCACACAAATTTTTAAGACTATTGTTCAGAAGGTTTGAAATATACTACCACGTTATAGTGTTAATGTGGTTAAGTTATATCTAATAATAATTTGTGATTTGTGAATAATTTAATTTTATTAACACTGTTGGCTAAAGTTGCATAGTTGCTAATTTATTAGTTATAACAAAAACACTTCCAACATTAATCATACAGTTTCATACAAACTAATAGTAATAATGTTATAACCCCGTGTGGTGGCCGGGTTAGAATAGCACCACCGCCTGTCGTATGAGGCGACTAAAGGGGCAGCTGTCCGCTGACCTACTACCTAGCTTTTCTTCCTTCTCCACAACCCGCACGGGATGTTCTGGTTTAAATCATTTCATCAGGGAAGTGACAACCCCACGGGTCCGAGTTACCCGGGTCACCAGGGTGAATTGGTGACAACACCCATAAAAATGGAGCTACGGAGTACATGCCTCGGAAAAGAGCCGCTGCCTCGGGATCGCCAGGGCATGTCTGGAGCCGGCGCTGGACATGACAGCATGCGGGTCGTCGGTGGCAGGAGGCGGGCCCCTGCCGTCCAAAGAGCTACAGCCCAAGAACTAGAAGAACCACGACAACACTCACCAATACAGTCACAACAACAACGTGACCATCACCAACGGAGTCAAATAAGAACGAGAACTCCACCCGCAGAAAGTGTTGCGCAAGTAATGTTTGTTTTGTTAAAAACTTAGTTTTTAAAAACAATTAAAATTCTAAATCTTTAACTACTTTTATTCTACAGCAAAATACAAGTGTTCTTAGTAAGATCTCTACAATAACTGAATGAATAATGGTATTAAAATTAAACACATAACTTTGATTAGTCAACAAAAGTCTGATACACTAGGAAAAGAGTCAATGCATAGTCACTTATTAATTATGTCTATAAAGCGGAACCATTTTTTGAAGCATTTGTATAGTTTGACTGCAACAATTACCATGATGGCTGTTATTATTAGTGTTACTCCAATACTAATAGGGTGGCTGCTGTGGTCCAAAGGGTTGATGTACAAGGGTTGAATGTCGTGGGACATCCTGTGTATTTCTGAAATTTCATCTAACTTGACTTGATGAAGTTGAATGTGATTGAGGGCAGCATTTTCTTGAATTTCTGGTAAATTTATTTTTGGCAGTGAGAATTTCGTTGTTTTTGAAAATTCTCTGTTGTTTGAGAACGTCTGGCTATTTATTGAAATTTGGCATCCTACGGGAATCTGTATGATGCTTGGTTCTGTGATGAACTGTATTCCATTACCATTTTGGCAATTAAATGGAGTTTTGATTGGTTCAATTACTTCATTTTGAGCTACTTGTTCAATGATGTCTGAAGATAGCTTTGTGCTTCTGCTTACAAAAGGGGTTGAGTCACTTTTCGAAATTACTGAGATTTCGCAGCTGTTATCAATAGGCTGTGGTTGTCCTTGGCATATGTAAAATTCTTCTATCTTTGGGCATATTTCCGATGGTATCAAGTATGTTGTAAAACTCATTAGGATATAAGGGTGTGGAATTATCAAGGTCTTGTTTTTCCAAGGAATTGGATAGGTGTGGAAATAATTAAATTGAGTAACATCAAATATCGGGATATATATTACAAAATAAATATTTTCTTCTGAGTGTATACTAACTGAAAATAATTTATAGTAATTTCTAACATCTTTGAGATAGAGTATTTGTTCTGATGAGAAAATTACATCTATTTCTTTCAAAATTAAAAGTAAGTCCCATTTAGGCAAAATTCCGGGGTTCTTTCAAGTGCGCGAAACTAATTGCATTTTCTATTGTCATAACAAATTCCTTTATTTTATCTAGATTCATGTAAAGTTCTGAAAATGTATTTTGTATCTTTGTGATTATTTTATGATCTCTATTTAAACTTTTGAGTTTATTCATTGCTTTTTCAAGTTCTTTCATTAGTATATTTTGAATTGAAGCAAGGGTGGTTTTATTATAGTCTTTTAGGAAGTTTGAACTCTACTAAATTGATTTTGTTCCAGGGTTGTTAGGGCTTTATTTATAGATTCGCGGTCTTCATTGTCCATTGTACCGAATAATATTTTTTGAATGTTACCTATGGGGTTTATTAGTCCTCTACGTTTTCGTGAAGTACTAAAAGCTTCTATTCTATTTTTAATTTCTAAAATTTGGTTAATATTGTGAGAGACAAGTTGTTTAAATCCCATATTCTTTAAAGATATGTTGAAAGATAGTTTAAGATTATCTTCTATTATCTTTTGTAAGGATATTAAAATATTTTCATTATTTTTCAATTCAAAGTTTAATTCAGTTAAGTTAATATAGTGTATGAATTTATGAAAAGTTGAAGATAATCTGGCTGATCCAAGTTCTTGGGTATAAACGTAATTATTAATTGGGGTTATATTGATCTGGGATTGTGAGTTAATCGTTACTAGATGTGTGATCTTCTTCATCTTTGTTGCGATTGGTTTGTCCTTTTGGGGTTCCTGTAAGAAGTTTCTTTTTAACTCTAGTTTTGTGAATATGACCTAGTTTAGTTTTTACAGTTATATTTTTATCTTTTTCTACCTGTATTTTGGTAAATTTGGGTTTCAATTTTGATCGTCCTTGATTAGTTTTAACGTAAATATCTTGTTGGGGTTGAACTGTTTCAGGTTCATGTCTGTTTTCATTTTCTTTTGAAATAATTTTATTTTTATTAAGTTCAATTGAATGTATTACCTTATCATAAATTTTGTCTGCTAATAGTTTGTGGTTTTGTGCATATTCCGTTGGAGGTTACAGAAATCAACAATCAGGTGATTTTTAAATTCAGTACCATTATCACAAATGATTGTTCGGGGTAGTCCATAAAATGAAATAAAGGTTAAAAGATTATCATAAATTTGAATTTGAGTTTTTGTCTTTTAATGGTAAAGCTTGTCCGAATTTCGAGAAAGGGTCCATTATTGTTAGGAATGTTTTATTTTCACAGAAAAATGTGTGAATGTGAATTGTTTCTAAGGGTCGCTTCGGAGTAGGGGTTATTTAAAATTTTATATTTTATGGGTGTCTTTCATATTTACATGTTTGACAAGTGTGGCAAGTATTTATATAATTATATCATTTTCCATTGTAGGCCAGTAATATTTTTTAAGAGAGTTTTTCACTTCATGAATTCCTTTATGATAAACTTTTCCTTTGTGATGATATTTTATTAAAGTTTGTTGTTCTTCTTTGTCAGTTACGTCTTGTAGTAACTTTGAAAAGGTTACAAGGTGTAAGGAAGTAAAATTTTTGTGTAAAGTAGTTATTATTTTGGCTTTATCATGTTCATTGAAAAAGTAAAGACAATATAATTTATCAGCGGCAATAATTTGTTTGAATCTATTAGTTATTTCTTGTTCATCTGCTGATCTAGCTAAAGTTAAAGTATATTTGAAATTTTCAAAAATTCTTGTTGCTGATATACTAGAAATTAAGGCTTTAGGACTGTGTAAATTATTATTTGTCTTTTGTAAGAGTTTGTGGGTCTTTTTGTTGGACGTATTTCTAAAATTGGGTTTTCATGACAAGTGTGTTGTGAAGCGAGTTCATCATTTTGATTTTCTTCCAAAATTTGCGGAATATTTGGAGTAGGAGGGGGTGAAGTAAGTAAATCGAGGGTCTGTTGTGTTACATTCTCATGATTTGTAGCTTCTTCATTAATTTGTCGATTCTCTTGTTCTGCGACTTCTTCTGCTAAGTCCAAAATTTGCTGATATATGTCTTCATCTCATTGATTTGCTATTATTGATTGATTTTCATCACCAACGGCATTCATATTTACATCTTTGTCTAGAATTACTCTGGATAGTGCGTCTGCAGCTTGATTTTCTTTTCCTTTTTTGTATTTTCTTTTAAAGTCAAATTCTTCTAAGTCTAGTCTCCATCTGTGAAGTTTAGAATTAGGGGTTTTGAGAGTTATGGTCACAAAAGGCTGTAAACTTTTGGTTATACAAATATGGTCTAAAGTAAAGAAAGACCCAAACAATAACAAGTAGTTCTTTTTCTATTGTTGAGTAATTAATTTCAGCTGGGTTTAAAGTTCGTGAGGCATAACATATAGGGTGTCCGTCTTGAGATAAAATAGCTCCTAATGCAAATTTAGAACTATCTGTTGTAGTTGAAATTCTTTTGAAAAATCTGGATAAGCTAAAATTGGTTCATTGCATAAAAGTGTTTTACAGTAATTAAAAGTTTTTATGAATTCTTCGTCAATAATTATTTTTCCTCCTTTCTTTAATTTTTGCGTAAGGGGTTCGCCTATTTTCGCAAAATTTTTAATAAATTTTCGCTAGTATCCAATCAATCCTAAGAAACTTTTGATTTCTCAGTGCGTTTTGGGAATTGGGAATTTTTTAATGGCTTCAATTTTCTTTGGGTTAGGCTTTATTCCTGATGGTGCTATGATGTGTCCTAAGAATTCTACTTCTTTTCTTAAAAATTCACTTTTATTAAGTTGTACTTTGAGATTAGAATTTCTAAGAGTTTGAAAAATTTGTTTCAAGTTTTTGATGTATTCTGTAAGTGAAGTTGAAAATACAATAATGTCGTCCAAATATATACGAGGCATATATTATTTTGAAAATTGCCCAGAACATTGTCCAATTAGTCGCGGGTGCATTTTTAAGTCCAAACGGCATTCTTAAAAATTCGTAATGTCCGTTGTCTGTGTTAAAAGCTGTTTTTTCTATGCTTTCGGGGTGCATTTCTATCTGATGATAATCTGAGGGTAAGTCCAGGGTTGTAAAATATCTACATCTTCCGAATTTGTCTAAAATATCATTTATGTTGGGGATAGGATAGCGGTCGTCAATGGTTTTTTCATTTACTTTTCGGTAATCTATCACTATTCGCCATTTTCTTCCTTCTGGTGCGTCGAGTTTCTTTGGTGCTATCCACACAGAGGATGACCAGGGTGAGATACTTGGTCTGATTATTCCATCATTTAACATTTGTGCAATTTGCCTGTGAATTTCTTTTTTGTGTACTTGGGGAAATCTGTATGATTTTGAATGACATGGTTCTTCATCCTTAGTCCTTATTTGATGTTTGACTATGTTCGTGAAACTAAGTTGATCTTTGGGTTTTTGAAAAATATCGTTGAATTCTTCACATAACTTTAGTAATGAAGTTTTTTCTTAAATGATTAGTTCTGATGAGGGTTGATATGTCTATATTATCAGTTTCTGGGGCTATTAAATTAAAATTGTAGATTTCTACTTGGTCATTGATTAGGGTGCAAGGGAAAGGTTTGTTGAATGTTATTAAATTATGTTTTGGGAGAGAGTTGTGAATTTCTATTTTTGCAAAGCCATTTCTTGCAATTGTCAAGATTTCAGGTATATAAATTCCATTTTGATGATAAGAATGAATTAAAATTTGTCCTTTTAAGTTCACTGGGACTGGTTTTGTGATTATTTCTAAGGGATTAAGATCAAAGGTATAAGTTGAAAAATCTTCACGGAAATAAATTGGAATGTTTGTTTGTCTGTTTACAATTTGATTATTTTCTACATCAATTGAAAAATTTAGTTTTTGAAGATGTCGAAATCCTATTAATCCATCAAAGTATTCATGAAAGTCATAAAGAATAAATTCTAAGTTTTGGTCGGTGTTAAGTTCAATAAAGGGCGGTATTACTGCTTTGTATTCAGCGGTAGCTTTTCCTGTACAAGTTTTTAATTCAGTTTTGTCTATGAAAATTTCTTCAGGGTAATATTCATGTATAATGTAACGTCTTATTATTTAAAATAAACATCCGGTATCAATTAAGAATTTGTAAATTTTACCTTCGATTTGGATTTTTATGAAAGGCAAATAATTTACAGTTATTTGATTTAGTTCATAAGTTTTTTATTCAGTTTTGTCTATGAAAATTTCTTCAGGGTAATATTCATGTATAATGTAACGTCTTATTATTTAAAATAAACATCCGGTGTCAATTAAGAATTTGTAAATTTTACCTTCGATTTGGATTTTTATGAAAGGCAAATAATTTACAGTTATTTGATTTAGTTCATATGTTAGGTTTGATTCTTCGAGTTGGGGGTAATTCGAAAATCCTGGTTGTGATGGGGAGATTGTTCAAAATAGTTCTTTGAAATTGAGGGTTAAATTGTCTTTGTTGATTTGGGTTGTATTGATTTGGAAATTGTTTTCCTTTGAAAGTTTTGGTTGTGACTTCTTTGATTAGAAGTGTGAGAATTGAAATTATTGTTGGGCTGAAAACCTTTTTGATTTTGAAATTAAGGTTTTGGGTTATTTGTTGTGACTATCCTAAATATTTTTGAGCTATACGATTTTCGTATTCTTGTTCAAGGTTTTGGAAAATGTCAATTGCTTGTTCAAGAGCAACAGGGTTTGTTAATTTTATGTCAGTTTGATAACGTTCCGGTATGAAAGTTATGAAACGATTTTTTGCATTTATTTCACAAAATTCAATTTTTAAAATTTGTCGGTTTAAGTCTTGTTCTGATACATGTATTTTATAAATGATTTGAGAACGAATGTGTTGTAATCTTGAGGCAAAGTTGAGAAGAGTTTCGTTGGGTTTGGGGTAAGCTTTATTTAGTTTCGTTTCAAGGGTGTCTAAAGTATCAGTGCATGAGTAAAGGGAAATTAATCTAGCTTTTAGAGTATCCCATGTATTTAATTCTGTTCTTTCAGCACAAATTATTTTTGCAGCACCTTTTAATTTTTGACGTGCGTGGGCAAAGACAAATTTATGAGTTGAATCGGGGAATTCACTGAACATGCTTTCAACTTGAGCAATATATTCGCAACTCCAAGGGGTTTCCATTGAATTCGGGGATGAATTCGGCAAAGTATTTGATTAAATTTATGTCAATTGTGACTTGGGAAGTTTGTGGGGGTTGCTGGGCTGGTTGGCTCATGATTTTTGTTATTTGTTCTTGGAAATAAGAAAGATTTAATTCTGTTTCAGAATCACTGGAATCTGTGTCAAAAACTTTATTAGGGTTTCTGAACTTGTTTATTCACTTTTGAATAAACTTTAGTAAAAATAAAGATTTTTTTGTTTATCAACTTGATTTTTGAAAAACAGTTGAGTAATAAAAGAAATTGTTGATGTCAATACAAAATTGTAAAAACAAATCAATTCAAAATTTGGGTGAATTAAAATAAACAACACAGTTTTTATTTCTTAAAATTAAATCATGCAAACTATTTTCAAGTTCATGAAAGAAATTAATTGCACTTCAAGCGAATGTTATCTTTTAATTTATCTTATTGTTTTGTTAGCAATGCTAATTCGTCTAAATGAAATATATCAATTAGAAATAAGACTGCTATTCAAGAACAATTGTTGTATGGAGATTGAAACAAAGGCTCTTTGTATTCGTAATTAAATATCTGAGTCAATTGTTTGGCAAAATTCAAGTTTTGTTTTGTTTGCTATTTGTTACACTTATGAAATCAAAATTATTCGCTTGTTCTTAAAAATTCAAAAAAATGTTTTCTTGATACTTTCAATGGGCATTCAAGGAAGGTATCTGGGTTGAGGAGAGTCTCACTTACCTTGATTTCTTGCTGAATGGTAGGTTCTAGCTCGTTTTGACTTGAAAACATTCAGTTTTTGGAGATTTTAGGTTCCTCAAAACTGTACTGCTACGTTGAGGGCTTAAGTACGTTGAACTATTCGACGTCGACTGCACCAGTAATGTTTGTTTTGTTAAAAACTTAGTTTTTAAAAACAATTAAAATTCTAAATCTTTAACTACTTTTATTCTACAGCAAAATACAAGTGTTCTTAGTAAGATCTCTACAATAACTGAATGAATAATGGTATTAAAATTAAACACATAACTTTGATTAGTCAACAAAAGTCTGATACACTAGGAAAAGAGTCAATGCATAGTCACTTATTAATTATGTCTATAAAGCGGAACCATTTTTCGAAGCATTTGTATAGTTTTACTGCAACAATTACCATGATGGCTGTTATTATTAGTGTTACTCCAATATTAATAGGGTGGCTGCTGTGGTCCAAAGGGTTGATGTACAAGGGTTGAATGTCGTGGGACATCCTGTCTATAAAGCGGAATTTACAAATATATTTCGCAGGATCAACAGCCTGCGCTCACTTAAGCGGGACTGAAAAGACAGCGCATGAAATGGACTGGCGTCATGAATGAATTTATAATGGGCACGTTTTACAGAATTACGAACCTTGGCCAGGACAAGACTGGATATCGCCAAATATTCCATCAAGAGTTCTGTTGTGAGTACCCAGAGCTTCAAGTTACTGAAGAAATAGTCGCAGATCAATATCGGGTCATCTTGAGAAATGGCCTTATTTCGCCGGAACAACTGGATAGAATAAAGAGCGAAGTGGAGCACGAACTATTTGGTCGAAATACAATCAACAAAACCAATGCTGACCTGCTTGAGAAGATCCAAGCAGAAATGGAAAGGAACTCTTATAGAGTATAGTGAAACAGATCCACTGACTAGACCAGTTCTTCCCAAACTAAGATCTTCTAAGAAACTGGGTATCGTCTTGCAGGCTATGAACAAATTTATCTTGCCACACTATGTTTTAGGTGTTAATACGTTAGAGTCGCTACACACAATCATCTACTGTGCTGCAATTTCCATCTGCAGAACAATTGGGGTCGCAATAAGACCAAAGCAAGACACTCCCCAATTTAGACAAGCACCTCGAATACCGCCTTGGCAAAGAAGACTCGAAGGGAAAATCAATTCTCTTCGGAAAGACGTTGGAAGGCTGACCGAGTACCAACGAGGAGTCAGGAACAACAGAATAGAAAGGCGTGTCAAGACTATCATGGACAATAACCGAATACACTCCCAGTGGGATGGAGAAAACATCACATCTCAGCAGGGTCTGGACAGTCTACGACCGATCCAGAGCCTGAAACAACTTTGGCACAAAGAGCGGACGAGACTCAAGAACTACAACAAGAACAGCCAACCAACGCTGACCTGCTTGAGAAGATCCAAGCAGAAATGGAAGGAGCTCTTATAGAGTATAGTGGAACAGATCCACTGACTAGACCAGCTCTTCCCAAACTAAGATCTTCTAAGAAAATGGGTATCGTCTTGCAGGCTATGAACAAATGTATCTTGCCAAACTATGTTTTAGCTGCTAATACGTTAGAGTCGCTATACACAATCATCTACTGTGCTGCAACTTCCATCTGCAGAACAATTGGGGTCGCAGTAAGACCAAAGCAAGACCCTCCCCAATTTACACAAACAGCTTGAATACCACCTTGGCAAAGAATACTTGAAGGGAAAATCGATTCTCTTCGGAAAGACTTTGGAAGACTGACCGAGTACCAAGAGGAGTCAGGAACAACAGAATAGAAAGGCTTGTCAAGACTGTCATGGACAATAACCGAATACACTCCCAGTGGGATGGAGAAAACATCACATCTCGGCAGTGTTTGGCCTCTACGACAAAAGCTCTCCGTCTACACAAGTCGATTAAGAAGGTACAAAACCAGTAACCAACGGAAACTAGACAACACACTCTTCCGACAATCAGAAAAAGGGTTTTATAGAAAACTTAACAACAACAATAATAATGAAGCCCCTAGTTACCACATTAAAACAGACATCGAGGAATCCTGGAAAACACAACTTTCCACAACAATCTCCTATAACTCCAGAGCCAGCTGGATTAATGAGAAGGAGGCTGCATCTCAGAACTGTGAGGTCAACCAACCATTTACAACGGAATACACATTCAACATAAAGAATCACCTCCATAACTGGGAAGCACCAGGACCAGATGGTGTACAAAATTACTAGATAAAGAAACTGTACGCAACCCACGAAACACTAACAGCCCTTATAAATGACGTAATTACCCACCCACACAAGATGCCTACTTTCCTTACGCATGGTGCTACATACCTTTTACCAAAGGACAATCTATCTGCACAGGACCCAGCAAAGTACCGACCAATCACTTGCCTTGCAACCTTATACAAACTCATAACATCGTGCATTAATCATCGCATTTTCAAACGTGAGCTGAGCAACATAATTACTCAACAACAAAAGGGATGCGCTAAAATTTCGATGCGCTGCAAAGAACAACTGATAATTGATTCCGTTGTCTGCAATCAAGCCCACGCCAAACGACGAAATCTCTACATGGCATATGTGGACTACAAAAAGGCCTTTGATTCAGTTCCACATGATTGGCTCATTAAGGTACTGAAACTCTATAAAGTGAATAATTGTATTATCAACTTTTTAGAATATGCCATGTCCACCTGGCAAACCAAAATCTCACTGAATGAAGCCAACTGTTTGATACAAACTGACCCCATTCCTTTCAGAAGGGGTATATTCCAGCGAGACTCTCGCTGTGGTTCTGCCTTGCCATGAACCCTCAAAGAAACTGAACTCGACTAATTTTGGGTTCAGTCTCAAACACAACAATGTACAAGCATTAAAGATAAACCATTTGTTATACATGGACGACTTAAAGTTGATGGCAGCTACGAAACAACAGCTGCATGATATGCTTAAAATAGTAGAAGGGTTCTCTAGTGACATCCATATGAAATTTGGCCTAGACAAATGCCGAACTATTAATATAGTTAAAGGCAAAATACAGCAGGGGCACTTCGAAATGGGAGATGGCACCTCAATTGAATTTATGGGGGAAGGTCATACTTATAAATACTTTGGAATAAAGCAGGCTCAATGTATTGACCACTTGACTATGAAAAAGCACCTAACAGCAGAGTTTTATAGAAGGGTAAGATGACTGTTGAAAACCAAACTAAACAGTAAAAATCTGCTTCAGGCTATTAACACCTATGCATGTTCAGTGCTTAGTTACTCTTTCGGTATAGTTAATTGGTGCAAGACTGACATTGAACAATTACAACGAAGAGTTCGAGTTTTACTAACAAAAGCTCAAAATCACCATCCAAAGAGCTCTGTCGAACGTACAACTTTGCCAGGGTATGATGGAGGAAGAGGATTGACAGATCTAAGCAGACTATTAGATCAACAAATTTCTATTTTGCGTAGTCATTTCCAGAAACTCGCAGATTTGTCATGTGCCAGGTTGATGACTCAAACACCACTGCGGCTGACACATGTCCAATTACACCACCAGACCACAGATCAGAAACTGCTGAAATGGAAAGAGAAGCCCCTTCATGGAAGACATATAAATGGCGTCAACCAAGATTATGTCGACAGTGCAGCGTCGAACTACTGGTTGATCTCTGGTCATATGTTTCCTGAAACGGAAGGCTTTATATTGACAATCCAATATCAAGTAATTCCAACTAAGAACTACCTAAAGTACATCGTTAAAGACCTAACCTAACCTAACGACACGATGATGCTGTGGCAAAAATACTTCACAGGAACTAGCACTGAAACTTGAATTATCACAGTCGGTAAGATTATCATACTATAAATACAAACCAGAATCTGTTTTAGAAAATAACAACTACAAGCTGCACTGGGACCTCACGATACTAATCGATCGGACTGTTGCTCACAATAGAGCAGATATAGTTTTGGTAGATAAAGTATCTCGGAAAACAACTTTAATTGACATAGCAATTCCTGACAACAATAATATAAATATCAAGCAGGCAGATAAAATAACCAAATATAAAGATTTGGAATTTCAAAAAAAGACATGAACATGAACAACACACGAACGGTACTAATTGTTATGTCACCGACAAGACTAGACCCAAAACATCTATTAAACAATTTAAAATACCTCGGTCTGGACGAACATCTTTACAACCAAATGCAAAAGCCGTCCTGTTAGGAACAGCCCGGACGGTCAGGAAATTCATGGGAAACTGCCGCCACGACTCCAACCACGAGCCTGAAAACCTGACAAGGGCTCCCACAGAGCCAAAGCCTTTTGATATCTAGGATATCTGGGGTTTGGTGAATTTCCCCCTAAAGGCATTCATAGCGTGCCTTAGAGGGAGTGTGGTACCATACATAGTATGGTCAAGTAGGGATGTTATAAAATTTATCTATACCGTCCCTTACTAAAGCAACGTAAAGCATTATTCATTCCGATAAAACATCAATCGCAGGGATAAGAAAAAAATAACTAGAAACTTCGAATCGAGCAAAAACTACTGTTCTCGACGCTTAGGCGAATACATTTAATACCCATCAGGAACGACAAGAAAATTCGACGTAGGGTATATAAAATATAGATTTAATGATTTAGTTAGTATAGCTTATTTAGTGGTGTTGATATTCCGATGTATTGTATTCAGAATCAGCTGTTGTAAATATTTGATTTTTAACGTGTAAATAATGATTTACATAAAGTAACTCATCTGCTTGACTAGACTCACGAAATATTCAGCAATTGCTATAATTTTCAGTTATTGTAACTACTTCATTACACATGTTATGTAAAACATTTTCAACGGTACATATTAATAAAAATTACTTTTTGAGAGGATCATTCCTTTGTGGGAAGTGCAACTGAGAACGGTTTTAAAGACCGGGAATGTAATCTACGTCACTGTTATTGTCTTTGGATTTGAAGCGACCGTTTTTCTTTGCAGTCAATATTTTTGTCATTATCATGGTGAAAAGTGACCAGGTACTTTTCGATATTTCAAGTGTTTACTTATTATTTACCAAATAAACGATACTTGAACTCCCATTCAAACCTCACATGCTTAAGCCCGATTTACGTGTATCCACTAGATACGCGAGTGAGCAAGTAACTTGCTATAAATTTTCAAGATGTGAGTTTTCAACCCTGATGAAAAGATTTAATAAAACAACGACAGAAACTGCAATAGTTTGTATGCAGTCTATCTATTTGCTAGTACAATATGGAATTATGTGGTTTACACCTAGTTCTTAATACAGAACTTAAAAAATGAAGTCTTTCCATAATGTCTTCTATTTATAACAGCTATATTGAAAATACTAAATTTCGTCTTTTGCTTATTAGAATCTTACATTGGTATATATGTGGATCGACAGCGACACAAACACATTAGGTTCCCATACACTTTTTTCCTTACATAAAAACTTAAAATTAAACCAAAATGTCGAGATATGAGGACCAAACTTATTAGAGGGATATTTTGAAATATATTAAAATTAAACAATCATTTTTGTATTTCATATTCTTTATATGTTCGTTAATATATACAATCAGATGTTTTTGATTCTAATTTTATTTTGTACAGGATCTGTTTGCAAATAATAACAAGAAAAGTGGGACACACCTGAATTGAGTATTTTAGCACTACCTAAGCATTCTCCATTTTTTGAAAATACCGCATACTGTCCAGGAGTTATTGCTCTTTTGGGGTTGTTAAGATGTACTACTAAACCATTTTTGTTCTCCATGATTTGACAAGCATCCCAAAGTTCGGTGTGCTGAAATTTAAAGTCGCACTGCAAAACATTACCAGCAGCTAATTCTTCAGGTTGAGAATGAATCCAATGTGCTGGTGAAGTGCTAAATAAATCAGTATATAAGATCGGATGGTCACTTCCTGGGGCCTACAACAGAATAAATGAATATATCAATATAAAATAATACGTCTACTAACATATAATATAGCTTAGTGGCAGAAACATTGCAGTAATTGGGCCAATATCTTGTTTATATATTTTATTGTAAATAGTGTTTGTAAATAAATGTTGCTTGAATTTAATTGTTAACTTTGTTTATTGTTTAAAGTTGATTGAATTGGTTAATTATTTTTGATTTTGCACATTTTTCAAAAAATTTCCGTTGCGTCAGTTCTAATTTACATTTCGTACATTTTTTGTGTGTAATAACGCAAATCTAAAAAGACTTGGTTTTTGAACCCCGTTCTATACGGACGCAATTAATGGTTGTTATTGTGTTACGACTTGGCGATGAGTTACTTAACTTCGGTCGTAACAATTTACCGCATTTGGATTCTCTTACGGGAGCGCTATAATTGTTTCTATCCTGTTTATGAAAGCGCATTTTGTTTGTTCAATTAAGGAACAGTGTTCGTCGCCATATTTTTTGTGTCACGTTTACCGTCCAGATTTTAGTGTAAAGATATTAAGAAGCCCTACAAATGTTGCTGCCAGCGAGATTAGTCTCAGAAGACAGGAGATCCAAGAATACACCACCTTCAGGGCTGCGACGTAAGATTAGTGATTAACTATTAATTGGTGACTATTGTGCCACGTTACATTGCTTATATCGATTGTTCCGCTATAGATCCTTCCTTAATTACATAATTACTTGAATTGTTAGCTAAAACCACAATATCTAAATCATACGATTTATTATATGGAGTGTTCCACCAGGGATACTCCAGCCTTAGAATCTCATGTAATATAAAAAGCCTAATGTTTGCTAAGCGTCTGAGAATTACCATCAGAAAACAATTTTAAACTTACTACATAAATAATGTTTTTCGGAACATCCTTTTTGGCTATGAATAATGGTAGGGATGATCCTCCAAGTCTAGATCTTTGACCTATAGTCCATTTATGTATGCCAGAATGTCGTCCAATAATCTGACCAGTGTCCAGGTTTACAAAGTCACCAGGCTTATCTGTAACATACTTTAAAAATATACAATAAATATCTAGTTAAGTCAGTCAGGAACATAATCTAATGCATTAAAAATTGTTATAACTTATTGTTTGACAGTCCATCATTATTTACTAAGCTGTGTTAGTAAATAATGATTGACTGCAAGTGCTTCATTTATTTTTTTGTCGTAATAATCAAAAATAAAAGAAGGAAGAGACGTTGGTGGGTTACAAATTTAATACAACGAAGGAGTCTGGATAATGTAGGTGACTAATATGCAAGCGCAAGAAGAAAGTGGTCAATTTCAAAATTTTTGTAGAATGGCACCAGAGTTTGTATGTTGTATTTTTATGGTGTTCAAAAGTCGGATCCCACAGATATCTGGACTTTTCGTAGGCTTCTATCATCAATAAACATTTTTCTTGAGTCCAACCCATAATTGAATCGATAAGTATGTATACAAATCGCTAGAACACAAGAATTCAGACCGCTCGGGGGAGCGAGCACGATCGAACACCTAAGAATAACGAAAAAACGCTATACGTCTGTTTTGCACTAAAAGAATTTGATACGAGTGGGGATAGAATTTCTAATGTAAATCGACCCTTAAGGTACCCTCGATTAACTAGTGCCAAAAAGCGCGCCAAATGTTAGACGTACCAGTGATAATTAAATAGATTAATTGACATACCACTTAAAGATCACAGAACAAACACCGAGATAAGAAACAAAAATAAGGCACGTCGTTAGAGAAATGGCGGCATGGAAATAGAACTTTGCAGACCACATGGCAAGAGAGAAAACTAGACATAGATAATCCGAAAATGGGTCCCTTATTTGGGGAGGAAATTCAGGATGAGCCTCCAATGAGATACACGGATGTTATAGAGATCTGCCGGACTCGTGTAGATCCGAGACCTTAACGAGATAAAATCCTACTTCAGGAATTAGATAAGTCTTAGTTAAAGTAATATCATTTTTTAAACAAGAAATTCACTTTATATTAACAATAATAAAGTACCTATTAACCTCTTCAATAAAATGTTGGAAATCTCTGGACCCTATAAAGCAAATTCCCATGCTTTCTTGTTTTTCTGCAATTTTTGCCAAACCTGCTGAGACTGCAATTTGTTTAACTTCTGATTTTGTAAGATCACATAGAGGGAACATCGTTTTTTGTAAACTTTCTTGCATTATTTGACTTAAAAAGAATGTTTGGTCTTTTCTTCTATCTTTGGCTAATAAAAGTTTAACTCCTAAAATTGTAATGAGGTTTATTCGGTTCTATTCACAGTTATTAGATTTTACCTAACATAGGATCAAAATACTCCAAATAAGGTCCAAAACTAGTGCTGGCATAATGTCCTGTTGCAATAGCATCTACCTTTAATTCATTGATTGCATAATTATGGAAGTGATTAAACTTAATGTGTCTGTTACATAAAATGTCAGGATTTGGTGTAAAACCACTTTCATACTCTCTAATTAGTGGACTGAAAAAATATATATTAAATGGAATTTGAATAACATATTCTCATTTTAATGTATTATTGTATATGAAGAAAATTAAAAATGGGCAAATTTACAAATGTGCATAGAGCAGAAAAATAAAAATTACGACCCTAAAAAATAACAATAGCTTAAGTAGTAATACTTTTTAGGCAATGCTATAATTTTTTTCTTCAAAATGAACCAACTTCAGATATAATTATGTATGATCAGACTCACATTTCAATGGAGGGCTTAAGGTCCCCATGATAAGTTATTCTCACATTAATCAACTGTTTTTTGAACATGTGGACCCCTACGTTTTGGTGAGATTTGGAATAAAGTGGTATTATTGCCCAAAAAAACATAAAAGTAAAGTGGTGAGATCCTCCCCCCCCCTCCTTCATATGAGATTTAACTAAATCTTATTGTATTTTGCTTCATGCGCTAAGATAAACATTAACAATTAATACTGATGACAGAATTGATATCCTCCTTCTTTTCAGATTGGTTTAAAAGATTATATGCAAAAATAATACACGGGAGTTCAGGTATTTAATGGACGCCCACAAGACATACAGCATTCTTTATGTGCGCACAATAATTTTTCCTACCCGTGTGTTTCAAACAAAAAAATATTTTTCAAAATATGTTGGTGTGGTATAGAATAATTTGTAAATTTGTTATATTCCTGCTGATGCAAACTGAATATTGTGATGATTTTTCTCACAGGTTTTCTTGAAAATATAGTTTTTTCGAGAGAATTTTATTTTACGACATTTTTTTATTGCTCCTATTTTGCAACAAATTATTTTTTAACAATCTGTTTTCCAATTACCTGTCAGTCTTAAAAAATAATTTGTCGCAAAAACAGGGGCATTGTAAACCAAATAAAATGAAATGCTGACAAGAAAAAAAAAATTTGCCCGAAAACCATCAGTCATGAAGTTGAAATTTTTATCAGTTAATGTCATAAAAATGAAACTTCTGCCAAGTTTCAAAGCTGCAACACAACACCTATGTAGGAAGGACTTTTTTTTTTTTAGTTTTTCTCAAAAATAACTCGTTGATTAACCAGCAAACTTACTTCTGATACTAAAATTATTTATTCTGTTGCAGAAAAGAATACTAAAACTGATAAAATTGCGATTTTGCAACTGTAAACACTCCCTGTAAGTTATTAAGAAATATAAATTAGATAATAATACTTTATATGTGTTATGTGATATATATTCTTCAAGAAAAACCAGTCAAACACTTTGGAGTTTTTTGCAACAGTTACAACAATTTTATACTAAAATGAAACTTTCGGTTTCTTCAGCCGAAAGTTAAGGCTAAGTGTATACAAACACAGAAAGCTGGTTAACCAGCGCCTACTTTCGGCGCTGAATACCGGCGCCGGTGTTCTCGCTGATACGTTCATAAAGAACGCTGGTTTTGTCAGTAAGGAAGCTAATTTTGTGAAGGCAATATGTTGAGTTAGTCCTCCGATGAAGAATTTTTGCTACTGGAAAATGTGTTTTTCAAATGCATAGACCAAGGCAGGGAATAGATCCAATAAATCAAGAGTGAGTAGTTTATGGAGAATATCATCACCAATTTCTAATTTGAAAGAACATGATGAACGGTTTTTTCAATACATGAAAGTGACACCAAATACATTTTATTATATCTTGGGTAAAACTATACAACGTTTATCAAAAACTTGGTCACAAACAGCCAATTCTTCACGTTTTTATTACTGTGAGACCTTAGCCGTTTGTCCCACAGTGCAGACTTTGTAAAAACAGCAGATATGAGACCTTCAATATCCATTTTTTACATGAAATAATTTATATTAGTAATAACCTATTTTGAATCCGACTAAAACTAGCGACCAAGAATTATAAATTCATTCTGGTACAATTGCCTGCACCGATACGCGCTTGTAACAGGCGCTGACAACCTTTGTCTGTGTTCGCTCTCATTTAAAATCAATGTAAATTCTCAGCGCTTATAAGCGCCGACTGCCAGTAAGCTCTTTGTGTGTGTACACTAGGGCTGAAAAATCAGCTTCGGCCAAAATTTGACCTCGGTAGGACACTACTGACCAGGATAAATATAGATATGTATTTCCAACTTTGCATGCAAAAAATAACACCTCAAAGACAGTATTGAATATCTCTGACAGGGGAAGTTAACCTCACAATTTTAATGTGACATTCTAACCTAGGAATTATGGGACAACAGCCACAATCCCTCTTTTAACCTTCTCATTTGGTTCTGTACCAACTACCGCCGCTTTGGGAACCTATTGGGTTCTTTACATTGTGGCCCTGCTGCTGCTACTCACACTGTTGTTCAACACATCCCTGTCCCTAATTTGGGGAGTAACACGCAGCGCGAGTAGCAGCGGCAAGGGCATTAGAAATGAAGAGTTTATGTTATGTTTACGCGCTGCTCACTTCCATGCCCAATTTGGCATAATGTAAAGGAGGCATATGCTTACATGCAATACATTATCAAAAGCATTATTATGGAGGGTTGAGTAGCTTTACACTCCATAAGTATTATATAGCAGTGAGTAATCACTTATACAATGATTGCTTACCAAAAAACTTCATTCCAATATTCCTTTACAAAATTTACGAGAGTTAATTGTATATTCAATTTATTGCAAACATATATTGCATCTTGGTAATCATTTTCAACAGAACAATACCCCGTTTCATCAGCAATGTCCCAGTTTTGCATAAATACCCCTTGAACATTAAAACCTATAAAAATCAAATTACTTTAGAACGCTAACCAATGAAAATTACCTTTATTCTTAAGTAGTAATGCAGCTACCGCACTATCTACCCCACCTGATATAGCTACAGCTACATTTTTGAATTTCAACATTTTAGTACTTTGATTTTAGTACAAAAACGCCATAACCTAACACAAATCACATGGAACGGTAAAATGGATAGCCATGTGTGGATGTTTTGTCAACTATCATTCAAATTTCATGTGATTATGACATAAGAGGTAAATAATTCTGCCGATACTTGATTTAACTAGGACTATTTTTCAAGATATGTGGAATCACTTAACTACACGCTCAATATCCTGCAGTCCTAAATTGCGCTCAAGATTAATAAAATTTCGATATGGTGTCCGCAGTGATCATCAAACTGGGCAAGTAACTACAGCACAAACATCCAATCCCACCCAAATGCCATTGGGAGAGGCCATTTGGGATTTTCAGATACCTCAAAGATGGAAACGAAAAGTGCTTGATGAAGAAGAGATTGCAGTCATTAATAATGGTGGTCCTTTATAAATAAGTGTTTGTTAGGTAGTTGTATGATTTGAAATAACTTTCCAAAGAAAAAATAAATGTTTTCTCCAAAAATCAAATACTTATTTTACTTAAAATTATTTTATTGAGAAAAGAATATTTCAGTGATGATGATTGTGACCATGGCCAGGGCAGCAGGATTCAAAATGATTTTTCATTACATTGGGAGCAGGTGCCAGCCTCTTGTTAAATTTACTTAATATTTCATAGGGATAAGTATTCTCTTCATCATCAATTGGAGATGACTCATCTAATTCATAACTAAAAATATATCACATTAAGCACAAGTAGCAAATTATTTTTTAAACCATACTTAATTGCCCTAAAAAATTTTGAATTTTGGTTATGTTTCAGTACCGTTAAAAGAACTTTCTTCATATTATTTTTGAAAGCAATTAATTCCAATATCTGCATCATAAATTTGCCCAAACCTTTCCTTTGAACCATTGTTTCTAATTGTAATTCATAACTAAAAATACATCACTTAAGCATTGAACATTAAATCCTGTTTTTATTACCAATACAACACTTCTAGTCCTTCATCTACATCAAATCTGAAATGTGAAAATCCTAGCAAAATTCCATCAACAGATTTTGCAATTAAATACCAGGCTGCATCATCTGTAAGTTCCTCTAATTTTTTATTGTCATTCCAACCCCATGAGCACTGATCATATCTACAAATTCTTATACATGTATAAAATGACTGAATTATTTTACTTTCATTACTTTGCCTGCATGTTTTTCTTTGTTAATGAAAATGCCCAATTTTTTGTATTTTCATCTAAGTCTCTGCACCTTTTAACAAATAACTCAGCTTCAATTCCATTTTTGTTAAATTTTCTAAATACCGGAAAAGGTTCTAATGGATCCTCAAGTTTATTTGCTTCAGCAACTGCCGCCAAAACTTGACTAAATCTGTTTTGTTCTTCTTTACGTTGAAGACGTTTTTCTTTACCTTTGGCTATACTAGCAGCCGTTTTACGCTAGAACAAGTTATTAAATACTACAAATCAAATTTAATATCCTAAACTTACCCCCATTGTCTAAAAATAAATTCGCAGTTTATCAAATGGCCAAAATAGGTTATGTTAATAATTATACATAACCTCCACTTCTTGATACATAACTTTATTTGATCTTTTCATTATACTTATACTTAATAGGAATTGTGTTAAAAAGAAAATGGGCCACACTTCGGAACTAAATCATTTCCTTGATGTCCACCGAAATCAACTAGTTGCAGCTAATATACCTGAACATTTTTGGCCAATATTGCACCAGAAACTTGAAAACGAAGTTTTTGATGCTGGTCATTCCTTTCAAATTTTAAAATGTGATGAATATGAAGACCATGAACCTCCTAAAGTTCTACAGGCGATTAGAAGCATAAATGTGTCGGATTCAAAAAATATATTTTTGATTGATCATGCTTGGACCTTTAATTCAGAAACAGCAAAAAGACAACTAAAAGCAAATAATACCCTATTAGAAAGGTTATGTGACATGTTTGGATTAGAAAAAGAATCTGAAGATCTAGTAGAGCCAGTTTTCAAACACATGTGGAAGTTTGTAAATTGGTATGCCATCAATAGTGCAGAGGAAATCGAAGATCGTTTGCCTTTTTGGTATATTATGGATGAATTAGGGTCTGCAGTGTGGCATAGCAATTCTCCAAATTGTAGAATAGTTCCATTTATTTATGTAAAAGATCAAATTGCATATTCAATTTTATTTCCAATTGAAAATATTGTAGAAGGTGATTTTATCTTTAGGGATTTTGCAGAAGGTATCATAAATGAAAGCAGGAGAGAAGCTTATCTAATACCTTGGCAACCAAAATCAATGGAAGGTGTAAGCATTGTTCCACCCATTCCTGGGGCAAACTATTTTTTGAGTGGTCACATTAAAGAAACATTGCCTAATATATCAAAATTACAAAATAAAAAAAATTCTTTCAGTATTCTTAAAGTTTATTCACAATATGATTTAATTAATACCTTTTTGATTTCCAATAAATTTGAAATAGTGAACACTGAAAATGAGGCTGATATATTATGGTATACAAAACATTTTAAAAATTTTGAACTATTAAGTAATTCACCAACAAAATATGTTAATCAGTTTCCTTATGAGTACATTCTCACTGTTAAGGATTTGTTATGTATTGTATGTAGAAGACAACCTGAGTCTGCAAGGTGGATACCTACATCATATAATCTTTTAACTGAACTTCCAAATTTTGTTAGTTATTTTCAATCAAGAGAGAATTCTAATGTAGAAAATTTTTGGATTGTAAAGCCTTATAATTTAGCAAGAGGTCTAGACATTCATATTACGAATAATTTGAATTACATTATAAGGTTGTCAGCCACTGGACCAAAAATTGTTCAAAAATATATAACAAATCCTGTGTTATTCTATAGATCAGATTGTGGTGGTCAGGTGAAATTTGATGTAAGATATGTACTGTTGATCAAAAGTATCAAACCACTTGAAGCTTATGTGTACAAAAAGTTTTTTTTGAGATTTGCTAATAAACCATTCGAGTTAAATGAGTTTGAAATATATGAAAAACATTTCACTGTTATGAATTATACAGCAAATGTAAATTTGAAACATATAAAATGTGACGATTTTCTTATTGACTTCATGGATCAATACCCCACTCACCACTGGAGTAATGTGGAAGCCTTAATAGTACAAATGCTTAAAGATATTTTGGTATCTGCCATAAGTGATCAACCTCCTTGCGGCATTGCTGAAAGTCCGCAGTCTAGAGCTCTATATGCAGCTGATATCATGCTTGAATGGAATAAGGATAATCAGATGGAACCTAGAATTTTGGAAATAAATTTTATGCCAGATTGCAAAAGAGCTTGTGACTACTATCCAGAATTTTATGATGAGGTGTTTGAACTTTTATTTCAGAATGGAAGTACTGAAAATTTTTTAATATTGTAATTTTACACAGTTATTTAAGGTATGTATTTAAATAAAATGCACATAAATAATATAAAATCTTTCATTTTTAATTTAACATAATTTAATTTACAATATATGTGACATTTTACACAATAAATTTGATAAAACAATAAATAACTTGTTACCTATGTCTTTTTCTCATCATTTATTACTACAAAAATGTGACCTAAATCATCATAAGTATAAGTTCTTTTAAGGAATGTATCAAGTAATTTTATTCCAGATAGTGCTCTTAATCCTGGAATTAATGGAAAGCACTTAAATTCTATAATTTGATGTGAAGATGGTGGAAGTGGTTCCAGCTTGCGACCTGATATTCCACACCAAGCTATGCCTTCCACATTTTCTAAATATAGTATGAGTTCAACTGTTCTTTCGCTAGAAGAATATAAAGACATCTTTTTAATATTTCAGTTAGTTATTTTACAGTAAATTATGTTATCATAAAGATTAGTATGATAATAGTTTTATGTTTTCCAAGCATTATTACAATTTTACTAAGCTATTGCATATGTTAAAAACATGTTTTTGCCAGTTTAAAAATGCCTTTTTCAAATGGAAGGATTGTGAAACCAGACAAAAACAATAGTAGTAGAAGGAATTATATCAAGGTAATAGGAAAGTAAAAACACAGTTTTGCACCCTAACATCAAACCTTTATTTTAAACACTCAACACCGTTTCAACAACTCTGTTGTCATCAATGAGTAAACAAATAGTTTGGTTTACTTTACTCCTTGATGATGACAACTTAGAGTTACTTATATTGTCTTGCATACAAAAGAATGACACCTCGAAGAGAGTACTCTGAATCTGTGTTAAAAGAATACAATTTATAAATAGAAACTAATTTTTTGAGAATCCAGTGGAGATACATTGAACGTCACTATCAATTATGTTTTTACCGATTTTCTGAATAACGATAAATCACGTTATGGAAAATTATATGGTACTCCTTTGTAATATTTCATTACACAATGCCCTTTAAATTATCGAAATTGATGAAGCCGTTTTTGAGTAATCGATGAGCATTAAAAAAGATTGGGGCGAATTGAAGTAGTCGATAACAAATGAAATAAATTAATTGGTAACATTTCTAACCTAATTAAAAATAAACCATATTTATCAACCTTGTTTTCAATAGTACTTGATGGTTAATACACCTAACGATTTTATTATTTTTCATTGACTGTCTTATGTATGCCAAGTGATTACTCAAAATCGGCTTAAACTTCAGTGATTCAAAAATCAGTTTTTGTATTAGAAATCAAAGTAATAAGTATTTCTACTTATATTACTTCTTTGGAACTGTATATGGTAAATTATACTGTTAAAAAGGTTTTTTTTGTTAGTGATACATTCCACTAAAGAAAAAAGCTTTTTTAAGAGAAAAAAATTAAATTTTATAGAAAACAAGTCGATATGTGGAATTTTCAAGGGGTCATTGGACCCATCATAAATTACTTATAAATCAATACTACTATATGTAATTACCACTTCAGGAGCTATGCCTCAGTTCTCATTGATACAGGTGAGAACACAGGTAAGCTAAACCTACCACGAAAGGGGGATGTTTTTCGACAAAACATTTTTGCATGGCATTTCCAAACTAAGGCGGTAATTTTAAAATAATGACTTGCGAGCTAATCCCGTACACAAATAGCGATAACAGAAGTCACGAACATTTTTGATTTTTCGAAAATTTGGCGATTTACTACAGTACGGCATTCATGTACTATGCTTCGGATCGTTACTTAATTAACTTTTTTAGCGACGCCGTACATATTTGCTGATACAGGGGTTAGATATCTAGGGCCCAATTCCCTATTTTAACCCCTACTGTTTCAGGTCATTAAAATGAACGGCATCGAATCCATACGATTCTGTAACACTCAAAATAATTTTTTACAACTATGCCGTCTGAAAATTATGGTTCGTGCAAATATTTATAAACAAGACAAGATCACACGATCAAGGACCACACTCACTGAATCGACTTGGTTCGAGTCGACCCATCCGAATCGATCGCGCGGGGTACCATTTAATTTCATGTTTAGCAAAACATGCCGATCGTGCCGTGCCGATCCGACCGGTCCGAGTCGATTCGGTCCGCGTGGTCCTTAATAATTTCCTGTACGACAACCGCTTTTGTAATCAGATATAACCAAAAACTGTCGAACTAAATTATTAGCCGGTTATAATTATAATAAAAAATTTAAAAAAACAATATAATAAATTTTCAAAATTTATTTTCAAATAACCTTGTGAGCTGTGATATATTGATAATGTTATATTTCAAATAGTATGTCTGTTATTAATTATTCATAAGTACAAAAATTAAGCAAAATCAATGTCGTACATTTGTAACATGGATTTTACATACATAAGTGATATGTTTCTTTAATTTTTTACTACTTTTTAAGGTCATTAATAACTAAGGCATTCACCAAATTTCATCAGAAATATAACATGACTAACCGTTACCCACGGTTTCACCCGCGTATGGAAAGTAGAATTCTTTGCAAAAAAATAACTTATGAAACATATGGGCTATCCAATATAACAATTTTTTCTAACTTTGTTGAACCGCCTACCATAACTATAAATCTACCAATCCCGAATATATTTCACCGAAACTGCAAGCACTTATGGGCCACCCTATATAATAATTCTATTTAACATTTTTTGGAACCAACTTGTATAACTGTAACTCTGCTTCAGCCTATAGTGCAACGATCCTGTATAAGCTGCTGTTTATTTGTCAACCAATATAACATTTTTAAATTACCTAACTATAATTCTACTTCAACCTATATTGCTATATAACAATTATTTCTGATAATTTTTGAGCCACTTCGTAAAATATAATTTCCCTCCGCCCTATATTTTAACCATCCTTTATATGCTCCTTTTTCTGACATTGTGTTAAACACAATATATAACTATAATTTTGCTTCGCCCTAAATTATTCTATATATCAGGATGCAATTGTTCATGGTTTACTTTATACTTATACTTATAGCCACCCAATATTACTTTTTTTTATACCACTATAAATCCACCAATCCCCAACATATTTTACCCAAACCGCAAATTTATATGGTCACCCTATCTAACAATTTTATTCTTTTTTTTAACTGCATTCTATAGCTATAAGTCGACTTTCATCTTTATTTAAATCATCTTGTATATACTGCTGCCAAATAGTCAACCATTATAACTTATTTGTCTATCATTTTTTGAACTATCATGTATAACCATAATTTTATTCTACAAAATATTTCACCCACGCTGTATATGCATCTTGCTTAGGGGTCACCATATACCTATAACATTTTTTAAACACTTAAACTATAATTCTGATCCCCTCTATATTTCAACTATCTTATCTATGCTACTGGTTATGGACTACGCTAAATAACCATTTTTCTGACATGTTTTAACCACCCTGGAAAACATAATTTGTCTCCACCTTGTATGTCAACCACTCATTATATGCAACTTCTTTTAACATTGTTTTAATCACACTGTATAACTATAATTTTACTTCACCCCATGTTTCAGATATTGCATATATGCAACACAGCTCATGTTTTATTCTATAAAATTTTTCATACATTTCTTTATCCACACTGTTAAACTATACTTCAACTTCACCCTCTATTTCAACCACCTTGTATGTATGTACAACTACTTATCGGACACCCAGTATAAGTTTTTTTGTACCATCCTGTATAAATATAATTCCATCACTTCCCAATAAATTTCACCAAAACTGCAACTGTTTATTGGGCCCCTATGTAACAACTTTTTTAAATACTCAACTACTCAACTCTAATCCTCCCTATATTTCAAAAATTCTATCTGTGCAACTGATTATGAGCTACGCTATTTCACAATATTTCCTCATATTTTTTTAACCACAGTATAAAGTATAATTTCTCTCCAAACTTCATTTAAATCACCCTTCATTTGCAACTTTTTCTAACCTTGTTTGAATCACACTGTGTAACTATAACTTGACTAGGCCCCATATTTTAGGTACTCCATTTCTCTAACCTATATAACAATTTTTTTACCCACACTGTATAATTATTATTTTACTCCACCCTATACTTCAACAACCTTGTATATGCAAGTATTTATGGGCCATATAACATTTTTGCACCACCCTGCATACTTAGAATTCTAGTCCACCCTATATTTCATCTACCCGGTATATGGAACAGCTTGCAGATCATAACATTCCTTATAATATTTTTTAAACCCACCTGTTTAGCTGCAATTATACTGTGCTACATATTTCAACCATCCTATTTGTGCAACTTGTGAAGTTGTGAACTACTAGTGGAAATAAAACATTTTTTTAATCACCCTATAAACTATAATTCCACTCCATATTATATTTCAACCACTCTGTATAAACTTTTAACATTTGTTTCAACCCATTTCATAATTATAATAATAGCTCAAGAAAAATCAAATATCTTAACTGCTTACATAACACATTTTTTTATCCACCCTGTATAAATATAAATCAACTCCACCTGGTATATGTAACTATTTATGATCCACTCAATGTACATTTTTTTAACCACCCCATATAACTTGCTCCATATTTCACCCATATTGTATATATGCAGCTGCTTACGGACCACCCCAATGTACCCTTTTTTAAATTGAAACATGTTACATTGACATATTCCAAATTTTGAATAAAAGCTAAGCTGATGGAAGTATCTAATATTTTGTGCAGGCGGTGGACCAATTAACTAATTGTGTGTTATTGAACATATCTATATCTATCTTTCCTGTCAATGTACCACCTTGTATAAATATAAATCCTTTAATTCCCAATAAATTTCACCAAAACTGCAACTGCCTATGGGGCACCCTATGTAACAATTTTTCAAATATCCTATTTGTGAAACTAATTATGAGCTATGCTATTACCTCATAAATTATGAAGCAAAGTATAAAATATAAATTTCTCTCCACACTTCATTTAAACCATCCTTCATTTGCAACTGTTTCTAACCTTGTTTGAATCACACTGTGAAACGATAACTTCACTTTGACCCATAATTCAGATCTTCCAAAATTTTTCTAATATTTTTACACACACTGTATAATTATTGTTCTACACCACGCTATATTTCAACAACCTTGTATATGCAACTACTTATCACTTATGCAAATCAAGAAAGCCCGTCGACCGGTAAGTGTGTTGGGATGACCCGGATTCTTTTCTGTTCTTATAAAAACAGAAACGGTAAGTCTGTGCCCGGCCTAATCCTCCATTCTCCACCAGCCTCCAAGACAGTATCCATCCGGGGATTTTGTCGAGATAACAGCAGCCTAGTTATCAAGGGCGCCATCAATGGCCGAGGAATCACTATCACCTTTGGTAGGTCCCGCTGGATCCATTAAAAGGTCCATAGTTTTGCGGCCATCAGAAATCCGAACAGTTAACAACAACATTCTACTAAGAACAGTCACCGGCGAATCCATGTTAATATAGGGTGAGGTAAATTTATAGTACTACAGATAGGCGACAACAGAATCTGGCATAGGGTCCCTGGTAGCGGATGTTGAAGACGATTTTATACTGGGCATGGAAATTAGTCAACATATTATATATTATATAATTAGGTTCATATTCGACCCCAGATATGATGTTCTTCGATTCCTAAATGAGGAATTTGTATTGACACGGACCATCAAGAGCTCAGCCAAATCCTCAAGTAGAATTCCCGGTCGACCGAAACAAATTATTCATGGGCAGCTAGAAGGAAAGAACCCGTACATTTAGCTTATGGCTACTTGATTGGACAGGCTATATATAGTTAAAACTGGACGGGACATACCAATTAGAATTCAGAATATGTTCAACAACGACATACGAATTGCCCGTGATCAAGAAACACCTTGGTTCAGGCCAGAAAACAGCATTATCAATTGTGATGAAGTTTACCAGACATCGGTAATGAAGACAGGTCCCGGTAAAGAGTTTCTAAAACAATTTGCCGACCAATTGACCCACTTTACACCAGAGGAACAGCAGAAGGCCAAGCAAATTATCGTAAATCACTGGCAAATTTTGAATAGTCAAGACGGTACTGCAGTAGAAACATCATCTAGTACAGAATAGATACCGGAAAGGGTCAACCCATAAGAATACCACCTAGGTGACTACCATTGAGGCAACAATAGGCAGTTGAAGAAAACATCGAGACCGTTACAAAATGGAGCCCATGGTCTGCTCCCGTTGTTTCAGTGAAAAAATGATGGATGTTACGAAGAAAAACAGCCATCTACTCCCCCAATCGATGACACACTGACAATACTAGCAGGGTCCCGTTGATTCTCCACATTAGCCCTAAATATTGGCAGGTTGGTCTACACGAAAACGACAGAGAAAAGACAGTGTACTCCACCAGTAAAGGTCTGTTTCAGTTCACGGTCATGCCCTTTGGGTTATGTAATGCTCCCGATACACTTGAGAGGATAATGGAGTATATATTGAGCGGGTTGATATGGAGGACATGCTTAATATATCTCGACGACATGTGTCACACATTCGATGACCATCTGAAGTATTTTCCAGAATTAAGAATGCCAACCTGACACTCAACCCGAAGAAATGTTCCAAAAAGAAGTAGAGTTTTTGGGCCACCTCGTTTGTGAATCAGGAATCTGTACAAACCAAGACAAAATAAAAGCCATCGTGATTGGCCGGCCCAAGCATGAACTATGAAGGTCTTTGTGTTTCTGTTAGTAATGCAGGCGATTTGTTAACGGATTTGCCACCATGTGCGCACCTCTACATCTGCAATCCACTGAAAATGGGACCTTCCGTTGAAATCAGGATTGTGAAACATCATTCAGACGACTGAAGGCGGCACTATGATCCAGCCCAATCTTAGCATTACTTACACAGTCAGGCAATCTTAGACACCGACGCCAGCAACACAGGTTTGGGGGGCCGTTCTATCCTATCCCAGGTGCAAGATGGTGAAGAATTATTGTGTCACCAGAAAAGAACTTCTTGTAATTTCCACAAATATCTCTATGGTCGTCATTTCGTAATCAAACCAGATCATGCCGCCCTCAAATGGCTGTTGGATATGAAGACACCGGAAGGACAACTGGCCAGGGGGATGGAGAAATTACAGCAATACGATTTTAAAGTTAGCTGTTTGCTAATAATGCCCATGCCTTGTCAAGAAGACCTTGTAGTTCAGAATGCGGACATTGTCGGAAGACGGAACAGCGAGAGGGTATATCCATCTGACAGATTCAAGTACAGATGAATGAAGATTGGACAACGGAACAATGTATCCATGGTATGATGAAAAGGTTGATCCACACATTGAACCAATCCTCAAGAAAGGGGCATCCAGGCCACGATGGGAGGAGGTAGCTACATACTCGAGCGTCCTGAAATCAATGTTTAACAGAATATGGGAAGGAAAGCAATGACGACAGAGAAACCAAGTCCCAACAGGTAGTCCCAAAGAAAAAAGTACCCGCCGCCCTGCCCGAAGTACAGCATGGGATTATCGGAGGTCATCTGAGCATGGATAAATGGATAAAATTTACTTACGGTACTACTGGGTAAATTACTTCGAAGTCGTTAGAGCCCGGTGCCGGAAGTGGTGCCAGTAAGGGCCCGAAGACCCGGACCCAGGGCAGAATTCAGCAATACAATGTGGGCGTCCCATTTGAGAGAATTGCCAGTGATGTTACCGGTCCCCGAGTGGGGGAACAAATACATTCTGGTCGCAATGGATAACTTCAGCAAATGGCCTGAGACAGATGCTATACCCAATCAAGAAGCAACCACGGTGGCCGCGGTGCTGACAGAACAGCTATTCAGCAGGTTTGGTGTCCCATTGAAGATACATTCAGACCAAAGGCGTAACTTTGAATCCAATGTATTCCAGAAGGTCTGTAAGATGTTGGAAATCAAGAAAACGAGAACCACATCTTTGCATCCATAGTTAGACGGAATGGTGGAAAGATTCAACAGAACCTTGGAACATCTATCCAAGGTCGTAAGCAATAACCAGCATATTCCCCTATTCCTGCTGGCCTATCGGTCAGCCGTACATAACAGTACAGGACTGACCCCAGCCAAGGTACTATTCGCAAAAAAAACTGAAATTACCTTGTAATCTGGCATTTGATTCACCAGAAGAACCGCCGATCAACTTAATGATTATGCCGACCAGACCGACAGAACAAGCTGGCAACACAAGAACTGGCCCGAAGGCAGATGTTGACCACCAGCGATGGAATGAAGACACGCTAGGATCTCATGACAAATTCAGTCGGGTTCCAAGACAGAGACAAGGTCTGGCTATACAATGACGTTGTTTATCGTATTCGCCGGAATCCGATGGCAAAGTATAAGGTGGTCCATTTAGATCGACTGCCTCCCTACCATGGAATGAAGGATTATAATTGGGACGATCAGAATTAAAGGGGGGCAGTGTTATAACATTCATTTTACGCCGAAAAAAAAGAAACAGTTTAGAAATTAATCATTCTAGTAAAAAACTGCGGATAAGATAATAAAAAAAACGGCCGAATATAAAAGCAAGCATAAGGACGGCAGCCCAGAAAACTTTCATTAATCAAAGAACTGAGTTCGATGTGATTCCGGAATGGAATACACATACACTCTTGCAAACCAGAAGCTAATTCTCGTATTTTCCGCGCTACGTATTTAAGGCCGATTGTCGTATGAGGCGAGCAGTTTATACTGTTTATAGTGCAGCATGTATTGAATAGACAGAGCGAAAAAACAAATCCAAGCATAATGATTTATTTTTACGATATGACATAATAGAACATTTTATTTATAAATGGAACAAATAAGAAGTCAATTTTCTCAGTGAAAAATACTCCTTGAACATATTGCAAAAAATGTGACACTACTTCGTGCATTGAGTGTTTTGCCTCGTTTCATATGAAATAAATATCTGCTACCAATATTATAATTAATATAAACAAATATTTTCTATTATTTTTACATTCTTGTCAATACTTCTAAAAAATTAACTGTTGGTTCAAATGTAGTCATTACTTGAAATAACTATAATTTAATATTATTTATAAAAAAGGTCCTGAATCGAATGAGTTAAGGTATATCGCGTTGTTTCCACATAAATCAATATAATGTAAAACATACTGTTTTTCAGAAAACCGAAAAAAAATGCAAATAACCGTAAACGTCAACGAAGTCTCAAATTATACACACAAATCTCTAAATTTGAATGTCAAGATGTATGGAATTGCTTTCATTTTATTTGAAGTCGGCTCTTTTTTTCAATAAATTGTTATTTCAGAAAATTATATTACTTTACATTGCCAATTTCAAAAGCAAAAGAAATATAAAGTTTTGATTTTATGGTAATCAACATTCTGCTAATCTACCTGTTTGGACAGTCAACTGTAGGTACAGTGGGGTAAAAGTTCTCATTGGTTAAAATTGACGAATATCAATTAAAGTTTGAAGAAGAAACAATTACAATTTATTGCAAATTATTTTGATGAGATGTGAAAATGATAAAAAAATTTATTATTTCTTATAGAGTTTATTCAAGGGTAATATTATTTCAATCTCAAAATGTATAAAATGTCACAATCTGCAATGCATTTTCTGCATTAACTGAAGTAATATTTATTATATTTTGTATTTATTTGTTAGCAGTTGCGTCAGAAGGCGTAAATTTTAGGTAACTAGCCAAAAGAAATGTGTGAAACTTAATATGTACTTAGATTGTAATAATATTAAAATATATTACTATATACATACCAATTATTGCTTAATTTACACTTGAATGTAAATAAATCCTCTAAAACTACGAAATTTGGAAGTTCTATAATAGACATTCGTATATCTCCATATTCAGGACTCTGAAAAAGGTAATGTATACAAAGTAATTTGCTTTTCAAAGGTGGACTCCTTATCCTTACCATTCTTTGTAACTGACTAGTTTGTAATCTACCACGTTCTCCTAAATTTGATCTCCAGACAATGTCAAGTTTACCTATGTTTGTGGCTCCACTAAGCAATTTCAAGTCTGAAGATAATTTTTCACTTGGTGATAAACAATATAAGAATTGACAAACTGCCTGTGGGTGCAATATTGTAGTTTTGCCAAAAATACTCTTTCCTGTTGGTGTTGAATTCAGAGCATTGACTAAAACAATAAAACAAATTACAGTGAATGTATAAAATATATTTATCAACAGTGAAATCAAAGTTAACTAATCTCAAATCAAGTCAAGAGTACCATGGATTGCGAGAATTTTACATAGGTACAATATTTAAACTATTTTCAATACAGACAGAAAAGTCGCATGGTGTTAAGTAATCTGAACACAAGGGTCAATTAAGAACAACAAGGAGTGCATGAGACTTCATAGGCAGACCGTCAGCAAACTAACAGAATATTTCAAGCCAGATGTGAACACGAGAACGTCATAAGAAAAAAAAACATTTATGGAACAACACGTCACCACGAATACGAAAGTACTGGCAAATAGAGAAAACCTTAAATCGATACTGGTAAGAGAGCAATTAAGATCGCGAAAAAACCTCACAGTCTAAACGCACTCAATGAAATCCAGAACTGTCGCATTATTAATAAATTCTATTAAACACCGTACCGACCTGGCACCGCCCTATAACAACTAAACTGGAAAGGATTTATTACTGTTTCTGATGTTTTCTCAATTTATGGTTTTAAACTAATAGAGATAATAATGCCAGCAAAAATTATATGAGATATTATACAAAAAAAAAACAATTGATTCAATTCTTTTGTGAGATGGGCATATTTCAAAAAATTGTTGAATCAAGTAGCCCTTTACCACTGTTCTTAAGCTCAGGGAAGATGTGGATGGTTGAAAGTTAAGATTAGCAATCTATTACAAATAGAAATAACTGATGATTCAATGATGAATGTAAACAAGAAAATGTAGAAACTGATAACAGAAAAACAGATAAATATTGGTATTTTATGATATCCATAAAATATATATATAGTTTTTCAATTTGATGTATATTGAGGCCAGAAATTTGTCCTAAAATGTTACAAATGGTTTATTTAAAGACATGGAAATATCATAAGTAGATTTTGAAAAAAATTTGACATAAAAGTTAAGGGCCTCAAGTGGGCTTTCAATTGGCCTATATTACAAATTTTATGGTGGATTTCGAAAGATACATGAAACCCAAATACTCTTTATTCTTGCTAGTTTTTTTACATAAATATTTTCAGGTTTTTCAGGTTTTTTTTCATTTATCTTTCCAAATGCACAGTAAAAATTGGGTATTTTCATGAGAAAAAAACTCTGTGTGACAAACTGGAAGTAACAATTGAGGCATTTCCTTGTCTTAAAATAATTAATAATAATAATTTTTGTATTTATTTATGACTGATTTCAGGCTAAAATATAGACCAAAACAAACAATTACAAGAACTATAAATCTTTCTTTTGCATTTTTCTCTGGAAATCCATGGAAAAGGGTCATTTCCTGTGAACCAGAAGCAACAATACGGGCCATTTGATGGCTTACTTGAAACCCTATAACTTTTATCTTGAATTTTTTTCAATATCACGTTTCTCAAGATAAATGCCCCACACAGTATATAATTAAATTTGAAATTGTAATTCTTTGTCTATAGTGTACATGATGATAGGCCTGACTTATAAACAACTTATTGCCTTATGCTAAAGTTTGGTAAGATATAGAAAAGGTGTATCATAATTGATAGTGTAAGTAACATGAATTACACAAACAGATAACAGGAGTATCTGATATCTAATTTATTGTAACTCCAAATATTATTATCCATATGAAATTTAAACAATCAATATTATTGTTTAAGTACTTTTGGGGATAACACCACAATACTTGACTTTACACTGCATATTTCCCAACATTTCATGGTCTACGTCAGACCCTGTTGACAATAGGATCTGACCTAGACCATAAATATTTGGAAATATACAGTAATTACAAGTATTGTAGTGTTATTCCCAAAAAAGTCCTTAAACATTAATTACAGATGCCACAACTATCAATCAGGAAACAATCAGTAGTATTCTGTATGAAATATATAAATATTTTTAACTTTCAGTCTTACAATTACACATTTATATGTACATCATTTATGGAATAATATAAAATTTCTATGATTTATATCAGCTAGACTTCTCCATATTTCTACTACATCTCATATATTGGGAACAATTGTGTCTTGAGTATTAAGTTAATACATTTTATACCATTAAATAAATGTGATGCATCCAAATCCACTTTTTCCAAACAAATAGGCCCTGAAGTAATATTTTGTACTTGTGCTTCTAAATAAACATCATCATTTTCAGCATTGTAAAATTTTGTCTTAACATCTAAGGGCTTCAAAACCATAATTTTGTAGAATTTTCTAAATGACATTGGAATCCCTGAAGATGTCTGATATGAAACTTCACAAACCAATCTAAAAAAATGTGTTTTTATATTTGTTTCAAATTTAAAAAAAACATACATATGGGTTCCTATTTCTTTAACTTCATGGTGAATTACACAACTAATAGTTTCATCTGACACCAATTGTGATTTAGGTACATTTGTAAAAAGGGAAAGTCGTTGTGAACTTGTTTGTAAATCTACCTACAAAAACATATTTTATATCTCCATTATTAAATCTATTAAGTTTATATACCTTCACAGATATATTATGGACAACCTGATCAGTTTCACCATAAACATTAACATAACTAGAAAATGTTTCACCCAGGTATATATTTATTGGTATCTGAGGCAAGAGTAAAAATTGACCCAAACATAGGGTTTCAGTTCCCTCTACTGAAAGAGGATCTTGCTGCAGAACATTATTTAATAAATTCCCAGGTAAATCTTTGCTATCACAAGTTACAGGTATTGGACTAGCTAATGTGGGGCGGGTTAAACGCATAACTGAAACAATGACTTATATTGAAACTGTAACTCTAATATGTTAGTTACCTTTAAGTGATAATAAATGTTCTTCTGTCTCCATTATGAAATTTAATTAGGTCCTGATAACATATTCTAAATTATTTTGAAAATTTTTGAGGTTATAATTAATATTAGTGTCACTGTCAACTGTCAGTTTCTTTAAAACACAGGACAGTAATTTTTGAAATTCAGAATCGTTTGATCTCCATTCTGCACTAAACATTCTTGGTCGAAGAAACAAACCGCAAAGCAATAATTTATTTATCTGATAAATGATTTTGCTAAGATATTTATCTTTTTAATACATCTTCAGTAAATCACTTTAAATTTTTACATAACTTTTAGCGTCTGGTGTTTAAATACATTAGTCGAATGAGGAAAATTCACGGAACGTCAACAGCATGGTGGCGCCACTGCTAGGGTACAATCATAGAAGTATTATCAAAGAGGTTAATACCGTAGAGCACCTGAAGTAGCGAAATTGTAATAGCAATAGAAAGAGAGAGAGAGAATAAGCTCGTTCCTGATTTGTCAGTGTCAGTGGTGACGCCTACTATTGGTAGAGTAGAGACATAGCACGCGCACCCTGATATTGTCTTTCTCTTTCTATTGTATTACACTGCAGTACTGCACTTACAGTAACGCCCAAACCTAATTCATTCTACGTATAATACCTCTATGGGTACAATTGCCGCCATGCATGAGAATTTTGTATTTCTGGCGGCCATTGTACCCTTATATGCAGTGGCGCTACCATGCGGTTGACGTTTCGTGAATCTTTCTCATATTTACTCAATGGCCGCTATCATTACTATCAAAATCTGTCAATTTTTTTGTAGATTTTTAGACAGACATGTTAACTGAATAACGATTTGAATTTAATTTCTTTGAAAATGTTTATAAATGATGTTCATAAAAAAGAAGAAATTAAGGCAATAGCTTTAAGACATTTAAGAAAATATGGAATTAAGTATAGAATTAAAAACACCAGACCAGTACAGGTATAGCTTTGTTAAAATATTAAAATTTCTTTGCAGTAAATTTTGTTATCTTTTAAGGCTGTTAAATCCAAGAAATTATTTAATATTCCTATTCAAAATTTGGAACATGAAACTGTAACTTTAAGAAATGGACAACAGCTTGTTATTCCCAAAAGACTGTATGAAATGTGTTCCTTTATCTTACTAAATGTTCAGACTGAAGGTATTTTCAGGAAAGAAGGCTCTAAAGCTCGACAGAATGAGATAAAAGTAAGTTATTTGATAATGACAAATTAAGACACATGCAACACAAAAGTGTCACCATTTAGAATTTTGTACTAGGAAAATTTTACATTACATTTCAAGTTGGGTGTTGGCCATTGAGATAAAAAATGTATTATATTTGAAATATGTGCAATATAGTTTTCAACACCAATGTTAAGGAGGTATTTTTTAATTGACTATAGTATATTGATGAATGTTTACAACCGCCATTGAATTCTGTATCTACATACTGCAAAGCTTCAGTCCAGTCCAATTACAATATTGACTTAGGGTGGTTATTATATGGGTGTCATAATTTTGAACCAGTTTAATATTTGTATCCTATTCTGTTTCATCTTTTTAAGTGGGAAATATACACAATTTACTTTTTGTTGAGAAATCAGTAAGTGGAAACTCCCAGATATATTCTGAAAACTAGTGAGCAAAATTCAATATATATATATATATATATATATATATATATATATATATATATATATATATATAATGTTTTATTTGTTTAAATAGTTTATTCCAAATACAGTATAGTTAATTGTAACCTAAATATTTGTATAAGGCTAGCTGCACACTCACAACTTATGTGAAGCAACTTTTTAATCACAAAAATAGTATACATTATTTCTTATGAGAATCTGCCCATAGGCGATTATTTAGTTTGCGGAAACTAAAATCTCCAACATGTTCATATATATCTCTGCACACTGGCAATTAAAAAGTTGCTCTTGATGTTTAAACTGTTATGAAATGTATAAAATTGGACATCTATATGCTGTAGTGGTAATCAGTTTATGATCAACAAATTTTTGTATATTTTTGACTTCCTTAAAATAAGAGCGTGAATGCATAGGCTCGCCGAAATTCATTTTGAAACTGATATTAAGCAACTATTTAGTTGTCAGTGTGTGCTTGAAACTATCAACTAATCTAAAAAATTGCCAGTGTGTGGGTAGCCTAAGTTAAAATATTTTATCCCTTAATTTCTAGCACCACATAAGCAACTCAATAAAAGGCCCTTAGAATAATGAGATTTGTTTGATGGAGAAGTGCACACTATCTCTTGTAAAGTTGATTTTCTTGTATTATGTGGTATGACGACTTACATGAATATATATACAGGATGTAGCATAATGCAGTAGAGATATTTTTGCAAGTAATAGTAGTGACGTTTTTTAAATTTCAATACATCTGGCAACCTTGTATGTGTACAGACTACAGTGAAACAGAAAATTTTCTAAATGGTGACTGAACAAGTATTATAAAACAAACATATTGCCAATAAAGGAAAGCTGAAAATGCATGTTCATGTGAAAAATCATAATATGAAAGCACATATACATACATTAAAAGTTTATCCTGGTATTCCTGATTTGTGAATAATTCCATCACATAACCGTAATATTAATTCACAATTTTAAAACAGTAATAGAAAATTTTAATTTTCTCTACTAAGCCAAATCACATCAAAATATTACATTGAAAACAAGGAACACATTACCTTTTTACCATGCACAACCTTCCACAATGTTTACTTACACATCACTTCAAGCAAAAGCAGTTTAATCAATGTTGCCATGTTTTGTTTCTTTTTTTATTGCTTTGTTCAGAGTTAGTAGATACATTGAGAAATCGAATTTATGTGATTTTTGAAAATAACAAAAACATATTTTTACAGTATTTGTTATAGTATATACTGAATAGTGTGATATAAAAATTTAGATATTCTATAGTTAAATTTATCTCTATAATAATAAAAATCAATACCTATATAAACAATTTTCATTTATTTAGATTTTTTCCGCTATTCCTGAATACTGAGATCATTAGAATATGAAGTTAGTTTGTAACATTAACACTACATGCCATTATCAGATACTGCACTTGAACTTGAAGATGATTTCATTTGTAATAAGAACCTACGTTAATCTTTGAAATTCAGATTACTAGAATGGAAAGATTCTGAGGTTGGCAAAGGTGGGGTGACTTTCTCAAGCTTAGAAATCATATTTGAAAATGTGTGTCGGTATGTGAGACAGGTGTGTAGCCTTTAGAGTTAAATCGTGCAGTTTGGTGCAGTTTTTGTTTGAAAATAAAAACTACAGCTTATTTTTTGTTTATGTACAGTACCTATGTTTGTATAATAACCGAAATATTTAAATTTAATAAATATTGAGTTTCGGAAAATTTAGCTGTTAAAATATACTATTTTAACTTACTTTGTAAATACCTTTTAATCTTCTGTTCTTTAACATAATTACGCGAAAAATTTAATATCTAAGAACGAAAATATATTGCAGAAATATGTTACAAATGTTTTATTTACTGAAACAAATCTAATCTAATCTCCACAAAATAATTATAATTACTCAATTACTGAATAAAAATTACACATGTTCACTATTTCATAGAAGTTATTTCTTTAGATATTTACGACATCACGATGCGATAACTGCCGCATTAACAATAATTAACATGTTTTGTGGATTTCTTGGTGATTAAGGCCTATAGACCATAGTGGTATGAGAGTTTTTTATTTGAGTTGGTTCTCCATTTAAAATATATGCAGTCAAACTACTTACACATTGTGTTAATACACGATATATTATTATTTTCGATTTTTCCATTGACATCGCTTTACCGCGAAAAAAACAAATTTATAGGTTTTCTTGTCAAAAAATCTATTTAATTCGACTACTCAGGCAATAAACAGTGCCATACTAACATTTTCTACTCTGATGACTAATTTCACCCAAAACGTTGTATAAAACTTAAAACATTGATATATCAATGTATTGGTCTTTTAATGCTTGATCGACATTTTAACAAAAAAGTCGTTTTTTTAACTTGTTTTTGATTGATAGTTTTATATAATACATTTAAACAATTTCTGGCATTAAGTCTGTTGGTTTCATTTATTAAGTAGAATGGACTAAACTAATTGCAATAAGCAGGTCTGATTTTGGTTTTATTTTAGCTTTCTTTGGATCGTGGATGCATGTTAGGAAATGACCACCATGTAATAGACATTGCTGTTGTGCTTAAAAGCTTCTTGAGACAATTACCAGAACCATTAATACCATATACATTTCATGAGTTATTCTTGAGATGTTCATTGGTTGACAATAAAGTAGATGCTACACTTTTAGCATGTTTACTTCTGCCATCTGAACATTTAAATGTTTTATGTTATTTGTTACAGGTAATTTTTCAGTTGTGTTAAATTCAGTTGAATAAACTCATTTTAAATTTTAGTTCCTATATGAAGTTTCAACACATGCAAAAATGAACAAAATGAATACCTACAATATTGCCATAGTTGTTGGACCAAACATATTTCCAGTAAATGAAAAAGTTGTTCCTAAAAATAAACTCATGGTCAAGAAAGTATGTGACATTATTAAAGTGAGTTAAGATACCAACATGCTCCTGTTGAGATAACAATGCAATAATTGTTTATATTTTAGTTAATGATAGAAAATTCAAAAAATGTGGGTTTAATTCCTGAATACATTATAGAACAGATTGCTAGTCCAAAAATAAGTGAAGTCCAAACTGTTTCAAAAGTTAAAAGGAGAAGAAGTGGGTCATTGACAAGTAAGTTTTTTTCATTTAATTTATTAAATCATACTAACCTGCAATAACATGTAAAGTACTAGTGTTGTAAAGAAATTTCAAAAAATCATTTTTTATGTCAGGTAAGTAATTAGTGAAGTTACTATTTCAATTTGCATACCTGCAAAAATCACTAGGTGAAACCAAATTAATTCTTAAATGTTTAAAGAAACTAGTGTTATTCAACCAGCACTATCCCAGTCTAAACGCACGCAATGAAATCTAGGACCTATCTAATTCATGGAAAATTCGATTAAAAACCTATTTATTTGCAGGTATCAATATTTATTTTGTTGTGTGTAGTTGGTGTTGAAATAGAGCATGTGTCGTTTATTTCTGACAGATAGTTTGTGCTCTTCTAATATCAATATCTCTTGCAAATAAATCCAAACATCGAGAAGTACCTATTCAGTCTTTAGACACTTATGTAGTGCTCATATTTATTATTATGATAATAAGCATATATGTCAACTTAAGTCTTTGACTAGAATATCAGTATTATGGGAAATTGTATCCCCATTCAAATTGTCAAATATTAATTAAATTATAGAGTTTGGAAGGTACTGTTAAACAATATTAATTTCAAAGGACAAATATTTGTTAATTATTAAGAAATATAAAAATATATTATGATATATAGGTAGTAATTGAATATTTGTAAACAAATTTCTATAATGATTTTAAATTTAAAAAGAGTGCTTGTACAGGGACCAGACACTCAGACTGCAGTTTATTACTGAAGGCGTCGGACCTCCTCTTTATTACACCGTGGTTCATTTTATAATAAAATTCTTTTTACATTTCATGAACTAAACTGATATTTAAAGTCTTCAGTAAGAACAAAATGTAGTAAACACAAAAAATGAAATAACATTATTTAGATTTTATTAATGACAGACTTCACAGGAATAATCTCAAAAGAGAGAATGCAATAATTCTGAAAATTAATAATTTAATAAGACATATCTAACAGGTTATAATAGATAACATTTGGAGAGTGTAAATCTGTTCTTTTATTTATGCTTGTTAACTTTTTTGAAGCTAGAAATTTTCACTTCTGACGTGCAGTCGTACGACAGTTCTTCTAATATAGTCGCGTTACTAAAATTGCAGTATGATTGTTACTGAGACAGTGCACATAAAAGTGATATAAAATTTGACAAAGAAAGCTGTGCTCTTGCAAAACTCCGGGGAGTCCATTATTCATTTACTATATTTTTTAATCTATTATATTTTAAAAACATCAACAACTATTTTGTTTCAACTATCAATTTCTATAAATGCTCAATTAACATTTTATAATTTGTTTAACAGACTTCCACAAAGGAAGAGGTTATCAGTTCTTCGTCACCTTTCATTTTTTGTATGATCAGTGATTATTCGAAAACTGCTTGGGTAATTTTGATGATTTAAAGTGCATTGTATATTGTATATATTGCATATAATTTTCTATAACGGCTGAATCAATTTGAATATTTTAAATTGTATTCTACAATAATATATTCCAGCTTGATTCAATATATTTTTCTATAACGTAAAATATACCGTTTTTTCTGAAAATCGGATTTTTTTTTGCAAAAAACGGTAAACATAAGTGTAATGTAAATTTTCTTCGTAAATATCTAGCCTAAATGTAAAGATATGCCATGAAAGTATATCTTACAAGGTGTTTGTAACGGTTTTCGTTTTGATTAATTTGAAGTCCGTTAACGTTACGGGGCTTACAGTCGAGTGTAATGGCAGAATATACTCCATTAGTGTATCGAGATGAAAAATTGTTATGTCGGCGATCTTTTCTATATGGTATACGGTTGTAGGTGTGAGTGTGTACTAGAAGTGTAAAGTATCGTAACTTTTGAGTACTCGTAACTATTCGTTACTTTTTTCAGTTAAGTACCTACTCGTTACTAAATATTCGTTACTTGAGTACTCGTTCGGTACATGCTGCCGGCACAGAGGTTTGATTATACTGTGCTTCGGGTAAAACGGAGTAAACATTGAGACTGTCGATTTCGGTATTTAGTATCATATGTAATGTCGTTTGATAACATCATATGAGTAAATGTAGATATTTCGCTAGTGGTAAATGGTGTAGGTATGATTCTCATTATATTTGTTATTGGTCTGTCGGTGATTTAGCTGTGTATGGGTCCTACGTATATCTTTTCAAATAATGGTTTTAGATTTCATATTAAATTAAGTAACTCGCCTCTAACCAAAAAAAAATGAAATGATACCCTACCTAGAGATTCTTTTAAAAATTATACGTATAAATGTATTATTCTAAAAAATAAATTGGTAATAATTAGTTAACTGCGGACAATTATTTTTCTAACTGTTAGTAGCGCAAATTGTCAAAAAGTCCATTATTTTAGCTAGACAATATCCCAATCTATCATGAAATTCTCTAAACATTTTCAAACATGTTAGTAATTTCATTGATAGATTGACGAATTTTGGCTTTAAGTTTATCCAAATTATTAACTCGTTCATGCTGATGGCCGTAGATATGAAAACGATGGCAATTTTTGACTTATTGGAATGTGTTGATAAAAATAAAGTATCGGGGCAGCGCCCGCCGTCTCACCGGCTTCATATCCTCCGTGCATAAGTAGTACTGCAGTGAACTGATTGATTCGAAATTGCGTGGGATTCTTAAGTTTATACCCGGACCTATCTACTCGACCCCAGAGATTCGTGTTCCACAGCTGTATACTGAAGTACTGAATTTATTCGAAGGTTGAATAAACAAAATATGCCTCATAGTAACATATATTATTTGGCATGTACAACAAATACAAATGAAATAATCTAAAAACATTTTTTTAACTTAAAAATATAAGTAGGTACAATATAAAAAATGGATAATATTTAAAAATAATTGTAATGAATAGAGCTTATAAAGATTACGAAATTGAAATAAAAACATACCATCATGTAAAGGTCAGAAACAAGGTTGGTATATTGAGTAGAGATTATTACACTATATCTTGATAGCAAATAAGAAATAAAATTTTCTGGACATTTTTTCCTTTGGGACTACTATGTCTAATAATTATGAATTGAATTATTAATATGATTCATTTTTTTGACCTATTTATTTTAAATAAGAAATCTGTAATTACTTCAAAGAAGCTTCCTTAAAATATTGATCGATGGCACTATTCATTCTGCTCGCCGTCATACCGTTCGACCGGTTCGGCGGCTAAAAATTAACTCAGCCCATGTCGACTATGTTTATATTACCATTCATCAAGAATTCGATACTTACAGAAACTTTCGAGTACTCGAAGAATAACTATACTGCTGGTGAATTTTGTATTCGTTACTTCGGATCCGAGCAAGTATCGAGTACTCGAGTTTCGAATAGTTACTTTTCTTGCACCTCTAGCGTGTACGTGCGTGCATGTGATATTGGGTTGTACATAAGAAGTTGCATATATAGGATGGTTGAAATATAAGGTGGGATTGAAAGTTATACAGGGTGGTTGAAATTAGAGTGGAGTAAAACTATGGTTATACAGGGTTGATAAAAAACGTTAAAAAATTGATAAATAAGCATATGCAGTAAAGACATTCGTGTTATAGGTAGGGACACGATATCTAATTGAAAGTATCGATACTGTACTCATGAGTAGTATCGAAAAAAATAGTATCGAATCCTTTTCTTAGAGCCTAATGCCCACAAAACTAAACATCAAGACTCAATGTCAGTCAGTAACGTCAGTTCAGCGTGAGTTCAGCCTTAGTAATAGCCTAGGCAGGAGCTTCGCTCTCGATAGGAAAATTATTCCTATTCGTTTTTTTTCCTGATTCTTATGCAAAAAGGTCTCCTAAAAACAAATCCGAACGTTGCCGGGCGGTAACCTGGTCGAGAATTTGTTTAAACAATTTTATAAGACATTCAAAACGTCAACTTCTTTCTGAACAACAGAAGTCTCTGATTTTTCTCCAAAGTTGAGTTATTGAGTTATAAGTGATTTAATTAAATGTAAAAAACCCTAAAATTACTATTTTCGAAGCTCTATAATTCGGATAAACATTATCATTTTTGAACCCACTAAAAGCATTTGTTTTAGATGTTTATAATATCCATAAGCGCGCTATTGATACTTAACAGTGATATTGCTTCTCTCCCGCAATTGAAATTAAAAAAATAAAATAATTGACAATGCATTTATTGAGTACCACATATGGAGTTATTTTATTGACAAATATCAACGTGAGATCAACTAATTTTCGATTCCGTGGATTGCAGAGCAGAATAGGAAGTATGGCAAGTGATATAGCCTCTTGCCCTTCCAGTCTTTTCGCGGTATAGATGCATTGCAGGCTATCTCTAAGAAGTAGATCCTCCAAGCTAAGCTGTAAACATGAGCCATTAAGCCCAGTTTTTAACCGACTTCCAAACAGGAGGAGGTTATCAATTCATATGCAACTTTTTTTTTATGTATGTCGAGTGATTATTCAAAAATGGCTTGGGCAATTTTGATGATTTAAACTGCATTTTATCAAGGAACATTAATTGTCTATATATAACATGAGGTTTACGGTTCTCTAGAAAATCAAAAAAAAGTGAGCGATTTTCAATGAATCTTTACCGTTTTCTCTAAAACTGCTCACGTAATTTGAATATTATAAATTGTATTATACAAAGATATGTTCCAGTTTGATTCCGTACATTTTTCTATGACGTAAAACATACCATTTTTCTGAAAATCGGAAAAATACATACACAAGAACTGTAAATATCATGGTAAATTTCAAATTTTCATAATAAATATCTAGTTTAAATGTTAAGATATGCCATGAAAGTATGTCCTACAGGGTGTTTGTAATGATTTTCATTTTGATGCTTTTGAAGTCAGTTTATTTTAGAAACGAAGTTACAGTCGCGTGAAATTGCAGAAAATATTCCATTAGCTTATTAAAACGAAAATTTGTTATTCCGGTGATCTCTTCTGTGTGTAATACGGTTGAAGGTGTGTGCGTGCGTGCATTTTAATATTAGGTGGTACATAACCAGTTGTATACATAGGATGGTTGAAATATAATTTGGAATTGAATTTGTTATACAGGGTGGTTCTAAAAACATTGTATTGGGTAGCACATATGTAGTTGCGTAAACAAGGTGGTTGAAATAAGAGTGGAGCAAAACTATAGTTATACAGAGTGCATATTTGCGTTATACAACGGAGAATAATTACAGTTATACAAAAGGCACGATAACAAACGAACGCAACAGCTATTATATCCGACTTGACCATACAGTGTATAACTTGTCTTTAGGGAAAAAATTCACTAACCCCAGATATACTAGATATCAAAAGGGTTTAGCTTTGTGGGAGCCCTTGCCAGGTTATCAGGCCCAGGACCATATCCATGGAGGCTGTTTCATCTTCAGCCATTCAAAATTTTCTTGTGTAGAACGTAAAGATATTGTAGATGTCTCACTGGAACTCCACTGTGAAATGGCAGCCATAGAGATAAGTAATACTAATATAATTATAATTACATTTTACAGGCCCCCAAATGGGGATTTAAATATATTCTTTAATCTTTTGACAAATGTATTAAACAAAATCGATAATGAAAATAAAATTGGCATCCTAAATGGAGACTACAATATAAATTTCAATAACAATGATCAAAAACTATGTGATTTTCTAGATATAACTCAAAGTTTTGGATATGTAAGTACAATAAATGAAAATACAAGAATTAACACTTGTATAGATAATATTTTTATATGGGAAAACATAACTAATTACAGTTCTTTTGTATTTGACTATGGTCTGTCAGATCATAGTGCAGTTGGTATTCAATTTCAAATGCCAATAAATTCCATATATGAATGCAGCTTATACAAATTTATTTTATTTATCGTTAAATGCAGCAGATTTTAGTTTTATTGATGATCACATGATAGATATTAATTATAAAATGTGCAAGTTTATTTATGTATTATCAGAGGCGGCTAATGTATGTTTTCCTTTAAAAAGACAAAAACATAGAACGTATAGTATTACTCCGGTACCGTGGTTTAACGATGATCTAAAAAGGTCCCGCGAGCTTGTTAACTTTTTGCTTGAGGTTAGTAAAAAGTCACCGACAGTCGCAAATAAAAAATTGTATCACGAATGTAAGATAAAATACAGACGTGAAATAATATTAGCAAAACAAAAAGCGAATTCTAAATATATCGAGAATGCCATAGATAATCCAAAGAAACTATGGAATGTTATTAACAAATGTAAGAAAATTAACCCAATGGAAAGTACAAATTATAGTTTGATACCTGATGATTTCAAAACATATTTTAAGAATGTTCCTGACCAGATTATTAAAAATATGGCCAGAGGTACAACTAGTTATTGCGATTTGTTAAGCAAGAATAAAAATGTTAGCAACTTTGAATTCAATGAACTGACTATCGTTGAAGTGAGAGATGCAATTATAAAAATGAAAAATAAAAATGCATGTGACATACATGGTTTAAATGCTTTTATGATAAAAAAAATCGTGAATATAATAAATATTCCATTGTTCAAACTATTTAATATGAGTCTTAATGAGGAAATTTTCCCAGATATTTTAAAAGTTACACGGGTTATGCCTATACCTAAAAAGGGAAATAACAAAGCTGTTGATAATCACAGACCCATTGTCATAATTTCAATAATCGGAAAAATTTTTGAATCTTGTTTGAATAAAAAAATGATGAGTCATCTTGAAAACAATAGTTTGCTTCATCAGAAACAATACGGGCTTTAGGGCAAATAAATCTACTTCAATCGCAATCGTAGACTTAACAAATAATATTTGTAAAAGTCTAGAAAACGGTGTCTTCAATGGAACTCTACAAAAGGCCTTTGACTGCGTCTCTTGGCCAATACTCTTACATAAGCTAGAGTATTACGGTTTCGGACCAAGTAGTGTAAATATAATTAAAAACTATCTGGAGAAACGTTCTAACATAATAAATTACAACAATAAAACGTCGGAGCCCTATGAAATGTCCTACGGGGTACCCCAAGGTTCAGTGCTTGGCCCTACCCTATTCTTGGTATACATAAACGATATAAAGATAGAGGTACCAGACGTTGAACTATATCTGTTCGCTGATGACACAGCCGTTACCATAGAAATGGATAACTTTGAAGATCTTTCTTTAAAATTAGATGAAATTCAAACTAAAATTAAAACGTGGTTTGATGCAAATAAGTTAAGCCTCAACGAAGCCAAAACCGAAAAATTCTATTTCACATTAAAAAAATTAGATGATACATGTCAACATAATGTAAAATTTCTTGGTGTAAATCTAGACCAGAAACTTCTGTGGCATTCCCATGTGGAACAAGTTTCGGCTGGTGTTTCCAGAAATATATATATTTTAAGAAACATTGCCCGATTAACAGATACAAGAGTTACCCTAATGGCATTGCATGCTTTAATAATGACGCGCCTAACCTATGCAATACTGGCATGGGGACATTCCCCTGCAGCCAAGAGGCTCTTCAGCATGCAAAGAAGAGCTCTAAGAATCGTGGCAGGTCTCGGATACAGGGAAGATTGCCGTCAGGCTTTTACGTCATACAACGTGCTTACCCTACCTAGCATTTATATTCTGGAATCAATTATATTAACGGTAAAAAACTTAAACTTATATACCACGCAAGATTTTCTACATAATTACAAGACGAGAAATCGTGAAAATATCACCCAACCATATAATAGAATCAATGCAAAATGCCATAAACTATTACGGTCCAAAATTGTTTAATAAAGTACCAGAGGAAATTAAAACCTTACCAATAAAGCAACTCAAACAAGCCGTAAAATTGTTTTTAATAAAAGCTAGTTGCTACTCTATTGCCAATTATTTTGAATTAAATTTTGACAAAAAATTTTTCAAATTGTAAAAATTGTTAGTCATATATTGTTATTATTATTAATTTGTCTTTCGTATATTATAATGTATTTTGCTTTTTACACTTTTTTTGTTATATATGTGTATGTATGTGTGTTTATATATGTATATATTTTATTAGTTGACGAATGTAAAACTTTTGTATCTCACATGAATAAACATATCTTTATCTTTATCTTATCTTTATCGTGGTTGGAGTCTTGGCAGCTTCCCATGAATTTTCTGACTCTCCGGGCTATTCATACCAGAACAGCTTTCTGCATTAGTTGGTAAAGATGTTCGTCCAGACCAAGGTATTTTAAATTATTTAGTAGAAGTTTTGGGACTACTCCTGTTGTTGACATAACAATTGGTACAGTTCGTGTGTTGTTCATGTCCCACTGTGTCTTTATTTGAAATTCCAAATCCCTGTATTTGGCTATTTTTTCAGCCTGCTTAATATTTATGTTATTGTTATTAGGGATTGCTATGCCAATTAAGGTTGTTGTACTAAAACTATATTTGGTCTATTGTGAACAACAGTCCGATCGGTCAGTATCGTGCGGTCCCAGTACAGCTTGTAGTTGTTATTTTCTAAAATAGATTCTGGTTTATATATATAGTAGGGTGTTCTTACCGACTGTGATAGCTTAAGTTTCAGCGCTAGTTCCTGGTGCAGTATTTTTGCCACAGCATCGTGTCGTTCATTGAATTCAGTTGCAGTGAACGCTTGGCAACCTCCTGTAATATGCGGAATAGATTCAGATGTTTGGCAACCATATCTGCATCTGTCGTTGATAGAAGGGTCTTTGACGATGTACTTTAGATAGTTCTTAGTTGGAATTACTTGATCTTGGATTGCCAATATAAAGCCTTCCGTTTCAGGAAACATATGACCAGAGATCAACCAGTAGTTCGACGCTGAACGGTCGACATAATCCTGGTTAACGTCATTTATATGTCTTCCATGAAGGGACTTCTCTTTCTATTTGAGCAGCTTCTGATCGGTTGTCTGGTGGTATACTTGAACTTGTTGTTCTGTCAGTCACAGATGTGTTGAGTCATCAACCTGGCCCATGACTCTGTGTAGATCAGAAAATTCTGCGAGTTTCTGGAAATGACTACACAAAATAGAAATTTGTTGATCTAATAGTTTGTTTAGATCTGCCAATCCACTTCCTCCTTCATTCCGGGGCAATGTTGTACGTTCGACACAGGTCTTTGGATGGTGATTTTGAGCTTTTGTTGGTACAACTCGAACTTTCCGTTGTAATTGTTCAATCTCGATCTTGCACCAGTAAACTATACCGAAAGAGTAACTAAGCACTGAACACGCGTATGTGTTAATAACCAAAAACAAATTTTTGCTGTCTTCAGCAATCGTTTTACCCTTCTATAAAACTGTGTTGTTAGATCCTTTTTCATGGTGGTGTGATCAATTCGTTGAGCCTGCTTTATTCCAAGGTATTTGTAAGTATGGCCTTTCCTCCATGAATTCAATTGAAGTGCCATCTCCCATTTCGTAGGGCCCCTGCTGTATTTTGCCTTTAACTATATTAATAATTCGGCATTAGTCTAGGCCAAATTGTATATGGATGTTACTAGAGAACCCTTCTACTATTTTAAGCATATCATGCAGTTGTTGTTTCGTAGCTGCCATCAACTTTAAGTCGTCCATGTATAACAAATGGTTTATCTTCAATGCTTGTACGTTGTTGTGCTTGAGACTGAACCCAAAGTTAGTCGAGTTCAGTTTTTGTGAGAGTGGGTTCATGGCAAGGTAGAACCACAGCGGGCTAAGAGAGTCTCAATGGAATATACCCCTTCTGTTTAGGATAGAGTCGGTTTGTATCGAACAGTCGGCGACATTCAGAAAGATTTTGGTTTGACAAGGAGTCATGACATATTCTAAACAGTTAACAATACGATTATTTACTTTATAGATTTTCAGCACCTAAATGAGCCAGTCGTGTGGAGCTGAATCAAAGGCCTTTTTGTAGTCCACATATGCCATGTAGGGATTTCGTCGTTTGGCGTGGTCTTGATTACAGACAACGGAATCAATTATTAGTTGTTCTTTGCACCCTCGATGGGGTCGCATCCCTTTTGTTGTTCGGTAATTATGTTGTTCAGCTCACAATGTCTGAAAAGGCGATGATTAATACACGACATTATAAGTTTGTATAAAGTTAGGAGGCAAGTGATTGGTCGGTACTTTGCTGGGTCCTGTGTACATAGGTTATCCTTTGGTAAGAGGTATGTAGCACCATGCGTAAGGAAACTAGGCATCTTGTGTGGATGGATAATTATGTCATTAATGAGTACTGTTAATTTCTCGTGGGTGGCGTAAAGTTTCTTTATCCAGTAATTCTCTTCACTCCATCTGGTCCTGGTGCTTTCCAGTTATGGAGGTGCTTCATTATGTTGGATGTGTCTTCCGTTGTAAATGGTTGGTGTTGCATGGCATCACAGTTCTGAAATGCAGCATCCTCCTCATTGATTTTCCATTCAAGTCGTCTTTGCCAAGGTGGTATTCGAGATGTTTGTCTAAATTGGGGAGGGTCTTGCTTTGGTCTTACTGCGACCCCAATTGTTCTGCAGATGGAAGTTCCAGCACAGTAGATGATTGTGTGTAACGACTCTAACTTATTAGCACCTAAAACATAGTTTGGCAAGATAAATTTGTTCATAGCCTGCAAGACGATACCCAATTTCTTAGAAGATCTTAGTTTGGGAAGAGCTGGTCTAGTCAGTGGATCTGTTCCACTATACTCTATAAGAGCTCCTTCCATTTCTGCTTAGATCTTCTCAAGCAGGTCAGCGTTGTAAATGGTTGCTGTTGCATGTTATCACAATTCTGAAATGCAGTCTCCTCCTCATTAATCCAGCTTGCTTTCGAGTTATGGGAAACTGTTGTGTAAAGTTGTGTTTTCCAGAACTGCTCGATGGCCGGTTTACTGGGATAATTAGGAGTTTCATTATTATTGGTGTTGTTGAGTTTTCTATAAAACCCTTTTTCTGATTTACGGAATAGTGCGTTGTCTAGTTTCCGATGGTTACTGGTTTTGTACCTTCTCAATCGACTTGTGTAGACGGAGAGCTTTTGTCGTAGACTGTCTAGACACTGCTGAGATGCGATGTTTTCTCCATCCCACTGGGAGTGTATTCGGTTATTGTCCATGATAGTCTTGACAAGTCTGTTGTTCGTGACCCCTCGTTGGTACTCGGTCAGTCTTCCAATGTCTTTCCGAAGAGAATTAATTTTCCCTTCTAGCCTTCTTTGCCAAGGTGGTATTCGAGGTGTTTGTCTAAATTGGGGAGGGTCTTGCTTTGGTCTTATTGCGACCCCAATTGTTCTGCAGATGGAAATTGCAGTGTGTATCGACTCTAACGTATTAGCACCTAAAACATAGTTTGGCAAGATAAATTTGTTCATGGCCTACAAGACGATACCCAGTTTCTTAGAAGGCCCTCGCCTGGGAAGAGTAGGTCTATTCAATGGATCTGTTCCACTATACTCTATAAGAGCTCTTTCCATTTCTGTTTGAATTTTCTCAAACAGGTCATCGTTGGCTGGCTGTTCTTGTTAAAGTTCTTGTGTCTCGTCCGCTCTTTGCGCCAAAGGTGTTTCAGCCTCAGGATCTTTTGTATTTCGACCAAATAATTCGTGCTCAACTTCGCTCTTTATTGCGTCTAGTTGATCAGGCGAAATAAGGCAATTTCTCAAGATGATACGATATTGATCTGCGACTCTCTGTTCGGTAACTTGAAGCTCTGGGTACTCACGACAGAATTCTTGATGGAGTATTTGGCGATATCCAATCTTATCCTGGCCAAGGTACGTAATTTTGTTAAACGTGCGCATTATAAATTCATTCATGGCGCTAGTCCATTTCATGCGCTGTCTTTTCAGTCCCGCTTGAATGAGCGCTGGCTGTTGATCCTGCGCAACACTTTCTGCGGGTGGAGTTCTCGTTCTCGTTTGACTCCGTTGGTGATAGTCACGTTGATGCTGTGATTGTATTGGTGAGTGTTGTTGTGGTTTTTGGGGTTCTTGGGCTGTAGCTCTTTGGACGATAGGGGCTCGCCTCCTCAGCACCCCGCCACCGACGTCCCGTATGCTGTCATGTCCAGCGCCAGCTCCAGACATGCCCTGGCGATCCCCAGACAGCGGCTTTTTTCCGAGGCATCTACTCGGTAGCTCCATTTTCATAGGTGGTGTCACCAATTGTCCCTGGTGACTCGGGTAACTCGGAACCGTGGGGTTGTCACTTCCCGGATGAAATGATTTAAACCAGATCATCTCGTGCGGGTTTTGGTGAAGGGAGGAACGCTAGGTAGTAGGTCAGCGGACAGCCGCCCCTTTAGTCGCCTCTTACGACAGGCGGTAGATACCATATTATTTTCTCTTCTGTCCCTCAACCGATTTTTATATTTTTGTTTTGTTTAGTAGCTATTGACGACCTTCAGAGCAGAACGTTTAACCTTTGTTATAATATTGCTTCATTTATTAAATGAATTAAAATAAAAAATTCATAATTTACGTCCACACTGTCAATGCCAAACAGTGCCGCTAGATTGCTTGGAGAGAAAATATTAAGATGGATTGACTCGGAAAACAAACTAAATTAAACAAAAAACTAACAAATTTTGATCGGTTCCGAAAGTTATTCCACATTATCACGCTATGCAGATCTCACGCATAAAAAATATATTTTATGATAATAACCATTTATTTGGTACTGGCAAGTTTGAAACTTTCATTTCTTTTTAAATATGGTTTCTCAACTAAAATTAGAATTGTGTATTGTGTGGCAACTGATCAATGTGTTTCCAATAATATTTTATTATTTTAACATTATGCTTTTAATTTATATTGCTTCTATTTTCTATTTCATACAATTTAACTAAGATTTCAAAGCCCATGATATGAATACAATTAATGAGACCGAAGATAAATAATTAGATCTGACATCTTGGCGATAATTTATGTTCACGGCCATCTTCGTTTTAGCGAATTTGATTATTTTGATTTCAGTTTGACATATTATCATAACATTGTTAGCCGTTAGGTTAGTGTACCTTTTCAATCTGAAAACTAACAATGTATTATTTGAGAAATTACAATTTCAATACACTTGCAAAAATTATCAATATAAAAAGTATTATTTAGCATTGTATTGCTTTATATTTTTGACATTATACGGTAATAGTTATTGCTCACTTTGTTTATTAAATTAAAATTATTTAGATTAGACATACATTGCAGTTTAAGGTGTACTAATATGTAAGTACTTATGTATCGTAGTTATTTATACTGGATCTTTATAGTTACTTATTCGTTGGTTTCGTTTCTTGCATTTTCTTCTTATGAATTGAAATTTGAAATCGTAATTGGGAAATATCTGAATAACCGTAGAGCGTTTTGGAAAAACTAAAGTTTAAAAATATTATATTTAATAATTTATTATTTGATATACCATTTGTGCAAACACCTGCGTCTTAATACAGGGTGAATGACTTTTACGTAAAATGAACATATTGCCATTTTAATTTTGACGGCCTTTAGTGTTACTAAATTATAAAAAAATTGGATCAAACGCCCTTTTGATATCTAGGATATCTAGGGTTAGTGAATTTTCCCCTAAAGGCACGCTACGCGTGCCTTAGAGGGAGTGTGCTGCCATACACTGTATGGTCAAGTCGCTGAACTAGCGCCATTAAACTTTCCACCGCTAAGGACAAAATTATTTCATATATTTTCTAATAATTCAAATCAAGGCTTTTATAGATTCTTGATTTTTATTGACATTTTGAACTCTGAAAGTGTATTTGTATTTTTAATTTATTCCATAATAGCATGATGGCATGAAAATAGAGAGAGACTTAAATCAAATAAAAAAAGAAGATATGTCCGGAAATAGTGAATGATTGCACACAGTTTCTAAACGGTTTTCATTTGAAGTTAGTTAAAGTCGTTTTCATTATTTATTTTAGGAATATTCAATGGTTTAAAGAAAATTGTTGGGAATAAAGCGGACGAAGGAAATGTTTCTGTTCATACTGTCACGCCAGATTTATTGTTAACACCATCAATAGCTTCATCAAAAATTAAAGAAAGGTAATAATATATATTTTTGAAAATAGTCAACTCATAAAACTTTGACTTCTATTTTTTTTTCTAGCCAACTTAACGTAAAAGTGGATAAATTGAGACAAAAGGAGCCTCCAAAAAGGACCATGCTAGAACGCAGATGGTCTGCAATAACTTCCGCTACCAGTTTGAAAAGAAAAAAGAGGGAATCATTTATCTACCAGCCAAATGAAAGTTCAGGTAGCCCAAAAGTGGACTACGTTAGAGTTTCCAAATCAGAGTATGAAGCAATTAAAAATCGAGTATCAGCTATAGAAAAGAGACTTTCACTCGAGTTGGATAACGTTCAGTCTACAGTAATACACAATGAAGTCAACATCATTAATGATATTCAGTCTGCTTATGAGAAAACACTGGAGCAAAGTGAGCCTTTGAGCCCTGGGACGGACCAACTTGCTCGGAGATTAAGCAGGGAACTGAGGATAAGGGATTCAAGGGAAAAAATAATTCGTTCTCCAAGCGCTCGAAAAATTGGAAACATTAGGAGGCGTTCTCGAGAATTAGAACGACCGAGTAAGGTTTCTAGAGTACCCCCAATGCAAAATGTGTCGTGTGATCCAATAGTTACTAATTTTCCGCGTAATATCTATTCTCCAGTGAGGAGTAAAACGAGTACTAATCCTGTAAGACTGTACACAAACACTGTGATATCGGTTAATTCTCCTAGGAGTTCGTTTGAATTTAGTTCAAATGTGAGATTTCAAACAGAATCGAATGAAAAAACACCAGTTATGTCGCCAGCCCGAAAGAGAGAACGCGGAATAAAACGTAGTTCCTCTAGTGTTACTACTTGTTATTCGCCAGTCAAAGATCGGACGGCTCTATTCAATTCACGACGCTCTCTAGAATTACTTCGGTTAAATGACAGCAACAAAGAAAATGGTTTGGCATCTAAAGAACTAATAACTCCAAAAATGCCGTTTATTAAAAGGGCCATACCTGTTAGTAAAACACCAAAACGATTATGCGTCACACCATGTTCTTCCAGGCTAAACACTCCGCTAAGGGTTATACCAAATAATTTAAAAGCAAGTAATTTTTAATCTGGGGAAACTTACTTACAAATAACTTAGAACCTTCATGCCACTCTCATATGACATTTTTTTTTAAATAAAGTACAATGGTGTAAGTAAAATGAATTGAGTGAAATATTAAATGCTGTTAATATTAGAGCAAAGTAAAAGTGTAAATAGGAGTTTTGTGTTTCCAAGCTTCTTTGTTGTTTATTGTGCCTTTTGTGGATTGAATGAACACAAACTTTAATCTGTCAATTTTGGTTCATCTTTTTGTACAGTCTTTGAAGTACAATGATTTTTCATAAGACTCAGAGCAAGGATTTGTCAGGTATTGTGTGGGTTTTCAATCAGGATATGGCTGTCAGCCTATCAACTATTCCTTTAATCAGTTATAACATTGTTTTCGAAATATGCTTGAGTCAAAATTCGTCGGATTCATTTATATTTTGGGCATTTCCTTTCATAGTGTCCACAATCAGAAGTTTAGATGTTCTGAAAAAACAATGGAACCTAGAAGTCACAAAAATATAGGCAAACCTTAACCTCTGCATAAATAAAACATCAAATGCTCTTGCTATCTCTGCCAAACGGTTTTTTTTTCAACTCGTTTTTAAAGCTTAGAATCAAAATAAAACGTTTTTTCAAAAATCAACTTGTGTGTAGGTATGAAACTTGGTCTCTATGGATGCTAAGCGAGGTAGTTGCACCTGAATCTGACAATCTCACCTGGAATTTCTTTAAACATCAGATTAAAGTCTCAAAATACGCCTACAAATTAATAGAAAATTACCCGAGGACTTTTTATATAAATGCTGAATTTTGTTAAGTTCATTATAGGTATAGGTAGGTAACTAATATTATTTTATAATTTTGTATTTTTTTACAAAGTTTGTCTAATTGAATGAATAAACGAATGACTATGTCAGTAGTTAATTGAATGTCTTTTTTTAATATTAATAATAAGCGGATTGAGAGAAGCATTACTTATTTTTTGTAATCAAGAGGATCTGGGATCTTCATTAATTATTGACAAATTGATAACTTTGTGCTATGAAAGGTGGAGCAGATTACTCTATATGAAAAACTGTTCGTCAAAAGGCATTAAATTAGGGTAGTGCTGATGTGACAAAATAGATTTTAAACAGCGCGGAAAAGTTTCTAAAATATTATAATTTATATGGAATGGAATTTTTACTTCGTAGTGTGATTAGACTTTTATTTATTTTTACTTTCAACATTGTCCACTCTGTAAAAACTGCACACAATTTTCTTTTTTCTAAACAAACTGCTCCAACTCTTGAGACTTGTTTCTGTAAATATTATTAATGCGCCAATTGACCTTTTGTCAATAATAAAACAACTAAATTTATTTATTATATATTATCAGACATCTTTAAATAAAATCGTTAACATCAAACAAATCAATCACAACAAATAAATCAAATCAATAAAACAAATATCAACATATGAATACCAAACACCTTATAATTAAATTTATGATTACTCTAAAAAAATTTGGGTTTTCTCCAACAATTTAATTTCAAGATCAATGATCACTCAAATGCAATTTTTGTTTTAAATATCCAAATTTTATTTCTGCTACCAATGTGAATTGCTTTACTATTTACTGCAAAATGATTTCTGTTACCATTGTAAATTGCTTTACTATTTACTGCCAAATGATTTCTGCTACCACGTAAATAATTGATATTTACTTTCAGCTTCCCAAACTGGGTTCTTAATTTGATTTTAACTGCTACTAGATTTCACTACATTCCCATTTAACTTGTGCTATTAAAATTCCACCATTCTTGAATATTGTTATTTCATTTAAATTTCAATCACTATTTAACAAAATCTTTGAATATATATATTTTTTAATTTTGACTTTGACAACAACCGTCATCTTATACTCCCGAACAATGTTTATTGCTGCACTTGCAAAATTAGACTCTCTTTTTAATGCTGTCTTTTCTTGCTTTTATAGTTTTTAATTTTGACATAGAACTGCACATTTTAAACTTTTTAAATCAGCATTTTTTAAATCCCCTATTTATATACAATAATTCATTTTCAGATACTTAAATCCCTATCTAAACATATTCCTAAAATACCTTCTACTTTTCTGCCGTTTTACTTTAAACCTGTACTAAAATTTTAATAAAATAATCATTGTTGGCATGAAACAATACTATCATCTGATTCCATGAATATGAATGAGTTCTATGAATTTCAAAGTATTTCGATCGGTAGATCTGTCAAAATCTTGTTCCAAAAAATTTATTATAACATCTGATTTTGAATTAGTTATAAATGTGGCAATAACGTGTTTTCAAAGTTTATTTACCCCAAAATACTTTATTGAGATCCTAAAATTTTGAATTATTGTCCCTATTGTGTCTAAAATATGAAGTTACTACAAATCTGAACTATTGAATTTTATTACTGTCAGGTGGATTGTTTATGTCTCGAAATTAAGGGAAGATTTTATATTTTCTTTTCATTAAATGCTTTTATTGTAATATATCAAGTCTATAGATTATTTGTATATGTTCATTTCAACTCCTAATTACTTTTTAATAAATTTAGTTTGAACAGTCACATTTGTTAGTTTTCAAACATGTATTTACTATATGGTTTAAGTTGGATAAATCATTTCCAAATTACCAGTTTATGGTCTAGTTTTATAATTTAATCATTTCTATTCGTGTATTGGCCTTTAAATTGCATTTGATTTTTCATATCTCTTTTACATACTTGAATCACCCTTACAAAATTTCTATTGCCTCTAATATTGGTTTTATGGTACAATGCATTATTCACTATCTTTTAATATATTATTTGATTCATTCAAATATTATTGATTTGATTTTTTATTATATATATACATATACATATATATATATATATATATATATATATATTTGTTTTTAAGTTTTCGCGGGCACTAAATATTTTAGGTGGTTTCCGGGAATTCATCCGCGTAGTTGATAACTGATCGCCGGGATCGAAGGTAAAATGACGACGTTTAGGCAGAGTCACATCTGCCCTCTTCAGGTCGGTTCGCATAATTCTCGTAGCCTTCTGCTTTCGCTTCTAGTATTCGAGTAACTAGAAGCAAGGGCAGAAGGCTACGAGAATTATGCGAACCGACCTGAAGAGGGCAGATGTGACTCTGCCGAAACCTCGTCATTTTATCATCGATCCCGGCAGGGATCAGTTATCAACTACGCGGATTCATCCGGGTGGTTGATAACTCATCCCCTAAGGGATCGATGGTAAAATGACGACGTTTTGCTTTCTGATGGCGTTCTGGTGTTCATCACGTCTCGCTTGAATTCTGTTAGTTTGCCTCACATAGGTTTTATGACAGTCTGCACATGGAATCTCGTACACTCCCTATTGTTCTAAAGAGTTCGGAGTCCTCAACACCGTGCTTATATTTCTGTCTGTATTGAAAATAGTATCGATATTGTGTCTCCGTAGAATTTTCTCTATACTGTCCGTGGTACCCTTGACATAAACTAAATATTCCTTGGTTGTTGGTGTCTCATGCTCCTTGTCTGTTTGTCTCCGTTTTGACTTTAGGGCTCTTTGTGTATTTCGATCTGTAAATCCGTTTTGTCTCAGAGCTGTTTTTAAACTGTCCATTTCCTGTTTGATGTTATCCTGGTCAGTTAGTCTTTGTGATCTGGTTATCAAAGTCTTGACCACGGCTTGTAGTTGGGCTGGGTGGTGATGAGAATTAGCATGAAGGTATCTGTTGGTGTGAGTTGCTTTCCTATATACTGTATGACTAAGGGTTCCATCTTCCTTCCTATTTATCAGAAGATCAAGGAATGGTAGTTGATTGTTGGCTTCCACCTCCATAGTAAATTTTATTTTGTGATGGATGCCATTAAGGTGGGCTAAAAATGTGTTGAAGTGTTCCCTCCCATGAGGCCAAATCACAATTGTATCATCCACATATCGCAACCATAAACTGGGTTTAAGATTTGCTCTTCTTCGTGCCAACTTCGCAAAGTTCTCCATAAAAAGTCTTGCTATTACTGATGAGAGTAGTGATCCTCCACTTGTTTGTATCGTTGGTTCTCGTAAACAAAATAACTGTTCATCAGACTGTGCCTTGTTAAGTCCATAAGGTGTTGAGGTGGTTTGTATTTTTCTATTATGATATCCAAGGCTTCCTCAATAGGGATGTTGGTGAAAAGGGACACTACGTCAAAGCTTACAAGAAGACACTCTGGCTGTAAGACCGTTTTGTTAAGAATTTCGATGAAATGTGTCGAATTTGTCACGTATGAGTCGGCCTCCTCTGCAAACGGTTGAAGTTGTTGGGATAGGTATTTGGCTAGCTGTTGTGTTGGGGATCCAATTGAGCTTACTATTGGCCTCAAAGGTGCACATTCTTTATGTACTTTTGGTAACCTATAGAATTTGTGACATCTCGATGACTTTTCACGAGGAATGAGTTGCAGTTTGAGATTTTTGTCGATACTACTTGCTTGGATCTTGGCCTTGGTTGTTTTCTCCAGATAAGTTGTTGGGTCAGTAGTAATTTGTTCTTTATTTTGTTCATTTTTTCTATAGATAAGTTCTTTTTGGGTGGTATACACTTTCTTAGAACATGTGACACTTCTTGCCGAATTGTTTCGGCGGTGTTCTCATCACATATTATGCTCTATGTTGGTATGTGAGAGGGAGCAATAGCGTAATTGAATCCCTTAGCCAACACGCCAATCGAGGTAGAGTTCAATTGGACCGAAGATAAATTATAAATGGTTTTATTGGTTTCCAATTGCGGTGACAGTTTACTTTCCGAGAAAAATTCGTTTTTGAGCTTCTGTTGGAGCTTCAATTTGTTGAATTTCGTCTGTTGTTGTATTGTTGTCAACTCTGCATTCGTTTCAGCCCTAAATTCGCTAATCTCATCGAATTTATCCCATATTATAAAGTGGAATGCATTGCTTACCGGTAGGTGAATATCTAAGAGTTTAGTATTAAGAACATCCTTATCTCTTCTGACATCACGTATGGCTTCCCTAAGTAGGGCACAACTAGCTTTCCATAAGATATTCTGTGTTTTTCTGTTCTTCCAGAACTTTACCATCATGTTTTTCGGAATAACTCCTTCATCGCGGCATTGTTGTAAAAAATGTAGATCGCACCAAAGTTTGTTTTTTGTTTTACACAAATGAAAAGTATTCTCCTCGTAGAAATTCACTATATTTGTTTTTAAGTTTTCACGGGCGCCAAATGTATTAGGTGGTTTCCGGGAATTCATCCGCGTAGTTGATAACTCATCCCTTCCGGGATCGGTGGTAAAATGACGACGTTTCGGCTGAGTCACATCTGCCCCCTTTTACGGAGACACAATATCGATACTATTTTCAATACAGACAGAAAAATAAGCACGGTGTTAAGAACTGCGAAGACGAAGATCCCTTTAAAACAACAGGGAATGTACGAGATTCCAAGTGCAGACTGTCATAAAACCTATGTGGGGGAACTAACAGAAAAATTCAAGCCAGTCGTGATGAACACCAGAACGCCATCAGAAAGCAAGAAAAAACAACATCCATTGCGGAATACGCCACCACGACTTTAAGAACACCAGAGTACTGGCAAATATAAAACACCCGAAATCGAGACTCGTAAGAGGCCATTGAAATCGCAAAGAGGCCTCACAGTCTAAACGACGCAATGAAATCCAGAACTTATGGAATAGTTGGAAAATTCTATTAAACACCGTACCGACCCAGCCCCGCCGTATAACAATTCAAGCGTAAATAACCAATCAGCAAGCGGGAGGCGTGGCCACTGAGCGCCAAGGGCCAATCACACGCTGCCATTCCCGTTGCCAACCAATAGGCGCCGAACCGCGACTATATAACAGCACGCCCGTTTTTGAAAATCTTATTCTTTAACTCCTTCAGGTTGAAACGGAAAACAAGGCGTTTGAAGAATTGGACAAATCATCTAGGCAAGAAGAGCAAACCACGATATCAGCCTATTATTACTTTATACTAAAGGCATATCGGAGGAACTTAACACGAATTGCACACAGATATGGAATCAAAATAATTTTCAAGAGCAGTAACACCTTGAGGAGCATGATTACAAGAATGAGGTCGGACGCTCCCGCAATATCAAATAACTGTATACCTTGTAAATGTGGCAATCTCTACAATGGAGAAATAAAGCTACTACTGGTCACCAGGGATAAGGAACACCGCATAGCTACTCAAAGAGCGGAGCTAACGAAGTGTGGCCGAATACCATAACATCTACTGGGACCAGGCCAGGGTAATTCACAAAGAAGAGCACTGGTATAAAAGAAAATTTATAGAGACAGCATATATAATCTCGAACGAGAATATTATTAGCGTCCAAATTAAAAATATTTGGAGACCCCTTTGGCCATTGCCGCTATGTATCACCGACAACTAACCGCCAGGTCCGACTTTCGATCATGAATAAAGTATGCTGGAAGGGTCGGACGACGCTGATTGGACCAGATGAGTCCCAATGCCCATGACCGCTTAAGGGTATAAATACGACGGATTATCTGATGAAGATAAGAGGTAGCAAGGTACTGCAATGTTGTGAGATCAACCATTTCAAGACGATGGAAGTCCAAGGAATGTTGGAGGAACGAGTTACATTGTCTACCAGCTTCAGACTAACATTAAAATTGAAAGTTGTCCATATAATGCAAATAGTCGTGCAAAAAGTGAGTCTCATACAAAAGGTTACGTTCTATCGTAACGTTATAATATACCTAGTGACAGAATACAGCTGCAGCTGAATTTATAAAAAGGCCCGAAAATTTCATATTACCGTCTTTTTAATATGGCGGATGCTCTTGCGCATAACTACAAAAGCGGTCGATACAAAGATCTGTAAGGTTGTATCAATAGAGACAGGCTATTTGACTTGGTGGGTGAAGGCAGCCAGCCAATGAACAACATACTGAACGTATTTTATTGAAAGAATCTACCAACCGAGTGGAATAGCCTCTTGCCCTCCCTATTGCTCTTTCTCTCTCTTAATAAAAATATACCATCCCCCTTATGATGTATCCCTCTTATGTTAAACAACATGAATGTTACCGCCATTTCCTGTTCATTGATTAATGTCTAGATAAGAATGAACATAACAGGAAATGGCCGTAACATGCATGTTGTTTAACATAAGAAAGATATATCATAAGGAGGATTATATCTTATCGATATCGCTGGCCACATTTGGCCCTTGGCCGCCCTTTGGGAACCCCTGCCTTAGAGCATAAACCTTCTGGAGGTAGGCTGCAACGCACAAATGTCGCGCCAATGATAGAAGAGAGTGAAATACAGAGGGCAAGAGGCTATTTCACCCGTTGGTAGATGCATCCAAGGCGCTTATTGGATGCAGATCCCAATCGAGTGAAATAGCCTCTTACCCATTCTTTCTAGCATTGGCACGATATTTATGCACTGCAGGCTATCTCTAGGAAGAAGGCCGAAAGTATAGTACAAGCTCTGAAGTTAACATATGTAGTGTTTTCTCTATTGTATGTACCTATGATCTGTAGTGTCAACTATTTGATCTAGTCTTAGGTCATTTACCATCTAGATATAGCCTGTCAAGCATAAAATCGTGGCAACGGTACAAAGAGAGGGCAATAGAGACAGTAAGGGGCTATTTCACTTAATGGCTGGAAGCAGCCAATGAACAACATGCTGAATGTATTTCATTGGAAGCAGCTCCCAACCGAGTGAAATAGCCTCTTACCCTCTCTCCTTAGTCTTACCACCGCTGTTTTCCAATTAGCGCACAATTGAGCACAGTGCGGCACTGAGTGTTCCAATTACAGCACTGGCTCGCACCACAGATGCTCGCACAAATGAGCACAAGAAATAACTGTGCCTTTGGGATGTTTTATGTAGGTTTACCAAGTAAACATAAAACTTTATCATAAAACATGAAGTATGTTCCAAATAACGCCCGAAAATTACGGTACAGGGCAACACAAAAACACTTTGAGCTCTAATAATTGGAATTGAATTATTCTGTAAATAATTTACGTACACATAAACGTCAATTGATAACCTATGAGTAATACAATTTTAACCTTATAGTGATCAGTGTACTCTACCGGTTGTTTTTTAAAAAAATATGTGCCAATTAACGTCCCAAAATTGCCGCACTGTGCGGCACAAAATCACTTTGTGCTCTGGTAATTGGAAAACAGCCCACGACATTTGTGCACTGCAGGCTATCTCTAGAAAATGGCTCTTTTCCAATTAGCGCACAATTGAGCACACTGCGGCACAGTGCTAGCATTGAGTGTTCCAATTACAGCACTGGCTCGCACAAATGAGCACCAGAAATAACTGTGCCTTTGAGATGTTTTATGTAGGTTTACTAAGTAAACATAAAACTTTATCATAAAACATGAAGTATGTTCCAATTAACGCCCGAAAATTACGGTACAGGGCGACAGAAAAACACTTGGTGCTCTAGTAATTGGAAAACAACCATTATTGAATTATTCTGTAAATAATTTACGTACACATAAACGTTAATTGATAACTTATGAGTAATACACTTTTAACCTTATGGTGATCAGTATACTGTACCGGTTGGTTTTAAAAAAAACATGTTCCAATTAGCGTCCTAAAATTGCCGCACTGTGCGGCACAAAATCACTTTGTGCTTTGGTAATTGGAAAACAGCCAATAAATGCTCTAAGGATCTAGTTAAGCCTTAGAGCATTTACTTTCTAGAGATAGCGTGCAGTGCACAAATGTCGTGGTAAGACTAAGGAGAGAGAGGGCAATAGAGAGGGCAAGAGGCTATTTCACTCGGTTGGGAGCTGCTTCCAATAAAGCATGTTGTTCATTGGCTGCGTCCACCGACCATCCACCCACTAAGTGAAATGGCCTCTTACTGTCTCTATTGCCCTCTCTTTCTAGGGTTGCCACGATTTTATGCTTGACAGGCTATATCTAGATGGTAAATGATCTAAGAGTTAAGCAAATGACATAAAAGAAGAACAAATAATCTGTGGTTCATGATCTGTGCTGTGGTTAACACATTCCATGGCTTGAAGAATGGTATATAAACGTAAATAATTGTACCCAAATTTTTATTTTCTTTTACTTTCAATTTTGTAAATACTTAGGCAAACTAACAATATTTTTCTATAATTTATTGTTATTTAGTGTTATTTTGAAAGCTTTATAGTACTTTATAGAAATGTCGAAAAACAAGATTGTAATTAGATCAATGGTGGACAGCACAAGAATCGAAGTAAAGAGCAAAGTAAGTGTGTAAACATCTTTCGAAACTTTATATTAGTTGGTTCTGCTGATTTGCATACATGAAATATTATCCTTAAAGCAACCCTATATTTATCATTCTGGAAATGACATTATTCCATAAGTAATTGTTGTTTCTTTTTAAGGAAATGGTGCATGAATCATTAGATATTCCATTGTAAATACATATATTTGTATGTGTTTACAGCAGTTTCAAACAAGAAATTTTAACATTTAATGCACTTAATATGTAATTAATTTCTGTCTTTGTTAATTATTTCCAGTTTGATGCTGAATTTCGAAGATTTAGTTTAGAAAGAAATTCCCAGCCAACATTTGAAGAATTTCAGAAATTACTAGAACGTTTGCACAGCTTAAAGGACATCCCATTTCTTGTTTCTTATATTGATCCTAGTGACCAAGATTTATTACCCATAAATAATGATGATAACTTAAAGAGAGCTTTAATTAATGCAAAACCAATACTTCGTGTAATAATACAAAGAAAAGGTAAGTTTTAAAATAAATATTTTGGTATTAAACTGTTATTCAACATTACTGTTTGTAGGAAATAGTTTTGAAGAATTAAATGGTTATGGGACATTAAAGCCAAGGAATCTTATATCTACAATATTAGGTGGAACTCCAGCAAGAGCAAAAACATTACCAATATCTAATCCACATGATTTCAGGCAAGTTTCAGCTATTATTGATGTTGATATTGTTCCTGAAACTTGCCGAAGAGTAAGGCTACTGAAACATGGTAGTGACAAACCTTTGGGGTTTTATATAAGAGATGGAACAAGCGTGAAAGTCACTCAAAATGGTAAGTGAGCTCTTAACTGTTACATTTATATCAAGAACTTATTGATAATGAAAATCTTATTTATATTTGTATAAAACAAATATCCCACAATATTTATATTGAATATTCAGCACTGTTTGATTTCTAGTATTGCCTACAATTAATATGCTTATTGATTGAATTTGTGTTTACTTTTTGTTTAGAAAGTAATTTTTTTGTATTTGTAGTACAAGGGCACTTGCAAATTGTTACAATCAAATCTGTACACAAAAGGGACATGAGTCTGAGGATATAGAGAAATGTACTTAACAACATAGCTTTTGACATAAAAATAGATTAGTTTAAATGTAAATAAATGTAAGTTGTAATTAATTTCATCAAGGTTTTATGAAACATTAAAAAACCTGTTACAGTTTTTGTCACAGATTATTATATTATTACATTTTCAGTGGATTTTTACACAACTAATTTACTCCAGAAAATAAATTGTCTTTATATACTGACAAGTTCAGAATGACAATGTTTTGGCAGACTCCATCTGCCCTCGTGAGGTCAGTGCTTGTATCCTTCAGCTCACACTTCTGGATACTTGAATATTTTGTAGATGATCACCCATCCTCACCATCTTCTACTTGGAACAGGACTGTTCTCAAACCAGTCTTCACAATTAGCTTTTCTTGTATCTTCTTTAGTCTAATTTCAAGACTCAGAAATGACATGACCTAAAAACTCTACTTCTGTCTGAAACAGGGCACACATCTTGGGTTTGAATCTCAAGTTGGTATTCTTATGTTAGTCTGAAGCTGGTAGACAATGTAACTCATTCCTCAAAGTTTCCTTGGACTTCCATTGTCTGGAAATGATTGATCTCACAACATCACAATAGCTTTGGATTTGCTATCGTCATCGGGTGAATGATGGGAAATTCAGGTTATACCTCATATTTGTACCCTTAACCGGTCATGCTCATTGGGGCTCTTAATCCCCTGTTTCGTCCAATCAGCATAGCCGTACCTGGCGATTGGTTGCCAGTGATGTGATCAAAAAAATGTTTAGAGACCTCTTCTCTTTAGCTAAATCAGTTATTTTTATTTCCAGAGTGAATGTAAGGTATATTTTCATTTACTTAAAAAAACAACCTTTTTTAGTATAAATTATTGTTGCAAAAATAGGATTTAACGTTGGGATTAAAGGTTTCAAGTTACTTTTTTAAAATAAAAATCAAATATTTTGACAGATAGTAAAATTTTCACTTTTAAATATATTACATTAAAAAAAAATAAACGACTTTAAAAAAAGTATCTTAACTAAAAGGCATGAAATAATTTTTTACTGCAACAATTAAATATTTTTTCTGAAGTCAGTGCTAGGCTAAAATGAAAATAATTTAGGTAGTAAATTTATAAGTTGTACTTCACAACTTTGCTGTTCAACTTGGTACCAACTTCAGAAAAAATATTTAATTGTTGCAGTAAAAAATTATTTCATACTTTTTAGTGGTTACTTTTTTTTGAAGTTGGTTTTTCTTCTAATAATGTATTTATTTTACAATTTTTAGTGGTGTACTGGCATATTTGGATGCAGTTTTCAAATCTAATGTTAGTCTGAAGCTGATAGACAATGTAACTCGTTTCTCAAATTTTTTTAGACTTCAATCATCTTTAAAACGAATTAACTTTTCAATATTGCCTAAAATATGGTATTTTACTTCTAAGCAACATTTATTATTTTGACCAACCTCATTTACTCTTGAGTAGAATAGAGCAACATGTCTTCTAAATATTTACATGTATTAAGAGAGTTTTGCATATTTATATTCTTTGTCTAACCTAGTATACAATTTGAAAATTGACATGAATATTTATTATGCAATTTTTAGTGAAAGGGCATAATTAGATGCATTTTATAATTCTAATTACTTCTGTTTGATAAGAATTTTAGATATTATTAAAAACAAAGGTATTTTACTTTTAAGCAAACCTCGTTTACAGTTGAAAAAGTGACATGTAATGATTTCAGTATACATTTCTGACCATGCAAATCTGTGAAGAAAAATTTTTCACTAAATAATATTCATAAGAACGTTTTCTGTTTGAATCGAAATTATGAAGTCACACTGTATATAGAGGCCAACTGAGAACCTCCATTCTTTGATTAACTGACATTTATTTTGATTTATTTCCAATTTATTAATTGTAACTAAAAATTGTTTTAGTGATTCAGCATAAGTGGATGCAGTTTAAAATTCTAATAAAGTTTGTTTAATTACACTTTGAGATATTATAAAAAAAATAAAGGTACCTACCTCACTTTTAAACTAAACTGATATATTTTTTGAAACCTAGTATTTAATTGTACAAGTTCGATGTAGTTTTTAATTCTAATTACTTATATTTGCACGATCCCTGGAACAGGATCCAGTATAAACAGTCGAAATTTTTTGAGCCGTTTTCGAGTAATAGCGAAAACACATGAAAAAAATATATTGATACAGACCGATTGAGAACCTCCTTCGTTTTTGAAGTTGGTTAATAAATATTATTTTGATAATGGCTGTTTGTGGGCATTTGCACTTTATACCTTCTGCTAACGGAAAATCGTTGTTAGAACTCCATTGAGAAAAAAGTGATATTTCGGTCGGACCCAATATAGATCTTAGTAACAGTTTCGTTTAGATTGTCTGTCCTTAGTACTAACATTTATTGAATTTTACATAACATTTAGTTTTCAAACTTTATAAATATTGTGACCTTTACAGGTCTTGAAAAGATTCCTGGAATATTTATTTCCCGTCTTGTACCTGGAGGCTTGGCTGAATCAACAGGTCTTCTGGCTGTAAACGACGAGGTTCTTGAAGTAAACGGGATAGAAGTTGCAGGAAAAACTTTGGATCAGGTAACTGACATGATGGTGGCAAATAGTTCCAATCTAATTATCACAGTAAAACCTGCCAATCAAAGGACAGTAGGTCCTCCAAGACGAGACAGCTTTGGCCGTAATTCACAGCTATCTAGTGGTTCACATCACTCAACAACAACAACCGGTGGATCTGATCCAGAAGATAAATTCGATCAAGACGAAATTGTTGATTTGACGGGAGCAAACCTGGAAGATAATATAAAAGAAGATGGAATATTGCATTTATGATGCGCAGACTTATTGAAACCGTACATTCCATGCTAAAGGACTATTTTATTTTTTAAGTGACTGAGACTTGGTATTTTTATATCAGTATTCTTTATTCAGAGGTTGACAGAGGTATACCAAAAATAAAACTGATTACTGGTCAGTGTCATGTACTTAATTTTTTATATTTATATGTTTTTTTTAAGGAGTATATCGTAAAAAGTCCGTCCAATTAGAAAATGTTTTAATAAAATGTCAAATGCCTTTAATATATGCCTTTGGAATTTTCTAAAATGAAATATGTGCCTTTCTAATAAATAAGAATTTGCAGTAAACATTTTTATAACATTTTAAAGTTTTAATAATTGTTATATTGCAGTATACCTGTGACAACCTCTATTTCATGATATTGGCATTGATGTTCTTATTTTAATATATTCTTGTATTTTATATGTTATTGTTATATACTATTGAAGTGTGTTGTTTTATGGTATTTTATTATTCAATTATTATTCACTTATGCCCAAACATTCTTAAAAATGAATCGTTACTTGTTTATAAGTCAGGTTTTATCTTAAGTTAGATCACACTTAAGTTTGGGTACTTTTTATCAATTGAATATATTATGGTATGTGATTTTTGACGAACTATTTTGTACTTAACTATAAAAATTTACGAATGCAGCTTTTACTAGTATGTGTTAAGGTTCAAAATCTTTATGTAAGTTATATTTTTCAATTTACAAATGTACACAATATGACCCTGAAATTTAATTAAAATATACATTTATTTAAGTTATTAACGGCTTATTTGATTTATCAATTAATAAACCAGGGTTGTTTAGTTTAGCATAAAGACCTGGAATAAAGCAGGAGAGGACCTATTTTTGATATTCGAAGATTAAATGCACTTTTGCATGTGCTAGGAAGAACTCCAGAAGTTGTCATTCCACTTGTTAATTGGTACAGGAATTGCGTTTTAATGCGTCGTATTCTTTTGGCGATTGAGACCTTTGACTAGGCAGTTTGTTCTTAATTTTAGAAAAAATCTAAAAATTGTCTTGGCGGAGGGTGTCAACGACGATTCCCAGCAACTAGAAAGTTGCTAGATAATCTGTATTTGAGACAACTGACTTGACCGTCTTTTTACACGTACTGCGAGAACTGTTATGTAGGCTTTTTTCACCCTGCACTGCCCAACCCGCGATTGACGGGTTTGTATGAATATCCACAATTCAATACCACTGACGACGCTGGAAAAACAAAAAAGTGTGAGATAATTCATTTGTTTTACACTCATATACATCGGAACATCGATGCAGCCGTGTTCTACAGCTGCAGTTAGGGCTATAGTTAAGCATCACAAGTTTTAATGGCGTTCTGAAATCCTATTGACTGAGCCGCTTTTTATATTACTACTTGAATTTTTTAAGAAAATTATTTATTAAATAGCACTCACTTTTAGTTTATATGTAACAAAATGCTGATGCGATATAAAGCTAGCTGTTAAGAAACAAAGAAGTTTTCTAATTAACACACAGTGCTCACCACTAAGTGTTCCAATTACAGCACTGGCTTGCACAAATGGGCCCATGAAGTAACTGTTTCTTCAAACTTTTTTATAAATTTACCAAATGAACATAAAGCTTTATTATAAAACATGAAGTATGTTTCAATTAACACCCGAAGATTGTGGCACTGTGCGACACAAAGTCACTTTGTACTCTGGTAATTGGAAAACTACCATATAGAAGTTAAAATGACAGATCTGCAGTTGTTAACTATAACGTGAGAGAATAAAAAAGTTATATATACATTTTTAAGAATTAAATATTGTAGTTCAGAATAATAATTACTTTATAAAGTATTAGCTGGCCCTCACCTCTCATATAGTTGACACAAACTTTCTTTTAAATGAGTTAAAATTTTATATCATTCAGTGTCTAATCCAACAAATGTTTAAGGAAGGACAATTTTAAATGCTGCTTTTTCATTTCAGATGTAACTTGGATTATGGCATCATTGTATTCACTATAATAACCACGAATAGGTATCATCTGAAAAATATTCTTTACAAACACATATGCAACTACTTGAAACTCTGTATTTAATGTTGCAATTAGCTATTGCCCAACGCCAAACAATATTAACTTTTAAAAAATAGGTAATGTGCTCCATAGAATGTTTACCCATTACACCAATGCAACCAACTACGCACTAATGTATATACAAGGCTTTTATTTCAAAACTAGCAACCCAAAATAACTTTTAAAATATCTTTAAAAGAAAAAGACAAAAAACGCGTTAATTTATATAAAGGGAGGACACATTTTGCACGTATCCGTCACACCTGCAGTTTCAACCCCTAAGTTTAAATAATAAGAGGTATATTGTGATACTTCTTTTTAATGCTCCCTTTTTTGCCAATATTTTGACACTTCATTTTTTAAACTCTGATTATTTTTTAGAATAATGCCATTTTAATCTTTCAAATTAAAATAATATTCCCCGACTTTGACCATACAATATATGGCAGCACACTCCCTCTAAGGCGCATAGCGTACCTTTAAGGGAAAATTCACTAAACCCCAGATATACTACATATCTAAAGGGTTTAGCTCTGTGGGAGCCCTCTGTGGGTGCCCTTGCCAGGTTATCAGGCACGTGGCTGGCGTCGTGGCTGCAGTTTCTCATGAATTTTCAGACCGTCCGGGCTGTCCCTAACAGGACGGCTTTTTGCATCAGTTGGTAAAGATGTTCGTCCATACCGAGGTATTTCAAATTGTTTAATAGATGTTTTGGGACTACAGTTGTTGACAAAACAATTGGTTCGAGTGTTGTTTATGTCCCATTGTCTCTGTATTTGAAATTCTAAATCCCTATATTTGGCTAATTTTTGAGCCTGCTTAATATTTGTATTATTGTTGTTAGGGATTGCTATGTCAATTAAGGTTGTTTTTCTAGAGACTTTATCTACCAAAACTATATCTGGTCTATTGTGAGCAACAGTCCGATCGGTCAATATCGTCCGGTCCCAGTACAGTTTGCAGCTGTTATTTTGTAAAATAGATTGTGTAGATTTTGTATATATAGTAGGGTGTTTTTACCGACTGTGATAGCTCAAATTTCAGCGCTAGTTCCTGGTGCAGTATTTTTGTCACAGCATCGTGTCGTTCTTTGCATCCAGTTGCAGCGAACGCTTGGCAACCTCCTGTGATATGCTGGATAGATTCAGATGTTTGGCAACCATATCTGGATCTGTCGTTATTAATAGAAGGGTCTTTGACGATGTACTTTAGATAGTTTCTTAGTTTGAATTACTTGAACATATGACCAGAGAGTAGTTCGACGCTGAACTGTCGACATAATCTTGGTTGACGTCATTTATATGTCTTCCATTTGAGCAGTTTCTGATCAGTTGTCTGGTGGTATATTTGAACTTGTTGTTATGTCAGTCGCAGAGGTGTTGAGTCATCAACCTGACATATGTGTAGATCAGAACATATTTATTATTTACATCTACATTTACAATATTGTATTATTACCTTGTACTTAAATTAGATGTTCAAAATGTATATATTAAATCAAAGACTTAACATACGTCGGAACACAGATCATACAGAGACGTCAGAAGTCAGAAATTGACCACAAAATACGGCAACGTTACTTGTCATTACATTTGCGTACTGACTAGCTTAGTATTATAAACATTTTACACTAAACTTCTGAATAATAATTCCAATTAATATATGAAATTATTTACAGCAGCGTGGTAAAAAGGTAGAACGACGGTAATCCCATTGCAATGTTAAAGCTGTTACGAAAAATTCGCATACTTTAACCAAGCAATTGCAGAGGGCAAATTCACCTCATTCGACACGAAATATCAGGAATAACTGAATCATTTTGAAAAAAAAATCTTTCCTATATGAACTTTTAAAATATCCTGCAGTTTCAACCCCTAAGCAGGGTTGTATATCACATCTACAAGTTTAAATACAAAGGCGTATCATGTGATACCTCTTTTTAAATGTCTCTTTTTGCCAATATTTGACATAGATTAGAACTAATAATGTTATCCTAATAATTTAAGTTTTCTGGAAACCAGGAGTGGGGATTAAAAAAAATAGCAAAATCGAGTAAAATTTTTTATAATATATTTTACCAAAATGTTTTCATATGTACACTGTTGGTATTGGCACTGCTTGAAAAATATATATATTTATAAATATGTATATACATAAATCATTAATACAATAAAAACAAAATAATACTTAACAATTTTAAAAAACAAATCGATTTACACCACAAAAATTTGAGTAGCTAGATGACTTCTGAATTAAAATTTCTTAATAATTATGAAATGTAATAAATCCTAGGAACTTTCAGCTGTCTGTGCAGCAAAAATGTTTCATGATTTTAAAGAAGTATTTTTACCAGGAGTGAGTCCTTTTTTATCAACAAATGATTTAAAAAATATATGAATTAATTTTTAACTAACATTTATTATTATTAATACATGAACTAATCAACTATTAGGTTACTAAAATTAAAACCCCGTTTTGCTAAAATTGATACAGAGTGTAGGGATGAAATTTTACCGATTTATATTTTAATGAATTAATTCAAATATTTCTAATAAATTTCTAGTTGTTTGCTCATATTATATATATATATATATATATATATATATATATATATATATATATATATATATACAGTGTCGTCGGGTGTGGTACAGTAAAACATAAAGGCCGGGAAAGTTGAGGTATATAACAGAGACAGTTTTTTTTAATGGCGAAATTTTCTCAGTGAAGACGTTGATATTAGTCTAAGATCTGAACCTAGGTCGACCTTCACAGAGCTGATAATAGAATGAAACACATCTTATAATAAATTTAGAATATTAGAAAATACTTTAAAAATGGGTTGCCTAAAGAACTGCTAGACAGATTATTTTTAATTATTAAAAAAAAAAGATTTTTATGATATCATTTATAACGCGAGTGGAAATGTATGACAGGGAGTATACCGTGTAATAATGAAGGACCCAGCATCGAAGTAGTATTTATACGACAGGGAATGACAGCGAGGACACTTGCGATAAAAAATGGTCACAGAGTGTTTTTTGTGTGGCTCGGGCGAATCTTTAATTGATTTTACTGATAAAACTTTTAATAATTGTTCGTTAAAGTTAGCTTTTCATAAAAAAAATTAATATCATGAAGTTGAACAAACTAAATTAATGTCAGTAGCTCCAAAATGTTGCTCACTGTTTACTAGAGTATCGCTGTCATTCCCTGTCGTATAAATAATTATTACACGGTATACTTATGCCGGATCTCTCTATTACACATTTCCACTCGCTTTAAAATTGAAATATGTAAAATTCGCAATCCCCAAGTCCAAATTTTTTGCAGACAACCCTATATTAACGTGTTCGCAAGATAACGGGGCTTATGTTGATATAAATTTTTTTCTATTCAATTAAGTGAAAGTAACTGGCATTGACATACCTGTTTATACCTGTCAACCCAGTAGTTTGTCCAAGTAAATAATAGTCACCCCAACGGCTGCATATTTTATACTTTTACTCAGGATAAAATTTTCTTATTATCTTATCTGGATGATGCAACATTTAATTAAAAACCCATTTTTAATAAATTTTCTAATATGCTAAGATTATTATAAAATATGTTTCATTCTATTATCAGCTCGGTGAAGGGCGACTTAGGTTCGGATCTTCTACTATATACATATATATTTTTTCAAATCACAAAAATATTGCACATATTAATGAAAGCTTTAAACACTAAACATTTCTGACTTTGAATTTATCAACCAAATACTTGAATACTCCATTGAGTCGGTAATTGCTGTCATTATTCGGACTTTATTCTTTCCAGTGAAAAAAAATCTCATAGATTCCAATAAAAAGAACTTAACGTATTCTTGTCGATGTCAAGTCACACATATATCCATATATTTTCTGTAGTTATGCATAGGACTCTATTGGATGTTTTCAGCAGGGGTACCAGTTTGTCGCACCAACATTCCACATATATCATTTTATCTATTGACAATTGTGCCTTAGATATTCACGTAATGTAAAAATGTCTAACGCTTAAATATCTAAGAAGAATCCGAAGTTGCAACATTTTCATAAATTTTGTAATTGTGGAAGTCTATGGACCTTCCTATAAAAGTTTAGGAGTACTTATTATATCGAAACATGGATTTATAGATATTTTACAGTTCCTCGACAAACCCTGTAGAAAAATTCCATAGGTTCCAATAAAAACATTTATGGGAACTACGTGTTTCTCCAAGCAGAAATTTATTTCTATATGTCACCTGATGACGATAGCAGATCCAAAGCTGTTGAAACGTTGTGAGATCAATCATTTCAAGACGATGGATGTCCAATGAAACTTCCAGTAATAATTTCTATATTTTTAAACCATTAAAGGATTTTGTATTGTGTGAGGTTGTCACGGTATAGTTATGTACGCTACTGAACCATGCTATCGCTAATTAATCAAGATCTTATTACACATTATAATGTTTTACAATAATATTCTATAGCATATTGTTCTATTATACGCAGTAGTCTGAATTTAGCATTGTAACTAACTGAACGTTTCAAATAGAAATTTTGTTTCGCGCTTATTTTTAAACTCTTTTGTTAATTGAAAACACGTAAGTCCTCACACAACATCAAATATTTCAAAAATATTTAAGCAATATATCTTATTTTATTTGTAATATTTATTAAATATTCCTGAAGTTTTGCTATGTACGCGACAAAACTACATTTGAAATACTTCTGTAATATTTTCAAACGATTTTTTGTTGTCGGGAAGTAAAATATTTTAAAACAGTTCTCAAATATTTCTGTGGAATATTTCCTAGAATGTTTCCGACATATTGTTATAATGTTGACTAAAAATCTCCTGAAATATTTCGTTAAATATTTCTGTCTGTAATATTTGAGAAAATATTTCAGTAGAAATTTTGTTGAGGATACTTTAGAAATATTTCAGTGAAATATTAAAATGTTACACGTAGTTTTCAGTTCTTGGAACTATATATCCTTATGCATAATATGAAGAAATATTTATCCGGGAATACATCCGTTCGTTATATTGATTCATGTTTGAATCCTGTAGATGTTTGGCCAAGGACTCACTTGGCATTTTTAATGCGTTGTTACAGTTCACCGTAGCAACGCATTGAATAGTATTCGAGTAACTAGAAGCGAAAGCAGAAATCTACGAGAATTATGCGAACCGACCTGAAGAGGGCAGATGTGACTCTGCCGAAACGTCGTCATTTTACCATCGATCCCTGCAGGGATCAGTTATCAACTACGCGGATGAATTCCCGGAAACCACCTAAAACATATATATATATAATACCACCCTCAACTGTGACCTATGCGCCGCCACTGCTTGTTGTTTTTAAATTGTGCAAATAATGACCACGTAAATATGCTTAGGAGTTATCTTATGGTATTAGTTTTGATTTATTTATAAAATTTTGTATTACTGTTGTCTTTAAGTCATTTTCATTGGTAATTGTAAAATAAAGGATTGCATTGTAATTATTGATTCTGAAATTTAGTTTGGATATCTTGTTTGTCATCGAGCTACTCTTCAAAACGAACTGACATCAAAGAATTGTCTAGATCACAACATATACGAAATTCTTAAACTGTCACTTCTTATCGTCTAATTTACCCTTATCTAATGACGACGTTACCAACATCGGTTGACCCTGTTGGGTGTTTTGATTGGGGAATACCTTTTCTAAGTGTTTGAGTGATTCACTCAGGAAGTTCTGTATGGCTGTTAGGGCAGCAACGATTGCCGGGCTTCCGAATCCATGGCTGATGAGCGAAAAGTGCGTTAAATGCCTTTGTATTGAAGGATCTAGCAAGATTTGCGGCCGAGTATTGCACAATGGAGATCTGTCTTGATTTAGGAGATCCATTAGTTCCTTGGTGATCTGTTTAGTGGCTTGAAGAAGTTCCTTTCTTCGAGGAGTTTCACCGTGTTGCCGAAGCAGGTACTCTGCAACTTGCCTGGCGGGGAATTCGGTTTCGCAAACGTAACCGAAATCTCGGGCTAAGTGAATGGCTTCACCTTCGACTAAAGAGGTAAGGAGAGTGACGTTGGCGGCTTTTCGGCGTCCCGCTGGCAAGTTTAAACCGATTTTCTCTAATTTTTCCCGCAGTATTCGACCACCTGAAATAAAAGTGAAATTCAATTAGGTGAACATCAACAGAGAACTAAAACAAATTTATTTGGCCATTTAATTGAAATATTATTCAAGTTCTGATTAGTAAATTTATTTTATAGTTTTTTACTTATTTCTGACAAATGAGACACTTATGTTATACGGTAACCCGGTTGTTGATATTACTACAAATGCTGCAATAATGAGCCCATATGTAAATTCTTCATAAGCAAGCAGAAAATTTTCAGAATTTTTTTTGTAATTGTGATCTCAATTTGCACGTATAACAGCAAATCGTTAGCGGATTCAATTTGTATGAAAATTTTCTGCATCATTTAACCACTCTCCTCTGAGATTAACTATAGTCACCATATATACAGCTTTTATTTTTGTATCTTTCTATGGGTTAACGATCCTCAGTACCAGAAATTGAGTGACAGCATAAATATTAGTTTAATAGCCAACATAATTAATATATTAATAATAATTTTGATATTGAACAGTACTCGAAAGTAAGATTTCGAAATAGGTAATAATAAGAAGTATTATAAAAGTAAAAGATTCAAATTTAACAAATTTTGTTACGGTAATTCTACAGTTGGGTACAATTTTTTTATCCAGGCAGAGCATGAAGTTTTGGAGGTTAATAACGTACAGTTTGCTTTCCAGATAGCTCCAAATAAAATAATTACGGAACGTAAAACTGCATGCTCTGGGGGCCCACTTATAGTTATCATTTCTTGAAATAATTTTGACCTCAAATTTGGTTTGCAAAATGTCAATGATCTCTCGAGAATAGGAACAGCTTGTTCATCGTGTTGAAATACTAAATCCCTATTTTCCAGTGCTGGTTATAAAAAGCCGTGTATACGTTGATTTTATATTGGTTTTTTGTTCTGTTAGTTTTGATTTACTTACATCACTTCGTATAAGATTCCATAACCCAGTAACACCATAACTCCATAACCACTAACAATGTTGTTCTTAAAGGGGCTGATGAATAAAGTAGACGAAATACCCGTATGTAGTTTTAAAGTTATAACGAACTGTCTTTGTCTTCTAAATGTTATTTGTGGTAAGTTTCTTGGGAATGGCTCTGGGACTCAATGAAAATTGTCTCTTGATACGGACATTTTCGGTTTCTTTATTTGGTTTCATGTCGTTGTTTTAGAATTTACTACATCCAACGAAACCCATTATGCCTAACGTATTCCGATACTTTGAGTAATAAGCAGATGCTCTTCTTCTGAAGTCCTTCAATTGTCGGTAAAACTTTACGATTGATATACAGCATCTAGAGAAAATACCTAAAAAATCGTTTTTATTAGACGCATTAAGCAGACTCTTTTAGTCCTTAACAATTTTGGATTCTGTTTTATGTTTCAGCATTTGTGAATATAGCTGAATTTCATTGTATTTTATGGCCTAGTGTCTCATGCATGTTCACTGCGTGAAGGTATTTTCCGGGTAACAGAAAAGGTGAGACAAACTGTCTTTCCTAGGACATATTAATAATGCTCTGACTAAAACAATCTTCATTCGGGGTGTAACTACAGAAGTTTATAGAAAACCTTGGTTACTCATACTAACAGATACGTTTCAAAACAAATCATCCAAATACTGTAAAGAAAGGTGTAATTAAATCATTATATGAGTAGAGCTAAAGACCAACTGTTCTGATAATAATAAATTCAACAAAGCCCCAAAAACAATGTATAAAAATACGTTCTCACTGGAAACAATTACCCCACAAAATGTATCAGAGTTAAACAACTTGAATTCCGATTTGCAGTTCTCTTATTAACACTGTTGACTCAAGACAACCACATTACAGTTACAACTAGTACCATACATACAGGGTCTTGTCAGAAAGATGTGAAAACAATGGGCAACAGATTTAATGTTAAAACAACATTCCAAACAAGAAATACGCTGAAATCACTAATGATGTTTGCGAAATCAAAGGACCAACGCAACACTGAATCGACTCGGATCGACACGGTCGGCAAAAAACTGCGATATACACCACGCATTCCTTGCGAATGGGCAATCAGCCCATCGGTGTTTTCTTTAAGTACTTGGAGAAACATCGAGACCATTTACGAATTGTTATATAAAGATTTACCCCACGACAGATATTGTTTTACCGCAAAAATAGTTGGGGATGAACATGCATGAAGGACCTAGGCCATAATGTAATACAATTTGACAATTCAACTATACTTCACAAAGTAATAAAAGAGTCTGCCTTAAAATGAAGACAATTGTATCGCTTCTAGCTTCTATAAGTTCACTCGTATCTGGTTACCGACAATTTTCTAAGGAAGAAATTATTAATGGTCATCTCCTTTGCTTGAACAACCCATGATCGGGATAGCTTCATAAGAATTTTTCCTAGGTTTTCCAGTTATGACGTTAATAGGATCACTGGTTTATATTGGTGGTAATTTTCAACGTAAGTCTTTTCATATCGTACCTAGGAACGACACTTAAAATTCTAAAGACAGCAAATTCTGTGTCAAACTTGAAAGGATCTTTAGGCTGCTACCTGTATATTTGAAAAAACAAAAATTTTATGCAACTTAAATGCAGGAAAATATTTAAATTTTGCAAAGTTTAATTTTATACCATAAACAAAGTTTAAAAAAAGTTTTATTCAATTGGGTGTTATTCCCAAGAGAACTTGAAAAATATCCATCTTTTGTTTGAAATATATTTTTTACTCCAACGAAGCATATTATTTCTTGACCACCCTAAGTCTTGAAAATTGTGGAAAACTTTATTGATATAATCTATTAGACGCAACATAGACTCTAAACTTGGACATAATTTTTAGTTTCAATCAGCCTTCATGAACATGTCAGTCTTGTACAGGTGTTTCACGTTTGGCAGCACTACTTGAAGGTAAAATCAATATTTTTAAATATTTCACCTGTATTCTATTACATATGGTATTAAAAGTTGGCATAACTTTTTCAGACATATTGCATAGTTTTAATTTTAATTGAAATTTTTTCATTGACAAAATCACATTTCTAAGTTTCACTACTTTTGGTTGGTCAGTTATTAATATATCTTCCTTCCTGATTTTTATGGCAACCTCAATCCAAGCATTATCCTTACGACATATTGTCATGATAGCACCTATCTTGAGGATTATACAGAACAACATATTCCCGTACATTTTCAATTAATATTTCTCTCTCTCTCTCTCTCTCTCTACTAACATTCTTTCATTGGCTTCGGTCTATCGACCATATTAGCCAGTACCCAGTTTATTAAATTTTCAAGTGTTTATTTCTATGGGAATATCATAACTCCCTAGGGAGATCACAGTCTGTGTTGCCACTAGAAATAAAACGCAACTTCGCACCGTCATATTCGTGCACAACACAACATCCATAGGCATCGGTCGGGATTCGAACCCACGGCCGTAGTCGACTTAGTTTATGAGATGTAAGCCTTAACCGCTAAGCCACCGGACCCCCATTCGGCAGTTTTTGCCTCTTCTATCATTCGCTGCCGATGCCGACTCGACCCGATTCCACCGAACCGAATCAGTACGCGGGGTACCATTTAATTTCATGTATAGCAAAACATGCCGATTGTGCCGATCCGAGTCGATTCAGTGACCTAACCTAACCTACTTGCTGAGAGCACAGAGGAAGACATACGTACAGGTGTGGTTGTATACCTTGAACAAACCTAGCTTATCACACGGTTTAGCACAACTCTGCAACTGCTCTTCCTCCAATTATTGCACCAGAAACATGTTTTTGTTTGTTTTTAACAATACTCATTTTCATGACACATTAAGACAAGAGGACGGAGTTGCACTATGTAGGTATTAATCCATGATATAAATTGTTCTAATATATGCAAAGACTTTATCAACGTACGTTGTAGTCAATATTTTCTTGCAGAAAAACTGAATATATATATATATATATATATATATATATATATATATATAATATATATTTAGACACTATAAGGGTGTTTTTTATATTACTTACCGTTTTTACTTTTTGCTCGTCGCAGCACTCCACCTAGTAACGAAGCGTTGAGGCATTCTGGGGGAGAGAGTCGACGCTGTACTTCTCCTACAGTAACTTTGTACTTTGACGTTGACGATAATAATGATAATCGACCAGGTACGGAACAAAATACATCGCTGGGGGAAACCATGGAACCGCCCGCGTGGTCTTTACCCCCTTTAATACCTGAAAAAAAAAGGAGTATTAGGAGCCATAACAGGGATAGAGTTTAAATCACTTTTAGATAGAATGTAAACAGCAAGAACTATGTTTAATGATGAATAATGTTCGACAATATGTGACAATAAAATTTAATAATGGTTAAGTAGGTGGATATCTAATTATATATTACGAGCAATGTTTGTTTATTTGTGTATATTCATGTAATTGAAAACGGCTCTAACGATTTTGATGAAATTACCATTTTGGGGTTTTGAAATCTAAAATAGTCCGTTGAGTGTTTCACCCTTGTTAAAAAACCACATTATTGAGAAATTTTCTTAAAAAAGTTAATGACAGCTTGTCAGGTTAAATGAATTTATTCCTAAATGGGTAAAATTACTCGCAGAATTAAATAAACGTGATCATAATCAAAGAAATTATGCAAATGAGAGAATTTATATTGAAAAGAAGCTGCAACAGACCTATTGTAACCTAAACGTTTATTTATACAGGAGTATTTACAAAATGTGAGTGGCTATAGATTGTATGGGCTGTGTTTGCTTTCACTCACACAAATATTTTTTTAATTTCTAGTTGTTCAAGTGTCCGGCTTTTTGCCTACGACGTTTCATGAAAGATAAGGATTTTATTATAACATATATATTCTATGAAAACATTCCACTGTTTTATTATCAGTGATGAACTAAGAATCCTTCCAGCATTATACTCAAAATTTGTATAAATAGGACGGAAATTATACTAAAAACAAAACCATTGTTAAAGATCACGTTTCAACGGAAATGAACTTACTTTTAAGTAAAGGTAGATCGGTTATAAAACCGCTGTCATCTATGCCACCCTGAGCTTCTTCTACGGCTTGACCGAGAGCTTGGTGAAGCGAAAGGGGGTCATCGTGACGTTGAGGAGCACCTGAATAATCGGGTCGACCTCCTCCCGGACCAGTCGCGTAAGGAAATCCAGTACTATGACTTAGCTGACCCTGAAAAAATAAATAGCACCATGTTCACTGCACAAACTTATTATGTATTAGTTTATGAAAAAATTAAACAATTAACAAAATTTTAAATTTTCCTTCATTGCAAAATAATAACAAAAATTTCGTGATATTTTGTCAGGCATCATCATCCATCTATACATACTATACAATTATTTGTCTTGTCTGACTGATGTGTCTACACTTAGCCAGAACTACTGACTTTAGAAAGCTGAAATTTGGAAAATAAGTTTATTTCTTAACATAAGCTTCCGTTAAGAAAGGATGATCATTTGTTGGAAGTGCTTCGTGCGCGAAGAACTTTTAATCTTTACAGTCGAGGAATAAGCAGGGTGTTTTGTAAGCAAGGAGCTTCGACCAAACATGAAGGGTGGGATAGGTGGGCTCTGGTCCCAGGTGATATTATGTAGCCCATATCAGTTCGACATCTAGATAGCTTACGGATTGAATTCACCATTTTTGTTTATTTTTTACTTAATCCAATTGTATAATCGCACGAAAATTTTTTTCTTCCATAGATTCTCAGATTTTTACATGTTCTGAGTATGTATAACTCATGATGATTGTGTTTCAGATTGCTCATCTGCATTCGATACAATTTACTGATGTCTCACAATAGCCAGAACTACTGACTCTAGAAAGTTCAATGTAAGCTTCCAATAAGAAAGGATGAGTAAGAGGAATAAGCAGTGTGTTTTGTAGAAGGTTCAAATATGAAGGGCAAATGTCGATATTATGTAGCCCATATGACATCTAGGTAGTTTACGGTTTCGTAAAATCTATGATGTCATTAATATTTGACACAAATAATTGGTTCTTACACAAATGTCGAGGTATCAAGAAAGTCATTAACTTAAACAATCACATTATAAAAAAACACATCTAGAACTTCGAATGCTTACTTCAACCCCTTTCCAACGATATATCACACGTATTGGAAAGTAATCACTCTCATAATAAAATTTAAGATTGTAACTTACAAGGATATAACTACAAAAAATAAAACTACATCAAGTTGTCATAATTTGTTATAAATTTTGTTCAAACCGGCTTCTACCGCCACGAATGCAATCGCGACACCTTTTTCGGACTGCTACAGTCTAGTCTATAGCACATCTCATCCCATAGTATTTCAAAAGCAACATTGATTCTTTGTCTTAACTGCTCATTTGTGTCTATTTTTCTCTCATAAATGAGTTGCTTGGTCTGTTTCCATACAAAAAAATCTAAAATAGTCAGGTCTGGCGACTTTGGAGGCCAGAGTATAAGCCCACCTCTCTCAATCCATGTGTTTGGGACTGAATTGTCCAGGAGCTCCCTGATAGTTCGTCTATAACGTGCTGGACAGCTGACTTTTTTGAATATTATTGGTCTGTCTTTCAACAGGATTTCATCTAATAAGATCGATAAATTGTTCATTTAAAATTCAAGTCATTTGTGAGATATAAATAGAAAGCAAGGAGCAAGAATCAATGTTGCGTTCCAAAGAATGCGGGATGAATGATCTTAGTAGATGAAATCCCATTGGAAGACAGATTAATAATATTCAAAAAAGATGCCTGTCCAGCACATTATAGGCAAACTGTCAGAGAACTCCTGGACAATTCATTCTCAAACGCGTGGACTGAGAGAGCGTCATATACACTGGCCTCCAAGGTCCCCAAACCTGACTCCCTTTGATTTTTTTGTATGGGGATGGGTCAAGCAACCCATTTATGAATGAGAAATAAAAACCAAGGAGCAGTTAAGCGAAAGAATAAATGTTGCTTTTGAAATAGTGTGTGATGAGATGTGACTAGTGAATAACAATGTAGGTGTCGCTATTGCATCCGTAGCAGTAGAAGCCGGTTTGAACAGAATTTATAACAAATTATGGCAACTTGATGTTTTTATTTTTTATACTTCTAACATTGTAAGTTACAATCTTAAATTTTATTAAATGATACTAATTAATTTCCAATACGTGTGATATATCGTTGGAAAGGGGTTGAAGTAGAGAAGTTTTTGTAAGCATTCGAAGTTCTCGAATTGTTTGTAATGTGATAAATTGTTTAACTTAATGAATTTTTTATGGAACCTCCCCTTTTGTGGATTTGTCAAATATCGAATGCAGAAGAGCAAACAAACATCATAGATTAAATTTAAGAAGATACAGTGAAAAATAAAAATGTTACAAAAGTTTATATGAAAAAATCTGGGAATTAAGAAAAAAAAAATTAAAAAACAAAAACCGTAACTATCTAGATGTTACATGGCCTAAATAATATGGCACATGAGCCCATCTATCCACCCTGCAAGTTTGGCGAACCTTTTATACAACACCCTATATAAATTAGTATCGAAAGTTTATTTCGTAAAGTAATCATCCGCTAAGGAAGGATTTTTTGAAATTTCATCTTTCAGGAGAGACGACTTTATATGAAGTTAGAAACATAAAAATTGAATCTATTGCTACTCATCATGCTTGGTCATGCTGAGGTGTGGACATTAGAGTTAAACATTAAAGTTACAATTTTAGATTATTATTAAGTATAGCAATATTCGAAGATACATTTGAATTTTTTAATACCACTTCTATTTCGCCATTGGTAAAAAAATCGTTTAATATATAAAGTGGCTACAAAAAAATGGTTGTTCAATAGTAATTCCGAATCCAATTAACCCTCAATAACTTTCTACTAGCAATAGCAAAAATAACACTTTAGACGTTGTGAATTATACAAAATTAAAAATTATTTAAGTATCTCAGAAATTTTGATTGTAGAATTTCCAACATTCATTCTTGGTTCCCTTTACACTGGTTTGACATAACACGTTTACCTACTGAACTAAGATGAGAATTATATTCTTTAAATCTCAACAATATCAAGATTGTGTCCTGCATATTCCTGTTTCGGCTAACAAGGGTGCCGACATTCTTGAGATGCTAAGGAAAATATCTAATGCGTAAACTACGAGAAGATATTGTAACTATGTTGGGACTTTGACCTTAACAAAATCGATAACATAATCTTGTCAGAGTAGTATATTAAATGAGATGTTTTTATGATTTTTTGTTTAACGCCCTTAAACTATTTCTATTTTGTGATTTATGTTTACGAAAATTTACACTAGTGATGGAAGACGTTTGCCATGCAAAGTGTATATACGAAAACACTGCAAATACCGGCTCTTTATGTATGTTAAGCGATTTTTCGAAATCGGCAAAACCGATTTGGGTAATTTGAACTCTATTCTATTACTGTAGGTCATGACTCATATAAGGGAAGTCCTCGGCATCTCATTGCTAAATTCACTACAACTGACCCCTTATGAATATGACAAATTCGAAGTAGAGTCTGTAAAATATAGAAAAAGTAGTTAACTTTTACGTGGAGTTTTGTCGTTTTAATAAGGAATAAGTCAACTTATGCAGCCATGTAACATGATAAATAGTACAAGAATTGTACATTACAAGATCGGCTTAAGTTCACAAGTGTGAGTATCGAAGAGATCTGCTGCACTTGTTATTGTTTGTATTTATTATTTTGTTTAAAGGTAGCCAATAACTATGTAAATGTGAAATTGTCTTTTCCTGTTCTTTTGTATATCGGTAGATATTTAATACGTACCCACAATATAAGTTTCATTTTGTAGTGTTATGTTTTGTTAAATATATTTTTTTTCAACTTTTGGTCAGTTAATTTCATTTTTTTATTTTGATGGTAAATTTTAAAGTGAGGTACGAGGTGAAAACGATTCTGTATAGATTGCTTCAAAACGTCTAAACATTATGTAGGAGAAATTGAATATTTCTCTAAGTTGTATAATGCAGTACACTTCAACGAGAAAAAAAATTTGCGTGACCATGAGTCGGAGCAAGAAGTTCAAGAACATAATTAAAAGAGATAATTTAATCAGTATAAGTGGTAGACGAGATGTGTCTTGGTGAATCTATAAATGTGACCACTGCCATAAAATACAGGGGACTTTTTTATTGAGAAACTATAAGACACATAGCTGACTATACCAATATTTTAATACGTACACAACTACATAGGCATGCACACACACATATAGGATGGTAATAAGGAACTTCGAAGTTAGAGAGTTTAAAACTAAAACAAGGGAATCTTAACTCCAAAAGTCTTGAAGAAAGTAATCTCGATTGGTTTAAACCTTTTATCGCCTATCTGGGTAAATTTACGATGATAGTAGCATTGAGGACAAACAAAAACACGAAATTAGAGATGGTAAATCAGATGTGTGTCAAATATAATATAGCTAGGAATACCCGAAGATGGCCAACGGCAATTCCTTAACTTGTTGAATGTGACTACAATAAACGTAGGTATTTATAATTCATAGAAATAATAGTCACGATTTAGAATCGGGAAAATTGCAAAGACTATTTCTAAAATAGGTTGGAAAACAATGAACTAGTTCTATACAAGTACATCTAGAAACGACATTTTTAAAATAAATAATAATAAAAAAGTTACCATAATCGAAATTTTTTTGAAGAAATGTATTATTTCAGATAGGGTCCTAAAATAATTTTACAAATTGTGTTAATAAGATTTTAGGGACTATGTGACTAGTGGCTTTATGAAAATTTTCTATCTTGTAATATTTTATAAGAAATCAATATAGAGTATTAATGATAAAGTTTTGCACAAATTTCAAATATATTTTTTAAATGCCAAAACATGCCAAGAGATTAATTTGCTTTACATACATTTTTGAAAGATAAATAAATTTGAATCATTACGCACCTTGTAAATAGGTGATCTAATGAAAAGTGAAGTGAAGTTTTTATTCATCATTCTCTTCCACTAACAGAAACTAATTTACTAGTGATAACTTCTTGATTACTAAGTACATTAAAATTATTTTGTGTCTATTATTTTTGATTAAATGCTTTGATGTTAATCCTACATCATTTCTTACTTCACATTATCTAATTAATATTACATATCAAAATGGTTCGTTTATCAAAGAGAAAAAGTTTAGAAATTTTTATAATGGGGGGTTACGGCGATAAATTACGAAGCCATGAAGGAGGTCCAATTTGTAGAGTAAGTCGAGTTGTCCTAAGTACCATGACACGGGAGGTGTCAAAGACAACATAGATGTGGCTGAACTAAAATGAAGGATGACTCCAAATTAAACGTTTTCTTAACATTACAAGAAAATCATCACATAAGAACGGAAATTTCTCGACAAGAAGTCGTTTATTGCAAAATATATACAGAAATTCATATTTCATTATTACGAGTTGTACCGCATTCGTGAGCTGGCAGAAGATGATCTTGATCGGCGATTAAATCGTCACAACTGTCGATATTGGTGTCAGGAAAATCCTCACTCAGTACCAACAATACATTCAGAACCTACAAAAAAAAATTGTGGGCAGGTATATAATTTTTTGATGGTAATTTTATATCTTCTGCACCACTGCATTATGGTGTACAAGTAACACATATTTATATTCTAGGTTTTCTTTGTCCTGTACCATACCTTCACACTTTAATCTACATATATATTAAATAAAATTAGGGACATAAAACTATCTTTATACTTTTGTGGTCGTGAATTCATTTCTTATTTTATTTCTTATTATTATGACTTTTATGTCCCTATATAATTCTTTAATACCATCTATTAGTGTTCAAATTTATGTTGGCTTTTTCTAGAACTTCCTAGTTTTAAAGCAGTTTTGTCCCTCAGACTCGGTCTACTGAAGAGTTGTGGATTTTGAATAATGTCTTCTTCCGTTCCTCATCAACTACGCAGAAAACCCTTCGGGGTCAGGAGTACGCCCATTTTTTAACGGTGCTATACCTTTTCTTGTTCTTTCGATGTTTTTGGTTCTGCATAAATCTGTATTTCATAATGAGCTAATGTATTGTAGATATTCTTGCCATTTTTGTCATGTCATGTCATGTCACTGAAATCCATTATTAATCTTTAATTATTGATTGTTATCAAAAATTGTTACATAACATTCATGTATGTTGTTCGATGTCATTTGCAGAAAAATGTCCTCTATGTAATGGCGCAAAGGAAATCATACATTAGCATCACTTAAAAAATACATTTTATTCATTATCATCCTCAGATGCGTAAAAAAATATCTCTCGACATGTTTCAGCGTTTTTGGAAAAAAATATAATTTTCGAAATATGAATTTAGAGCAGAACTTTATCTTAATACTCTATATATAAAGAAATGGGTTATTTATCCTATATATTAGTGTAAGACATAAATGATGTTCTATACACATTTAATTGTTTGGCTTGTTGCACAATGTGAAGTTACTCTGTCCGTTCCAAAAATAGAAGGATGAAAATGCAATTCATCATCATAATTTAAAATAAGACAAAAAAATATCATTTTCTCTGAGAATTAATTAAATTGTTAATAAATAATGGATTAAAAACTAGTAGCGATCTTAACATCTGCTAAGCACATTACTTCAGGTTATTCTGCATACAAGATCTCCCAATCTTTTTAATTTTTAGCTTGAAATCTCAATATTAGCAAATCACCTCGGAAGAAAATGCGCTACTTGGCTTTCTATAATTGCCATTGCGAACGTTTTTAATTTTTTAAATTTCATTTTGACATTAGTATCTACCATTGAGAACGAGGTCTAACTCAGAGCCTGAAACGTTTCGAAGATTTGAAATGTACAAATTTTTCGGTAAGCGTGGTGGGATTCCCAAAAAAATCACAAATGCAAAGCAGAGTTAAATTGCTAGTTATCATTCAGAAAACAAATTGTTGGATATTACTTGGAAATAACATGCATACAAATATTTGTCAACGATATAAAAAAACAGCGATATCCTTAGTTTTACATTTAAATTACAATAATGGTTTTATATCAAATAAATTGAATACGATAAGGTGACCTTTAAGAGGTAATGCATAATCTTTACATATGAAATTTTTGAAAAAAAACTTTTTATAGCATAATATAGTTCAGGAGATAATGGGAAATGGAAGTAACTCCCAGACACGTACATACATTAGTTATGTTGAGTCAAAAGTAGTATGGTGGTACACCAACCTACAATGGTTTCGGGTGTATTTTTGACCGCTGAAAACGATGCTCTAGCAGTTATCAGTCGCATGTGAATCACATCCCACAATGTTTCTTTAGTGTTCTGAAGCTTCTTCAGAGCTTTGCTGAAGACCGATACGTACTACAGCTAAATTGACCACGGATTCAGTGGTCAAAAATATAATGGCAATCAATGGCATGCGGGGTGAAAATCAACAACTAGGTGAAAACATTACAATGGCAATCTATATCGCAAACGAGGTGAAAATGAACAAGTAGGTAAAATCATTTGCAGCTTTTTAATTAATTTATATTAAATTTTCTTTTATGAATTTTTGGTTATGCTTTCGGTTTTCGCATGTAAAATATCGAAATTCGCGTCCCTTGTTTAGGTTGTTTTTTTATATATATTTGGCACGTTTTATTGGTATCCTCCTTTTAATGTCCAATAGCTTATGGTAACAACATTTATCGTAGGTAACTTAGATTTGCCTTCTCCTGCAAAACCGGGACAGGTCAGCTTATCTTGTACGAGTCATGCTCTTTTTACTTGATACTTTCTTAAGTGGTTTGGAATTAAAAATCAACTATTTTTATACGAATAAGAAAAGTGAATTTATCTACCGATACACTTTTAGGCACCTGCACAATTTTTAAGTATTCTACTTTCAAAGGAACTCTGCTGGAAAATTTACTACAAAATAACTTCTCAAATATATGAAATTGCTTGTTTATTGGTAGTTTCTTTTCAATTTCTTTAGGATTAACTACATCATAAACCATAGAATATAATATAATGTAACGGTTTACAAGAAGTGGCACAAATTAAGCAAATATCCTTATAATAAGCAATTTATGACGAACTGGTGATAAAATTCAATTTCTTAAATAAGTTGAAATACGCTGTCATTGAGGACTGCCGACAGAAGTGAAAACTGAAAACTACGAAAGAATTGTATTATTTTGAAGATTGAATAAATTGAAGTATCAAAATTTGAAATTACATAGCTTGTTTTTGTTCACTTGGTGTTTATTAAACGGTGAAAACTCTTCTCACTAGTAAATCCATACATTATAGGAAAAGCCTGTGACCCGCAGTTTTAATTGTTTTATCCTTTATAAAAAATAATTTATATTTTGCGTTTACAGCTTGGATTATTATAATTGAGAAAAAACATATAAACAACAATAAGTCACGTAAAGCACAATTCAGAAAAATACTCTATATTTAGTCGATTAACTATTAACATTAAAAATTCAGAAAATAAAGAATTGTGCTCTCAGATTAGTATTTTGCAAATTAGATTGAGAAATGTCTTTTGAAATTGAAAAATTTTATCTTTAAAATCACTAATAGATATGTTAATCATTATTAAAACACCAATTTTTAATTTTGAAATTATTACGATATTATGTCTATTAATTTCAAACTGAACCCACAACTCTCAAGTAACGTTATGTATAGTAAAACACTTTGTTTACAAAAGAGTTTCATATCATTGTTATTTTGCCTTTTTAAGATGTTGGAAACTAACAAATCTGCACTATTACTACATTACTACTGGTGAGGTGCAACTTCTTATACTTGTAGCTTATAGCTCCATCAATTTACTTGTGCCTGAAAGTATATGTAAGTGAAAACGGGTTTAAACTGGATGTATTTATCTTTAACTTATTATTAATTATTTGAAGGGAAAACTTTTTAACACACATTATTTGTTTTTTTCAGAGGACATCGAAAGCGATGTCTACCATGGAGAAAAGAAATAAGGAGGAATTCATGAACGATATAAAAGATGAGTACAGCTACTTCTCCATTTGCTCTCTTTTTTAGATTGTAAATATATTTTTGTTTGTCCCTGAAGGTTATTTGTACGTTTGAAATGCTCTAAGTATGATGATTATGACCATAAATCTATAAACACAAACTACTTACACTACGACCACAACAAGTTTGTGTTTTAGGTTGTGTCTTGCAAAATTGAAAGGAATTCCTATTTTATTTCAGCATTTTGTTTTATTTTTCTTAACAGCAAATTTGCCTTTTCATCAGTGATTTAATAAATATTGTTTTTACTTGTTATTAACATAAAAAATAATTGTATACATAACACAAAAAAAACATATCGAAATTAAATAATAGTGACCAATTTTCATGATGTGTTTCATTCCGTAAATATTTATTATTACATAGGGGTATAGATGATACGAGGGCTGCCTTTTATATTTCGGGATTAGAGAACAAAAACAAATATTAATCATCGCAAATCGCTTTATTGTTTTTCAAAATATTTTCCATGAAGATCTATACACTTTTGCATGCGTTTGAACCAATTGTCGAAGCACTTTTTCCACTATGATTGAGGTATCTCCAAAACATGCATTCTAAACGCAGCAACCGCTTCTTCAGGTGTCGAAAAACGTTGACCTAGTTTGTTTTTTACGTACGGGAATAAAACGAAGTCATTTGGTGACAAGTCAGGACTATACGGCGGATAACTCATCAAATCGATGTTTTGAGTGGTCAAAAATGCAGTGGTTTGAGCCGATGTGTGAGAGCTCGCATTGTCGTGGTGAAGAGTGATCCATCTTCGGCGGTTGGTTTTCCTCATTTCTTGGAAGACAACTGGCAAACAAATGGTTGTGTACCACTCAGAATTGGCTGTTCTGCGTTGTTCTAGTGGTACGGTTGCGACATGTCCAGTTTTTCCGAAAAAAACAGGCGATCATTTGCTTGGAAGTGCTTCGTGCGCAAACAACTTTTGTTGGATTCGGCTCATCTTGAAACACCCATACAGTCGACTGCTGTTTACTTTCGGGCTCATAAGCGTAAATCCACGATTCATCTCCTGTCACTATGTCATAAACGTGTTTTTAAGCACCGCGATCGTATTTTTTGAGCTTTTCTTTCGACCAATCGACACGAGCCTTTTTTTGAACAATGGACAAATTGTGTGGGATCCAACGCGAACAAATTATTTTGACATTGAAATGTTTATGCAATATTGAATGTATGCTGGTCCCACTAATGTGTAAGGTTGACTCAATCTCACGATAGGTCACATGACGATCTTGCAGTATCAGTTCGCGCACAGCATCAATGATTTCCGGAACAACAACTGTTTTTGGACGACCGTCACGAAATTCGTCTTGAAGTGAACTACGACCTCGATTGAATTCACCATACCATCGATAAACAGTGGTCCTTGAGAGAGTTTCATCGCCAAAAATTAAATTAAGTTCATCCATGCACTCTTGCTGACTTAATCCACGTCGAAAGTTGTAAAAAATAATCGCACGAAAATGTTCACGATTTAATTCCATTTTTTTGACCGCGATGAATCCTTTAAGTTACTGTAAACAACACATAGCGCTCTTATGTCAAAATGTTCTGAGTATGTATAACCTCAAAAATGTCAAACTTTACGATAGAGCTGTCAGTTGTCAGATTGCAACACTAGGGTTGTCCAATCCCGAAATATAAAAGGCAGCCCTCGTACGCTAGAGTAGCTAATCGATTGGTTGCCTTACCTAAACAGACTACGCATGCAAGAAAGGTATGTAAGTATAAAGATATGAATTTGGAAAACGACTAGGAGTATTAATCTGAAAATGGGTATCCGGGAGTTTTTCGAGAAATTTCAGTTAAAACATTTTCAGTTGTCTACCGAAAGTGGACCCCAACTTTCTTTTTAAAATGGAATACCCTGTTTCTATAACATTTTTAGAATCTACAATGTTATTGGAAAAATCATATGTCTGAAAGGCTCCAGGTGAAAAGTATTTAAATTTTCTTTGAAAATTTTGACAGGTGCAGCCCTTCTCAAAAATATAATTTGTTTGGAAGTAAAAAATTTGCCAGATTTTTCTTGAATAAGACTTAAAGCATAGGAAATCCATGAAAAAATTATACTTAGAAATTGGCGCCGAATTCGGCTATCTCGAAAATCGTGTAACTCATTTTTTTAAAGTGTCAACCCTTTTTTTCTTAACGCTAAAAAATAGGTGGAGTTTAAGCTTACAACTCCATACCTAAATTAGACGATTTTTGGATAAACTTAGAAAAACTCAAATTTTCATGTTGTTATTAGAGATATCTCACTTGTCAGTAGGCTTTTTTGAAAGAATCGACAAGAAACAAATGAACATTACTTTAATTTATGGAGAATTTCATATTGAAAGACCAAAATATACTCATAACATCTCACGCCAATCATTTCCAACTGTAAAACACACAGGCATTTTGGTAAAAATCAAAACAAAATTAATCTGTCGTAGACAATGGATGAATGCACCACAAGCACACCGTCATTTTTTATTGAAACAAAAACATTAAACTCCAGTAACCTTCAAACTGTCTATCTCTAAATACGTTTGGATTAGTATCACTTCAGTAATGTGAGTTGTGGTGTTGAAACATTTCATTTTCCATAAATTTTGCCTCATCCGTCCAAATCATTTTGTGTAAAATTCTGAACTAATGAGAATGAATACGAGTGGTACTTATGTCTGTTTAGAATCCCCATCACAGGTATTCCCATATCTCTTTCTGCATCTACTAATGAATTTTCTTTATACCTTCTGACGTATGCCAAAACTGTAACTTAATTCTCTTCATTATTTACGATAGGTTTCCTTTTTTATTGCTGTTTTACAAAATGCCTGTGAATTGTGAATGAGCTGCGTCAGGGAGACATCAGTGGGCTCTTTTAATAACTTTATTACATTTCCGGTAAAATAATAACAAATTGACCCAAATACGGAAATTATAGTTTTTCGGAGTTTATACAAAAACCATTTAATTTAGGTATGCGGTTGTAAGCATGGTGTTGAGGAATTTGTAGATAAAAGAACTTTATTTATAATTTTCAGATTAATACTTCTAGTAGTTTCCCATATACATATCGACTCAGCTCATCGTGGTATACTATGTACACTTTTCTTGCATGCGCAGTACCTACCGTCCACACGTGGGTAAGGCAAACCACCGATTACCCACTCGTCTATTCTATCTATACCTCTATGTGAGATATATTTATGTGAATCAAACACATCCTGAAAATGGGTCACTAGCTCTCCAACTATAATGAGATATATCTCATTAGTGGATCGTTGACTTACCACATGGCCGTGACCGCCGTCCCCATCTCTGCTGGTCCTCAACCCCAATTGGTTATAGTGGTGTAAACCGGAGAGACCACCATACGGGTCTGCGAGGTATTCGAGGTGCTGTTGCGTCGTTGGTGGTGGAGGACTGGGTGCATGGTGAAATGGGGGAGGGAAATAAGGCGGTTGGAAATCGGGTTGTGGTGGTGGCAGCTGATGCTGCATGGCCGTGTGATGTAGTGATGCGGCGGCGGACCGATGATGAGCCGATGGCGATGTGGCGTACCCTCCCCCTGGTGAGGTAAGCGATAAGGATCCATGTCCAGTTGCAGCCGTAAGACGGTCCTGTAACAAACAAAATATTGTTATTCAAAATATTTTTGAATATTACTCCTAAGATAATTAACTTCATGGGTCTGGCTAAGGTGGGGCTGGCTGTCTCATGCAAGATTTTTTGTAATTAAAAAAAAAATATTGATATAATATATAATTTTTATTTCTATCAATATCAATATTATTGTGTTGTTGGGTAAAACACAAAGCAGGTTTGGACCTACGTTTGACATTTTTTGTCCCACCCTAAGTCAAACCTGGCTACGCCCATGATCAACTCCATTTAAACTATTCAGAGTCTTTTAAAAACTAGGAGTGTAAAAGATGTGTAAAGTTTGGTACTTTACGCATCTTTAGAGATTATTTTTCAAATTGTGACTGTGACCGAGAGTAGTTCAACACTACAAAATAATTATTAGGAATTAGTGGTAGATAGTCTTCTAATTGTTATTTGTGGCATGTTCTTGATTTTTTTTATGTTTTCTTGGGAATAACACCACAATTGAAATAAAAAGCGGTATATTGAAAGAAAATACCAAACGTTTCAAAGTCGATTCTGACTTCGTTTTTAATGGCTTTAAAATATGTATTGTAAATGTAAATTGAAAGTTTGATTTATGACATTTAAGTTGACATGAAGAACAATTTTTGTTGTTTTTAAATATACAGGTAGCACAAAAAAATCTAAAGATCATATATTAAGTTAAACAGCTTTCAAGTTTGAAGAATTTGAAAGAGTTGTTTTTAGAATTCATAAGTGGCGTTCCTAGGTACGATTTTGTTATAAGATAGCGCATTCCCCAAATATGCGATCAAAGAATTCTGCTGTTTCAGTGATCCCATTAACGTCATAAGGGAAAACCTAGGAAAAACCTTATGAACTGGTTTTTTCAAAAGGAGATGACCACTAATAATTTCGTCCTTAATTGTCGGTAACCAGATACGATTGAATTCTACAGAAGTAGAAGCAATACAATCGTCTTCAATCAATAGAATTAAGGTAGACTCTTTTATTTTTCGTTTTGTGTCATATTGTTCTTTGAGAAGTATAGCTGAATTGTTCATGTTCACAAATTTTCGATTTTTCAAATTGTCGTTTCTTTATATAATTCTTGTGTTCATTTATTCGTACGTTTAATGGTCTCGATGTTTCTCCAATATAAAATTTATTACATTCGCAAGGAATCTTGTATATGCAGTTTTGTGAGTTTTTTTGGTTGGTTTTGTTTTCGAAATAAGTGATTTCAGTGTATTTCTTGTTTGGAATGTTGTTTTAACATTAAATCTGTTGCTCACTTTTTTAATCTTTCTGACAGACCCTGTATGTATGGTATAGTTGTAAGTGTAATGTGGTTGTCCTGAGTAGCAGTGTTAATAAGAGCTGTTGTGGGATGATTCGGAAGGTTTGTTCTCTGTTCAAGTCTGTTTAACTCTTTGTTGATACATTTTGGGGAGTAATTAGTGGTAGATAACTCGAATAGGTAGAACTAATTTTGTGAAAATATTATTGAAAAAATCGATTTTGAATGTTATTTATTTTTTTGCCTTTAATGAAACTACTGAAGGACGAAATATGCATAAAAAAGGCAGTGTTTGTAATCCCAGTAGGTATATATCTACAACTTATAAAATGCGAATATTGCACATTTAATTGATTAACTTAATTTATCGTTATGTACAAGACTTCAACTTAATGCCGCTTACTAATTGTAAAAATCAACTACCTTCATAATCATATTCTAAATTACTACAAGTAACTCTCTCAGTTGCGCGAATTAGCTATAAAAGTTGTTCGTAACATTTAGTTCTGATCGCCCCTATTTTCACCCTGGTATAGAGCTGGTCAATTTAGATGGACACAGTTCCTTTGTCGTAATCAGTCTACATGATCGGTAAACTAAACAAATTGTCTTCTAACGGAAGTTCTCTTAGCAAAAGCCGATACTGAAGATATCTGTCGAAGAAGATGATCGCGTGAAGATGGATTTCTCCCCTCATTTTGTTTTTCCCTAACCTTGCGAAGTCTTGTGCACTTAAAGCGAAATTTAAATTTGCTGTCTTTAGATTGGTTGTAGTTGAGTGACAATAGTTGTGGCAATGCCACTTTACAAAAGTGGCCTATACGTCCACATCGGAAACATTCTGTCTGATGAGCATGGTGTCGATTCTCAATGTGAGCTCTTTAAATAACTTTTCCACTTTGGACAAGAACTGGTGAAATGCATGCATTTCTGGAGTAATGTCAGAGCATAATCTCTTACTGAGATCACGACTGGGGTGGTCTTTTTCATCATTATTCAATTCATTGACTTTTGCAATAGTTAAAAGTCAACTTGCAAACAGTCTTTTATAGATTGACCAGATGAACTGCCTTCGAAACTTTAATGGTTCCCTAGGGGATTTTTGATAAGTACTGTACCTTGACATTTTTCCCAGGAATTGTTAATAAACTTTCATTTCATCGATCGAATGAGATTTTGTTTTTTTCTTCTATGGGTATAATTACATTTGTTTTTTTTTTTGAAGCGATAGCTTCTTAACGGAGTTCCACACTTACACATATGAAAATAAATGAGTACGGTAATGCAAACTTAAATTGCATTTGTTTGGACACTTCATCTTTTAAGTACCTATAGTTTTTTCTACGTAAGAAACAGGAACCAGGTAACATCATAACAGTACATTCGTTTATAGAAAATTAATAACTTGTAGTAAAAAAACAACAAATACAACATACGATTAATATACAAAACCTGCCCACAATTCGCGTTTCGTTTTAACAAACATTCCAAATCTCTATTTGCGATATTTAAACTAGAGACTCAACTCATGTCAAAATAACACAAAAGGGGTCATTTTAAAGAGGGTAGCGACAAGACAAGGAAGACAATCTAGAACTCTGCAAAAAAGGTCAAGTTTATAGATGGTAGAGACAAACAAGGATAACCAACTTATATGATATGGGGATTAAACTGGAAAAGTGTCCAGCTGAAAGCATTAAATAACAAGCTGAATAAGTGACTAGAATGGCACTGGTTTAGAAAGAGGGTATGACGTGAATTGCTAAATATAAAATAATATTACTGTTGAGATATCGTTTTTTTCAACTATTGTATGTAAAATATATATTTTTTCTCTCTCCAGGGTCATTTGACTTACAGGTGTGACTTATATTGTGAATAATAATTATGGACGAAAGCGACTCACCCTTTAGTTGACTTTTTAATTATATACTTTCAAACATTTGGAAGTATTATTTGATTTTGCCGTCTATCAGTCAAGAAACAAACGAGCAAATATTTTTTGACAGATGTCGGTAGATACATCAAAAGAAAATAATTGTTTTAGCTTTAGGTGTTTACTCGAATATTCAGTCTAACAGTATACCTACAAGCGTGCAAATATGTGTTCGTAAAATTGCCAATTCATCTACGAAGATGAACATGTATGGACCAAAGAATGTATTTTTTTATTATAACATGACCGAACATTTACATACACGTATAAATGTGTGTTTTTGAATGTTTGGTGTAAATGCTTACCTCAACATTCACGGCATTGTGTTCAGTTGTGTAAAATGTTTTTTTATTTGTTTGTTTGTTACATTTAATTTTGCTTACGTTGCATATAAATTATTTTACCTATTAGGTAAAAATTATTCAAGATAACACTTCATGTTTGTTGATCTATATTAATATATAATTTGATTGTTTGTATATTTATAGGGGGTATCCTCTGAAAGTCCGATTTTTAAGTATATTTAGAAAAACTCATTACTTTTCGGGAACTGAAAATAATACAGATATCAGGATTATGATTTATTGACTTTTTTTTTAAATGTATAGAAAGTAATTTGACATTTGGTGAATTTATAATTTATGAATCAGAAACATAAAAAATTCCAAAAAGACAAATATTTTAAAAACCTCGAAATATTAAAAAATATGAACAACACAAAAATATAAAAATTGACAAAAATGTAAAAATTATTCAGTTAAAACTCTATAATGAGAAAAAAATCGAAATTGTAACATAAAATTAGTATTTCAAGGTATGCAAAAATAATCAAGAAATTTATCTAAAAGCTCTTACAGGTTTTCAACTCCTCAATAACAATAATAATAAAATAGATTACTGACAAAGTAATTACACTGACAATATTTCCTACTTAAAATAAGGATTATCTACAATTCAAATTCAAAATATTTTTGTCGGCTTTGTCACTTAAAAAAATATTATTCATTAAAATTTAATTTCTTAAAATTTCTTGACCATCGTACTTCTTAACACACCACGCCAGTAACGGCCACGTTTGCAAGATATAAAAGAACACAAATTTGGTTTAACATATTTTGTACTAAAAGTGTTTTCAAACAAAATATTTCTCCTGATAGATTTAAATAAGAACGTAACTGGTTATAGAAAGATAGTAATGTAACAACTAAGTCATATATTCGGTATTTGGTACAAATAGACCCATTAGATTTACTACAGTCGTTGTGTCTTCTTAATAATTTGACCTCCCTCCTCCAAATAAATATAGAGGTTTCTCCATATGTTTCCTATAAAGTTTAGGTAAGGCTATATTTTTATCAATTTGTGTAAGAACTTTACTTCCCCAAAAAGCGATAAATGAAGTAAATTTTGCGCACATGTCCGTGTCTAAGCTTATCAGATTGAGGGGGTTGAAGCAAAAGCAAACTGTAAAGAATAGTTTACACATTACATAGTTTGCAGTTTGTAAGGGAAACTCCTTGCGGTCTTTGCCGGTTGTAGGGTCGTGGCGCATTACCGAAATTCACTTACGCGTATGTGTGTGTGTGTATTTGCATCTTTCAGTTTACGGAATTAAGGTAGGTCTGAAAATAGCTCATGTTGTCTCCGTGTTTTTGGTACTTTACAAAGCATTGATCGCATTTTTATGTAGCTTAATATTTATTTATCTTTGAGGTTTCAAAAGCGTCAAAAATAAAGCATTGCTAAAAATATATTGGATTACATTAAAACTTCAATAATATTTCTTTTGAGATAAGACAAAAAAACAATAGTGTTTTACTTCATTAAATATTCATTAAGGACATCAGAAAATAACTAAAATTAAAATTACAATTTCTCTACTCATTATAAATATTACCGCAAATTAATATCAAGCAGATATTAATTTGATTTAAACTGTTTATAATTAAAGAAGGTAAAAAAAGACGTTCACATGTATTATCTCTATATAATAATTAAGTTGTTTGTTCGCGAAAAAAAAATACTGAACAGATTTTCATGCCGTTCACCAATAGATAGAGCGTTTCCTGAGAAAGGTTTAGGTAGATAGTCGGTCAAGGGTTTGTGTAAATTGGTTGAAATATAACAATAATTGTTGGAAGAGTCGCAAAAAGTCAAGCCGCCTTGGAGCCTTTATCGAAAACGCTGCCTCGTCCCTTTGAGATACATTAAAACAACGCATGGTTGGAAATTTCTCTATTACAGATCTATAAAAAAACTCAGGGATGTCATATATCTATCTTTTAAGGATAGCTTACTATAACGATTCTATTTTCTAAAAAAATTGGCACAATGTGGTAATTACATTGCCTAGTTACCTTAGTGTCACGCAAATTATTATAATCTTTACACCATCTTAATATCTTTTAAATTACTAAACGAGTTTTAATATGGTTTTCAACATTATAATGTTTCAAGAGGAAGGTTTATACGTATAGTTCAATATTGTTTTGTGTTAATTGGTACAAATGTTACGATAATTGTTCAATCATCGCGTCGCTGCTACTCTTCAGCAGCGACCTGTATATGGCCAGTTGTTTTGAACATATTGCTAATAATGCGAAGCTCGATTACCATGATTCAATGAATTTGAGATTTAAATTCACTCCTATACTCGGTCGGTGGCGCTGCGATCAGGTTGAATAATTTTTTTAACGGTTAGGCCGATTTCGATGAAACTTTTTATAGTTATTTGAGTGGGTTTGATTTACAATTTGACGCGGTAAGGGCGCTGCAATTGAGTTGTAGGAAAATTTTTAAACTCCTCCTATCCTGGTTGGATATTGATAGAACTTTTTGTTTGAGTTTTAATGTGTACCTGCAAAGTTTGGATTCACAATTTTACCCAGTCGGGGTGCTACGATCGGCTTTTTTACATTTAAATTGAACACAGGATAAAAATAATCTCGAGTGAGCAACTGTAATATAAAATTAGTTATTTAGTTCTATTTTTAGGTAAAACTATACACTATTAGAAGCATTCTTCCGAATTATATTAAAATCATTTGATAACTGCTAATTCTATACTCTAAATTGGCCCGGTAAGAATTACCAAATATTCTAGAGAATTTCTACTAATTAAAAGAATAAAAAAATCCTGAAACTAATATAAATCTTATTAATCGAATTCACAAAAGGTTCTCTGTTTAAATTTTTTATACTGGGGTAATTTATATACGTATGGAATGATTCTGGTATACAAAATACATACAATATTTGTGCTGTTGCAGACTTTTAAAAAATCAGCAGTTAATTTGCGACTATTGCTAGGGTTTGTTCCATAAAAGATATTTTGTTTATTGATTCTAATTTCCTTGGTTTTATAATTTCCAGTATTTTAACGTGATTTTATTTTGATGCTTTGATGCACCAGCAACATTTTCAATCATCAGCTGCAATCATCAGCTGGGTTTGAAAATTAGTTGCTAAATCTATTGTTTGACGAGCAAACTAACTCTTTTTTCATTGTCATTACTACGATTATAGCTAGCTTGCTGCTTTATGGTTTCGGCACTTTGTAAATTGTACAAAATGTGTGAAATCTAAACGGATGTTGTTTGTATTATTCATAACTATGAAATAAACTTAGCAAACGCAATAACATCTTCAATTTTATTTGCTCCCAATGAAGGTGTTATTTATTCTTTGGCATTCTTGTACCTCCTGAAGAGTAGGTTAAAATTTGAACTTTGAATTAGCATTGTACTTTTAAAATCAAAATATATATTTTCCCGTTATTTTGGTCAATAAATAATGTACAAAAATATGACAATTCGCTTTTAATTTGAGATGGTTTTCTTTTCATTACACAAATCTTAATTGTGTATAATCATTGTTTATTTGGGATGTACGAGGTCTGGCTATTTAATAACGACACTATGCACACGAAAGGCTTAAGCAGGGAAACGACTGCAGCGGTGTATAGTTGGAACTGTCTTCTATATTCCAGTATGAAAATACGTTTTAGTCGCTGCAGTAGTATTTTTTCTATAGAAGTTAGAAAAAAACTTTTTTCTTGTGCCGATAATAATGTGTGAAGAAAAATACGAGCAACGGACCAATGTGAAATTTCTCGTTAAATTTAAAAAAAGAATTGAATGCTATAAATTCGAATGGGATAATAGGTTTTTTGAAGGCCAAGAGAGTACCGACGTTGACCAACGTCCATGTTGACCTATGTTTGTTACAACTCCGCAAACACTAACCAAATTCAATCAAATTGTGCGCAGATTATGTCGTATGAGCATTCGGATGACTGCTCGCCCATAAAGTAACCATAAGCAAATCCTGACATGACGAATTGAACATTCAGAAAGTCTGTGCGAAGTTGGTACCAAAAAATTTGACCTCTGACCAAAAGCTCGTCCGTGAACAGATCAGTTCAGATTTTTTTCCGAGGTTATATGAAAAGCCTGAATTGATGGAAAACGATGGAATACGATGTTGAAACTAAGCTGCAATCGAAGCATGGTAAAACTCCTGCATCGCCAGGCAATGAAATCAGCAATGATGTCGAAATCAAAATTTAAAGCCATGCTAATCGTTGTTTTCGACATCAACAGCATTGTGATGACTGAATGGGTTTCAGAGGGTCAAACTGTAACCAAAGTTACTATTTGAAAAGCGGAAACCGAGTTCGAAAGAAACGAAGTTGTAGACAAACAAGTCGTGGATTTTGCATCCGGACAAAGCACCTGTTAATAATGCGCTGTGAAGCGTTATTTAGCCGCTAGAGGCACTCCAGTGCTCGAACAGGAGCCGCACTCGCCTTATTTAGCGCCCTGCGACTTTTTCTTGGCTCCAAAGATCAAGTCTGCCTTAAAAGGAACCCGAGTCCATGGAAAAGGTGAAACGAAAAAGGGTGGGCAGGGGAGTACATCGAAGGGGAGCATTCGATTGAAGAATATTTTTTTAAATAAAACTATTTTTCATAAGCAGTCTAGTTATTTAATAGTCAAACCTCGTACATCTGATATATGTATTAAAAATAGGCAAATAACATTTAAATCAGAAATAAGCATTAGCATAAATAATGTTTGTAAAATATTGATATAATATTAATATTTATTATCCAGAGTTGTTAACTAACAAGCTTTTGATCACATACATTTAGATTCGAAACGATATATCAACAAGATAATATCTAGTATCTCCATTAAATAAATATTTTTTGTAAACTAATTCTAAGTGTAATCCACGAGCTTTTCGAGCTTAAATATTTTTTGCTGTGAAGAAAAACAATATATCTTTAAGTTCAATTAAAGACGAATAAACCTCTATTACATCGTGTGCATTCTTTAATATGATTAATGATACACTTGCTTAATTAGGTACGTGTAAAATTCATAACGTATCCGAAAACGCTCATCGCATGATAGCTGAGTTGAACCACTCTGTATTTCATCATCATCATCATCTGCGGCAATCATATATCGAAAGAAAAAACAGTCTCTCATTACTCGAACCAAATTATAAGCAGAACTCCTCTCGCGTACGGTGTAACTGTTAGCTTTTCAGATGAGACAATCAATTGTGGTGCAGAGAGAAGAAGTGGAAGAACAGAAGATGAAGAAGGAGACAAGATATAATACATACACACGAGTCGTTCGGTGATCATGTGGGGCCCTCGGGGACTGCTGCCTCTCTGCTATCTGGGCGTGCACTTGCCTGACGGCATTCCACAACGCTCCGGGCGACTCGGATCACCTCACCTCTTTCAACGGATATATTTGTACATTTATTCTCTCAGATGGTTCGGATTCGAAAAATCATGAAGATTTTATTCAAATGACACTACTACTACTACACTTCAATTTATTAACTAACCACACATGGTGAGTCATCAGATTCGGCAAGCATTAGACTGCTGTGAGTCTTCGGTTCTAAATTCTCATCTAGCTGCTTAATGTTTGCAGCATCTGTTAACTTCTTCAATAATGGTCTATACAACTGCGATTAAATCAAAACGACAAAAATATAAACTGTTTGTTTAAAAAATGTAACGTTGATAATAATTGGAAATAATTTTTCAAAAACTTTTTTAAAAAGCAAAGCTTTGCTTTTTATAATAATAATAATGACACCAAAAAGTAAAAAAAAACTCTATTGGATATTTTAATACAAATCAAATTAAGCGATTTTTTTGCAAAATGGGGAATAGATCTGTTTGTTAATATTTATAATAAGTGTATCTATATATGATATGCCAAAATGTTGTGTAAACTTATGTATAAACAATTAAAGGCTAAATAATCGACATTTTTTCAGGTTTTCTTTCATAACGTTTTTGAATACAGATCCCTATAAACAAATTTATTTTTTTGGGTTCATTCTTAACATTCTTAAATTGAGTTTCGAAAGCGGTAAGCTAAAAGCCTGGGAAAGATCTTTTTTTTCCATTTTACAGAAATATAATATATTAAAAACCTACCACATAACTGAAATTTGTTTACAGAGGCTTCTATTTATGAAAAGAAAGAAAAACGCTAAAAAATAAAAAATATAGTATAACCTTTGTTATAAAACATTTGCGTCCGTTACTTTTAAATTAAATTTTCCACATGATTCTAACTTAACTGAACACATTGTACGAGTATATATAGACGAATTAAGAAACTCCATATTTTTAATAACATTTAGTTTGATATAATTCCACTCTATTTTCAATTAATTCAAACCTAGAATTTGAATAATCATAATTACCTACTTTTTTAAGCAAAATTCATATTTTTTTAAAAACCTCGTATGCAATTTAGAGCATCAAATCTTTTTAAACATTTTTCCTTTATAATAATAAGAAAGTTTTGCAACTTAATGAGTCACACTGTACAGACAGACGAATTGAGATCTGCCATCTTTTTTGAAGTGACTTCATTAGCATCTAATCTCATAAACTTTCTTTTCATTTTCAATTAATTCATTTCATCCTAGAATTCAAATAAAGTTAAATAACATGATTTTCTGTTAAAATTTAAAACGCCAGACGAAAAAAATATGGGACTCTTCGTTTAAATAAGAAGATATGCTATCCAAATTGGTTCATAACTGACGGTGTTCTGAGGATAAAAACATTTAAAAAATAAATATGAAGTTGATTAAAATGATAATTGGTTAGTCTAATTTATAAAATTATTGATTTTTTTTAATTATTATTATTTTTAATTTCTAAAGGAAGCAAATATAATTAGGGATGAAATGTCGAAAATTTCATAGTGTGCAACTTCCTTAACCATTAAGCTGAGTGAAATTAATTGAGATTCTGGAGTTTGCTCATTATTTCAGATAGTACATATTTATAAAAATCCCAACTTGGAGTGAAAAACTTTTTTTCCTACATTGAGCCCCATTCGAGTGACAACCCCCATTTTTTAAATTGGGAAATAGAGGTTTGTGACATTTCGTGTGAAAAGTCTCTTCATTCTCTATTCAAAAATGTTATTTTCATTAAATTTATTGAAAAAATTAACATAATGAATTCACCTGACTACCAAATTCGCTACAACACCTTGAAAACCTATTAATATATATATATATATATATATATATATATATATATATATATATATATATATACAGTTTGCTTATTGATATTGTAAAAAAACAAAAGTCAATGAGATATTTAAAATGTTCGCTGAGAACCCGTTGGCAACATCATACATTTCACATGTTCTCATAAAAAGTCTAATAATGTAAGATCAGGTAATCGTGCTGGCCATTCTATCGATTCTCGTATCCCTGATTTGAAAATATTAGGTCGAGATAATGCCGTCCGTTAAACTGATAATCTAAAATTGACGACTTTCGAGAATTTATATAAATATGTACAATATCTGAAATAATAAAATTATCTCATTAGTATGTAAGTATGAAAATCAGTGATAGATGCTAATGACGCAATTATGCGCCTTCTGGAAATAAATTTTGAAAGAAAAGAAAATTATAGTAAATATAAAGACAAAATATAGTTTCAAAAAATGAAATGAGTTATAAATACTAACTCATGCTTCTTTTATAATTCTATTTCGACATACTTCTTTAATAGATACCGGACACCGCGGTACATGCTATGAAGTCACAGTAACTTTTCGTACTTGATTCTTAGTTCAAATCTGAGATTTGCAGTGACAGTTATTTTCTTATCAGAAAACGGAGCCAACTCGGATCACTTCACATTTTTCAGTGGATATATATGTACATTTTTGATTCTACAAGTTATTATATTAAAGTTTGCAATATCTGTTGACTTTTTCAACGGTGATATATAGAATTGCGATTCATTTCGATCAAACAAATTTAATAAATGTGCGTAGACTTCGTTTTAAAAATACATTTGGTATATACATTGGAAATTAATCTTTAAAAATGATAAATTATTAGTCTAATTTATTAAATTGTTCATATTTTTTTCCAATACATTGTTGTTTTTTTTCAATTTCTAACACAAACGTTGCATACTAAACGGAAACTATAATAAGGACTTGATCGAGGAAAATTACACATTTTCTTAACCCTACAGCTGCGTAAATTTAGTAAAATTAAAACTAAAAATGCTTCCAGTTCATCACATTCACTGTTCCTCGGGATTGTTTCTAGACCCTTTCGATTCTTATGGATCCACGAGAAACATGCCTAGGCTCAGCTGTAATGTTAGCACCAGGATAGAAAAATCTTTATTTTTTTAAACACTCAACACGCCTTATTAGGGCCTTATCAAGAGTACATGTTATACTAAAGTTAAATTTCAAAAGTATCAGTCAGGTAAACAATATCACAGGATGTGCTAATAGTAAAAGAAGATTTTTCTATCCTGGTGACATACAACTTCAGTCGAAATCATTACTAGCGCCGGTAAGTTAGCTTCTTCGCAGTTATACCTCTGGTGTAGATCAGAGTCTTTTAATACATCCTAAACATTTTTTAGTAACTCAGAGATATCTGACAGATGCTAGATTTTCATTTTTTTGTTTGTGATTAGTCTGCTTCTTCTTTGCATGCGGTCTTCTTACTAAAGGTTGGCGATTAAATTTCTAAATGCGTCCTTTGCAATGTGAAACAGTTCTTCAACGTTGAGATTTGGACATTCCCTATGTTTCAGAGCAAGGATTTTTTCTTCCTGCCGATACTTTTCTTCTTCTCCACTCTTGCCTACATTATAGATTGAAACAGTAACAATACTGACCACACATAACATACTATCAACCTTATTCTGATGTGGAGGCTTAGATTTCTGTTCATAAACATTCCTTCAGGAGTATTTGACAAATACCTTTCGAGCCCTTTCTATTGTGCTCTTAATTTCTTCATCTCATCTATGACGGAACCGGGATAATTGTATATAACCATAAATTTAGTTTTCTCGGTATATGGTAAGGCCTACTTCTTTACACTCTCCGTTGACTCTCTCTAATAGGGGTTTAAAGACTTTCTACGCTTTCAGTCATTATATCAGGATCATCGGCGATTTTAGGTTGCTCAGTAATGTTCCTCCAATGTTTACTCCCTCGCCTGTCTCTTCCAGTGCTTTTTGAAATATTACCTGGGAATATAGGTTGAACAGTTGAGGGGCTAGAATACAGCCTTGGCGAACACCATTCAGGATTCCGATTTTGCGCAGTATTGCCGCCTGGTTTTAGTAGATGTTTTTTATTAGTCGTATATCGCATGGGTCCAATTTGATACTCCTTAAGTTCTCTATGAGTGTATGAGTTTATTGTGTTCGACTCTGTGAATACTCTGGTGCTTCAATTTTTGGATACATCTGGCGAATAATTGCTCAACATCAAGTAATATTAATAGGAATTCCTAATTTGTGACTTGAGAAATTGGACCAATTCATCTGGTCATCTTCACGACTACTGCTGGGGGGATGTCCTGTATCTCATAATGTTTACCAAAGCGTTCTACGTAGAATTTTCTGCTTGACTTACGCGCTTGCTAAATAAGGAAGACCTGGTATCAAATTTACCATGAAGTTTGCTTAGATGCTGTCGATTAATCAAATTGAGAAGAAAAGAAAAATAACAAACCTAAACAAGGAAAAAAACTTAATTCCTATCTCTGTTTCTAAAGTGCCGCGTGAGTAGATGGATCAGTAGTTTTCAAAATGCATATAGAAATGGTGTAAATGATTCAAAATCTTTTCATTATCTAGATTAATTAGGATTTCCAACAAAGTCATTATACACTGTAGGCGTTACTTGTTCTACTGAGCCCCATATTTCAATCTTAGGTGATTAAAATATAATATAAAGGCATTCTTCATTATATCGAAGAATTAATGAAATGTTTTTTTTAATTGTACAAAAAGTCCATCAATACCGAAATTGTGTTGACGCATACTCCCCGAATGTTTGACATTCCCATAATTACCAACTAAATTAATGGATTTCATTCAGGATATGATCTATTAAGTAGATAAGTTGCAGATACCATTAAAGCAAAATGATTTCCTATCTTTTCGAAAAGCAGTAGCCACAATTATGATGTTAGTTGGATAAAAGATAACTTTCAAACAATGTTACGATCTGCACATAATTTACCGGCGGAACGAGACACTTCCATCGGTAAATTGTAGAGATCGATGTGAAATAAGAACAGCTCGGAGCTTCTTGGCCAGAAGGCATTTCTTGAACGGGGCACACGCCTCACGCGTAGCCCGAGGGGCCTACCTTTAAAGCCTAGCAGCCAGCGGTTCAGCCCATGGCACACAATTAGCTACCGGGAATAGCTGGTAATTATGGCTCGAGTTATTTTCCTGTGTTATGTTGTACTTGCTTGACTTGCACTCGCGATTTTTTAATGAAATGATATGCTTAAGATTATATATTGTTAGAATGATAACCATATGTGTTGTTAAGGTTTTCAACGATAATTAAGAAAAAATGTTATATAATATTTCATTTTTAATTAAATTATCTTCAGAACTATTAATATAAGCAAAATGAAAAATTATAAAATAATTAAATCATTTTATTAATCATATGTAAATACATGTAATTGTTTAATTTCTATCGTAAAGCAAAATATATGAAAATATTTATATAAAAAAAATAGAGGAAACCAGAATTGTTAAGCTGAACATGAATCTAAGATTTCGACATTTAATACAACTTTAAAGCAGGCAAAACTCTTTTTATTTTTAATTGGTGACTGACAGAACGTTCATTTGTAGATCAGATCAATGTGGTCATTATTGATTAAAATATTGATAGAGTTAAACAGGATCTCAAATTAATTGAATAATAGGTGATGACTAACACACAGAATGTAAATTATTTTCGTTCTTTAATATTACACACATAAAGTAATAGTTAAAATAATGTTAGAGATTGTTACTATTTCCGTATTTTCCTGTAAAACAACAAACAAACAAAAGTCTAGTAATAGAGTCTCAAATCAGCCGTTTACTTGCAGGGATATTGCATATCAAATATGAGGTATTTGGGAAGCTAAACATCGTATATTTTTTGTTATTTAAACAAATTGGGAACATATTAGCTTATTTTGCAGAAACTTTGACAGTTAGACCATTCTCTATGTTAGTTGAACCTATGAAGATAAAGTGAGTGGGAATTAACGAACAGGAAAAGTTAGAAACTCCAATGCGACGTGTAGATAGATGATCATTGTATAAATGATTATTTGAGTACATATATATAGATGGTGGTCCAAAGGGGGCAATGGGGCGATCAACTCCTTCGAATTAATCAGTTCAACAAAAAAAAAAAACAAGAAAACTTAAACCAAGAGATTAAAAGAAAATAATTGTCGTGAGTATTCTCACTGGAATAGCTGAGTAAATAAAGTGTATCTAAAACTATAGTGAAGTCTTCCCCCAGAATACTTAGATATTTTAAATTAAAAACATATGTATACTACTATTAATCTACTTGTTATGAGAAATCCAGGCATTGTGACGCAGTAGGACGAAGGGCAAGGAGGAGTGTTATCCAACAATTTGGGATGACGAATGTTGTGGTCTATTTGTGAGCTTCTCTCTTGTAATACTAATGTATGTTTTAACATTAAGGGAATATCATCTTTAATATTGCTATAAAGATTTTGAACAAATTTAAGGATATGAAAGTTTTTTTCAGTCAAGCCATAATTTTTGAGAAAATCCGTATTTCTGAGATTTTAAAAATTCAATGACATATACAATGTGCACGTAAAGTATAGAACATACCAAATAAAATCTATTTAATTTATATTTAAAAAAGAACCGACTTCAACTGGTTCAAAATAAAAACCATTTGGAAATCTTGTGCAATCAATCACTATTTTCTGATATATATTCTTATTTTATTTCATTTAAGGTACACTTCTATTGATTATTTTAGCGTATTCTTACCTCTCTCTTTCCCTCTCTCTTTTTCTGCCTATCTCTCTAATTAGTATATTTTTCTATACTTTCCAGTATTTTTTAACTTATCTATTTGATTTATTAAATGGACCACATAAGTGTAACTCTAATTCACACTATATTGCAACCACCCTGTAGGTAATAGTTTTTGAGTATTGGCCACCCAATATATAAATTATTTGACTATAATTTACTGAACCACCCTGTACAACTATAATTCAACTCCACACGATGTTGCAACCGCCCTATATAAATATTAATTCTCTCCACACTATTGACTGTTTCTATTTCTCTGTTGTTTAAATCACCCTGTGTACCAATAATTTTACTTTGCTCGATATGTCAAGTATAACAAATACTTATGTTCCACACTATATAACATTGTATATGCAACTGCTTCTAACATATTTTTAACCCTCCGCCCTATAACTCGAATATCCTACTGAATATGTTTTTTAACCATTTTTTAAGTTTCTTTATCCACTCTGTATAACTATAGTTTTACTTCATTCTTATTTCAACCACCTTGTATACGCAACTACTTATGTGTCACCCAATACAACATTTTTTGAACCACCATGTATAACTGTAATTTTACTTCGCCCTATATTTCAACTGCGCACATATTGTTTGCTGCTTGAATTTCTCCGCACGCACATACACACACACACCTACCACCGTATACCCTGTAGGAAAGATTTCCTTTTTGATACACTAAGGGAATATTTTGTACAATTTTACACGACTGTAAGCCCGGTAAAATGATAACCGTTACAAACACACTTTCATGGCATATCTTGACATATAAGCTAGATATTTATGATGAAAATTTGACATTCACATTGATGTTTAACGTTTTTTGTACATATTTTTCCGATTTTCAGAAAAACGGTATATTTTACATTATAGAAAATTATGGGGACTCAAGCCTTGAACATCTCTTTGTAGAATAAAATTTAAAATGTTCAATTTGATTGAGTAGTTTTAGAGAAAACCGTATACATTCATTGAATTTTACTGAAGTGTAGTCCCTTAAATACTGTTTTTTCCCATTTTCTGGAAAACCGTATATCTCACGCTACAGAAAATTATATGGTACATTTCTGTAATATTCCTTAATACAATGCCGTTTAAATGACCAAAATTGCCCAAGCCGTTTTTGAATAATCACTGAGCATACATAAAAAACGTGCCGACGAATTCATAACCTCCTGCTTTTTGGAAGTCGGTTAATAAGAAGAAAAAACTCGGACACGTCAACCTTAATTTAATAATGCGCAAATTTGGACTTAAATAGACATTCCATGACGTCATTTATGTGGTCTACATGACGTCATTCACACTTGTTTTAAATGGCAACTCCAATATATCATATATCGATTTGAAAGATCTAGTAATTCTAATACAGAATACTTAAATTTCAAATCGGTTACATAACAAGTTTTTCTAGATCTTTTTTATCTTTTATTCATTTAAACCAAAAAAGTCAGCTGACTCCTGTTTGCACCAGTTAGGCTTAAGAGGTTGGCTCATCTAAGCTACAGTTAAGGTTAAGCTTCCCTTAAACTTTTGTGCCATTGCCCATATCTTGCTTAGTTAAAGCCCGAAAACGTATTTCGTTGATTGATTTTTGACGTTTCTGTCGAAAGTGTCATTTGATATTTGAATTTTTTAAAATTAAATGTATATAACAAATTTCTTTTATTCGATAAAAAATGGACAAGATAAAAAGAAACAGATCGGCTAATTTTTCGAGTGACGAGAAACTGTTAGTACTGAAATTAATTAATAACCGGAAGGATGTCATAGAAAATAAAAGAACAGATGCAGTGTCTGCCCAACTTGGCTTAAGAATTCATTTTCATATCTTCTGTCGATTAGTGAAATTAATTTATTAAAATGTCCCAGTTGTAGGAGTATACTCTGTAGTAGTGCCGAGTCTTTTAATGAAATCATTATTGATGTGTCTTTTTCCCCGCTCTCCAATCCTTTAGCTTTAGCTATAGCAACGGCCTTAATTTGTATCTAATAACAATATAAACAACTTATTGAATCTACTTTGCAAATGGGCCTAGAATAATTGATATTTACTTATTTATTTATCATATCATTTATATAGAACTCGTGAATAGTATCTAATATTACTATTACTGAGTCTAAATAACTGAATAATAGACGTGATAGCAAAAATCACCAAATTTATGTATTTATCTAATGAATTACGTTTCTTAAGTTACGATAAATGTATTCATTTTCAAATTTGTAGCGAGATTGATATTAATTTTAATAAAATAAACGTACAAAATACAATTTATCTTGGTTTTACAGAAATATATTGACTTATTTAGATAAATAGAGTGCAAACGGTATGAGTGCAAATATTTAGAAGGTTAACAGTTCAAGTGAAAATAAATTAAAACCCTTCTTTAAAAAGAGCTATACTTTATTCAAACAATTAAAATTTCCCACCAATTTTTACAGTCACAGGCATATAATTATTTTACATTGAAAACGAGTCTGAAACGTCAAATGTAGCTACTAAACTTATATATATATATATATATATATATATATATATATATATATATATATATATATATATATATATATATAGCTTTACTAATCACTTTAACATTGACAAATAATTTTTTGATCATTAAAAATAAATCGGAACTAGACCGCAAACTGACTGAAACGATATTGCAACATAGTGATCCTTGCAAGGAATAAAATGTTGGTATTCGTTATTCCCAGTTTTTATATTGTGTTTCTTTTGTTTACATTTTAAAGACTAGTTTGTATTTATAGTAAAAAATGATTTTTATAAGAAGTGGATTAAATGGTGTTGTTTTTTGTGTTGAAATTAATAACGATGGTGTTCATTTATTGAGTCTAACTGAAAATTTGGGGGTTAATGAATTTCTGAATAATTAAGAGGTTACAATAGATTACTTTACATTTCATTGTATTGAGTTGTAAATAATATCTACATAGTTTTTCATTCTTCTGTCTGTTAATAAATTTTCACGAATTTTTATTCCAGACGAAATCTGTTTTACACATAAGTCATAAATATTACAATAATAATATCTAATTCTCAGCAAAGAATTCTAATTGAGGAATAAAAATTAGAGGTGTTCATTTTTTCCAAGCAGACGTTATTTCTTTAGGTATTTATGTATAACTTCAGAAAGCCATGTTGCCGCATTGAGTATAATTTACTTAAAATATATTTCGAAATTTCTTTAATTATTAAGGCCCACAAACCATAGTAGTATCAGAGTTTTTTGTTGATTTGGTGCCTGTATAAATGTTGGATCGCTCCACACCAAAATGAGGCATTTAGAGGTTCGTTCCTTCAGCCTAGATAACCGATACACAACGGTCGCGTACCTGCGCACAAGAACAATAGCGTTCCTTCAAAACAATAACCGTTTAGTGAACAGTTCAGTTTCGTGTTCCAAGTCACACGGTGATTGATTCGCAACCAGTTAATGTACGATAATTTCGATCACCCGCTTCAGGGTAGAATCGGTGGTACAGCCACCGACTGGTACATGCCTCGAGTTGCGCAATAAACGGTTCATGTACCAATGCATTAACCAATTGCCGATCGGTCGACAATCGTTTGAAGGAACGAACCTTAAATCTCTGATATTTACTTTCGAGGGACAGTAACAAGTTTTATGGTACTGCGGGATTAGGTCACACACCCCTTATACACTATTTATTATATTTAACACACAATTTGCATTACTGTATTATCTAACCTAGTGTTTACTGTTGACAAACATACGTCACGTATATGGTGTGACGTCACACCCAGACAAGCGTTTTGGCGAGCATTTCAAACTTGCAATTAAAATGACTTTTTCATTTAATGCAGAATGTTTATTTGGGAATAGTTGGTAATTCTGAATTTATTACACAGACTTTCATAATTAATGATTATTGTAATAAATTTTAAATTCGTTATTGTTCCATTCTGAATTTAACAAATGTAGGCATGTTATTCATCATTTAAATCGTTCGCATGTTACTTTTTAATCGTCGACAAATTTTCTTTCATTACGCTTGGAAATGTTATTATATCCTTGATTTTAATAACGGGTTTCGAAGAGATCTGCACCTGTATATACCGTAGACATTCCACCGCGTTAATTTGAATCTAATGACTCGAATTTACGCAGAATTGTGGCCGGCGAAGTTGCCTAGCTAGATAGATCGTCGGAATATTTTATGATTTACCAACCGAGTCATTTCCGATACGTTCGTTTTGTTCGCGCTCCACTTTAATGTGGAAGGCTGTAGAATGCTTGGCTTTGCACAGCGAGAGAGATCGAAACGTTCAGTCACGACATCGAGTCTTCGAAACAGGTAGAAACACCACGTGAGAAAGGTGCCCTCAGGTAAACTGGGAAACCCTCCCGCAGGGTATATTTAACACCGACGCCGTCGACAAGTCCGGTTACAGGGTGGATCCAAACAAAGTATGTTAACAGACACGGTGAGACGCGGACTTCTTGAAATGGTAACATGCTTGACATTTTCTTTTTTCAAACAGCTACAAAAACAAATTAATATATATTTTTGAAGCCAAAACTTCTTAACGGAGGTCCTACACATATGAAAATAGACGAGTATGGTAATGAAATGCAAAAACTGCATTTGGGTTCCGACCGACACTATATTTGCTTGATCTTGAAATACCCGTACAACTGGGTTTTCAGTGCAAGTAACAGGGACCAGTTTATCTATTGAGATTCTCTTTGTCTATAGAAAATCAATAAATCATTGTAAATAAACAAATACAGTAAAAGCTCTTTATTCGCGGGGTAAATATGCCGCGAATATAGAAACCGTGGATGTGGAATGGTAATTTATATGGGGTTATAGGGGATAGTTCCTAGGTGACAAAATAAAAAAACAATTACATGAAAAAAAAAACAGTTTAGTTGAAGTTTTTTTACCATATTTTTATTGATTATCTTCAGGTTTAGGCAATGGTTTAAAGAATTTTATATTTTTTTCTTGCTGGGCAGTTTTTAAAAGCTCCTTCAATTCAGGCCGATATTCAGCAGCGGCATTAGCAATTTGCCTCTTAAAAATAAGACTTCTTCCATAGATGAATCATTTGTCATAAAGAAATCACAAAGCTCATTTGCCATTCTTAAACCTTCACTAATTTAAAAAAAAAATAAATGTCACGTTTCCAGTGATCGTAAAAGCCTTAATGAGTAAGGCTTCAGTTCTTGCAATGAATCTTTTATGTTTACGATGTATTTTGCTGTCAAATTTCTTCCAGTTTAATTCATACGAGGATCACATGCCATATTATCCAGTATGATTTTGAAGTTCGTCTAATGTAATAGAGTTTAAAGGCCTGGATTATTCCTTGTTCCATACGTTGAGGCAAAGCCGTCGTGTTTGGGAGGTAAAAATGTCACTTTTATATTAGGATACATATAGTTTCAAGTTTGCGAGGATGACCTGGTGCATTGTCCAAAATTAGAACTGCCTTAAAGTCTAAACTCTTTTTTTATAAGTTTCAACTTCAGAAGGAAAATAATTCCGGAACCAGTACCGATAAGATCCGCGAATAAAGAAATCTTTAGCCGCGAGTATTGGAATTTGGTCGCATTTTTTAAGGAGCTTTTACTGTACAACATCCAATTAATATGTAATACCTACTAACCAATCTGAAAACAGATTTTCAGATTTCAACTTTTGCAAATGCCAAATTGAGATTTTGACGAAACGTCAGGTAAAATGTTCTTTTCAGAGCACAAACCGAGAAACTGATGTACACCGGATACAACAAAGAATATCATATATATATATATATATATATATATATATATATATATATATATATATATATATGTGAAACATCAGTACCTTTTAATAAGGAATTAATTACAAGTTAAAACTAAAAATACTTTTAATGAGGAATCTGATCTTGATATTTTTTGATAATTTATAAGTGCATTTATATCTTATTGTAGAAATTCATATCTTCTTCTGCATTTAACAGTCTCGATCTTATTTTTCGTTTTTATGTTTATTAATACAGAAAATACGAATTTAAAGAAATAATAAGTAAAAAATGGGAATATTTTTTTAAAGTTTTTTGGCTATCATGAGATAATCGCACACATTAATCCACAGTGATAAATTGATTTTAAAATTAAATCTCCATTATTAGAAAGCAAGTCATTCAAATTGCAGAAGTATTCATTATCACCAATAGATTACGAACCCAATGAATTCTTATAGATCGAAATTTGGGAAATAATGAGTAATTCTCACAGTGGTTGAGTCACTTACCTAGAACACTGATAGCAAACGTTTTTATCTGTGCCTGCCAAATATTACAATTATTTTTTGCCCACCTCTACGTTCTGGAAATCCTTAGTAGAAAATAATTGTTATAAAATTTTATTAAAGTCAGTTTATCATTCACAAATTTAAATTAAAGTGATTCTAGAACTATTTGGATCTATGGACTGGATAATGCAAGATTTTTCCAAAAGGTAAATTTTAAGTGGTTGAGCTTTTTTTTCTTAAAATACTACGTACATCGATTTTTTCCTTGTACAATATGATTACGGTTCGAGAAATATAAAACCATTAGACATAACACAACTGCCTAACAATACAACATTACAAACTCTCATAAGCTCGATAGTAGAAGTAACAGCTTCTCAAGTTTATTACAGACTCTCTTGGTGCTAATGTAATTTCACAAATTAAGGAATTAGTTACAGCACTATGTGCCGGCATTTTCCTACTTTAACCACTTAATGAAAATTAATCAATGTAAAATAGATATATACACATTGTTAAACAAAAGCTACTGAATGCCCAGAACACATAAACTAAAAAAATAATAACGAAAAAAAGTAACTTAATTAAAATTTATTATGCTATTAAGTTTTTTAAGTGGATTCTTGTTTTGAAATTAATTTCTTTTAGTGATAGGTAGACTTATTGAAGATTCATAGAGATTGACGAATGACCGTTACTTCAAATAAATGATAAAGAAGTAAAATGTTTAGAAAATAAGTGCCACAAATATTAGAAGAATTATGAATGGACGTGCACAGGATTGCCAAAATAGACTATCGGGTATTAGAGCTCAAGAAACGCTTATGATACGCCATACCAAATGAATCTTATAAACACCGTGTTTAATTCACTAGGATCCTTAGGAGATCGGAACAACAACCTGAAAAATCGGGCGTCGCTGAGTATGCAATAATCATCTGACCACGTCATACAAAACACCCCACCCCACTACTATTCTCGTGTCTTCAGTGAGAGGCTATTGAAAAATATAAACATCTAAACAATTTCAAAGTAGTAAACGGAACAGAACCAAAGCAAACCTGACACTTCTACACCGACCAAGCAGACCCGACTACACCCTCCTAGACACCTGTATATACCAGTCCGCGTCGCTGAAGAAGTCTACCGAAGTTGGAGCTGAAACTTTCAGAAGTAATTCCAAATAGTCCTCGAAAAGAGTTTATCCAATATCTTTTTCTTAATATTAGCATTAAAAAGTTTTTCATGCATATATCAACAAGTAGACATATTGTTTGTACAGACGAATTATTAAGTTTTTTGTTGGAAGTTAATTAACATTTAATTTCATCCTATTTTCAATTAATTTCATCCATGAATTCAAATAATGATAATTACATCAATTTAATATTCGCTAATTTTATCACAAACTAACAAATTTTTCCAGATTTTCTGAAAAACGATATATAAAAATATGGGACCAGTACCGAATCCTTCTTAACAGAATGCATCTTAAACTGTCCCAAACCGTTATGACGTATTCAAGTAATCGTGTAACACACATAAAAGAATATATACAAACAAATTAAGAACTTCCACCCTTTTTTGAAGACGGTTAAAAAGGAATTGGTACAACCGATATTTGAGCAGAAGTTTTTTATATTATCTTAGAATTCAACACGGTCGTAAAGTACAATAATTTAGAGCGTGTTCTATTTAGAATAAAAAAGACAAAACTAAACAAATTCATAGTCGAAAACCTATAAATGGAAAATTCCAGATTCCAAATATTCTTAGTTTTGATCAATTTTGAACAAGTTATCCTATAAAGTTTGGTACAACCTGTATGTTAATAGGGGAGGAAAATATGAAAGAAATAATTTAGAAAAAGAAAATATAAGTCAATAATTGTTATTTGTTAAAATAATATCCTACAACCCCTTTTCAACATTTATTGATTCCTTATTAGCTCAAAAATATTGAACATAAATGATAATAGTTATAACATTTTTTATTTGTGTGTCGACAACTGATTTACTAATAATTTTTACAAAAAACGGATTTCAGGCATCTGAAGTAGAAAAATATACAAAAATTGATTAGAGGAGAATAATTGTATAAAATAGATTGATAAAACTTTCAACAGAGTACTTACTTACTTTTTGTATTCATTGTTTATATCAATAAATATACAATTCATTATTTCGATGAATGTTAGTGTTTAACATGAACCAATACATGTTAAGCTAACCAATAGATGCCACATGTAAACTTGAAATAGAACAAAAATAATACACTCAGTAATATAGCAATACATGCAATTTCGTAAATGGAACACAAAATAAGTTGTAAATTTGTAATGATTTATAATTGAGCATATTGCTTGGTTAATAACTTAACGAATAAAATTAATGAGCATGGGAAAAATAGAGAGCTTTATTAAATGTATTATCAGTTATTGGGATGACAAGAAATATAAACTGATAGTAGGTAAAAGCCCAGCCTCAAAATGAGACGTGAGTCGCGGCGAACTTTCATGAATAGAGTGAATCACCGCGACGAACATTGCAAAACACACCGCATTTTCATAGTATCAAGTATGGCGGTTTCTTCTTACCTTGATGATTAGATTTTAGAATCGAGGTCCGACAGTGAGTTTTGACCTCAGATAGACTTCATGACTTGTACCATATAAAACTTTAGCACAATGACTGGACAAGTTGTTTGCCAGTAAATCGATTTGTCTGAAATTTTGACAGTACGGTTGAAAATAGCATAAAAAACAAAACTTATATCGTCCCATTGCGTGATCTTACCCAGAGGGTGAATGCTACCTCTTCTATGAGGTGGAAATTAAAATGGTAAAAATAAGAAATCGATAGGAGGAATGTAATTCTAAGTAAAAAGTTTTCTATAAACATTTTTTTCGAAAAACCAATAATTTGTTGAGTTATTTATTATTGAAAATGTTCATGTTTTCGTCCAAAAAAAACACGCTTTTAGGCGGATTTTGTCGAATAAGTGGAGAAAATTGACGTCCCTACAAAAAATTCTCTTAAAGAAAATGCAGCTTATAAGAAATGGAAAAATTTTGGTTTTTTCTTTATTTATGTAGGGGCAATGGATGTTAATATACACTGGTTGAAAGTCAATTCTTGCCCGATGGCCTCAAAATGTGCAGCGTTTAACGTGAAATAACTAAAAAAATTCACGTTTTAGAAAAAAAGTCACTGAACAATTTATTTGAAGTGCATAATAATTTACGGAGTTATGGTCAAAAAAGCTGCTAATTCATTTTTAATTGATATATTTACCACCAGATTTTAAATTAAAGGCAATCATCCTTCTACAGTTTACTTTATTTCGATGATTATAAAATATCCTGAAAGTTGGAAAGCGATTTAGGATGTGCCTATATTTTTGAAAATTTTAAACGTTCAGAAAAATTATAATAATTTAATTTTCAAAAAATTGCAGTTTTTTTTTTAAATAAGATGACAAGTAAACGAAGTAATGTTGTACAATTTAACATAAATACTTTTATACTCTTTTGGAGATATCAGGGTTTAGCCTAAGAGTGGAACGTTATTTTTATGTTTTGTTACTTCCCTTTGGATTTTGCTTAGGGGGTGGTTTTCACCCCTTAAAAATAAAAAGCACACGTCACGCTTATTCGAGTTTTTATCTAGCGGTAAAATTAACTTGATTCCCAATTTTCTTAAAAATCGGTTCACTGCCAAACATTTTCCAGGTTCGGACTTTTTTTCTCCTCAACCACTACTACTTGACGAATTCACACTGCCTTTTTATTAATTTTTCTTTTATTTTTTAAACCTTTGACCACATTCACGGTGACAAACTGCGGCATAAACACTGCGTTCACGTTACGTCGCGAACCTACGTCTCATTTTGCGGCTAGCTTGATATCTATGACAATCGGTGTGAATTTGCTGGATCCTTCTTAATGTCATTGGGTATGTACCACTTTCTTAATAATAATATAGACGATGTTGAATTTGCTGGATTACAAACTTCTTGGGTAAATACAAAAGACGTATATCGAAGAAACACATCTTTACAAACGTAACAGTATGCCCATTTATTACTTTTATTAGTGGTGTTGTCCATCCAAAATTTAAGAACTGTGGCTTGATTTAGTTAGACCTCCAACTTACTCTTTCGGCTTGGCATTGTCTGACCATTAGTTGTGCATTAGTTCTCTACAAAGCTCCAAACAATATTAAGCCGGACACAAGAAACCATTCAGAAATTGTCACTTAAAGACGTAAAACATTTGTTTGTGTGGACTGAACCGATTCTAAAAACGCTTTCACTAATAAAAAGCTGCAATATCACATTTTGATTAGGCTATTACGCCGAAATAATGAAATTTAGTTATTTTCATATCTGCGAGAATTCAGTTATGAGATGGGGGCAGACAGAGATTTTTTTGTTAGAAAAAATTATTATTTTGCCAACCAAAAGTAATATAGCCAATGAGAATTTCTTTAAATGAATAGATAAGTGTTTCGTCCTTTTAATTTATGAAAGTTGGGAAACATCACTGTCTGATTAACGGCAAAAACAGTGATATCAGCTTTTGGAAACCGCTTGAACGCCAGATGTCGCTATGAGCAATTTCGCACATGAAAGATTGAATTCAAAAGGTTTTCACATAAATATCTAATAAATGTAGGAAATATCAAAATGGCCAAATGTCAAAAACTTCCAAGGTGCGAAAATGTAAAAAATGTAAAACCTCCATATTTAAAATCTGAAAATTAAAATACAAAACAATATGTTGATTACCGCGAATTTTAGTTTTGAATCAGCGATATTATTAACTCCGCTTACATAGACTAACGTTGATATTTGAATTTTTTCTCTTTGTCAGACCATTACTTAACTTATAATAGTTCCACAACATTATATATTTATATTTTAACACATTTCATTTATTAATAATTATATAAAGAAATATGTTTACCACCTCCAAATAAATAACAACAAAAATTCCTGTGCCTTATATTTTTTTATTCGTTTAAAAAAATAATACTGGCTAATAAAAAACAAAACTAATGACTGATTTTGATTTATTAGACAATGTGGCAACATATTAACATTTAACGTGTGATTTTATTATATTTTAACCAATATGTCAACATAAATAAAATATGATTTTTGTCTTGGGGTTGTTGTTGGTGTTACGAAAATAAATCAAATTTTTGTGCCTAATTTGCCCTAAGGTAAATGTTTCCGTTTTTTAAAGAACATTGACATGATTTGAAACCAGTTATTTATTCGAACCAACAAAGTGTTTCAGTGAGTGACAGTGTATGTAAACATGTGGGTTTAATAACTACGTTTGTTTATCCGCGAACGTCAAATTCCGCAAGCATGTACCTGATAGATTAATTCATTCTTAACCTATATAATACGAACCTCGTCTTCGCCGTTTTCTTGATGTTCGTCCTCCATAATCACGAAATCAACATCATTGTTGTTGTTCTTGATGTTGTTGATATCCGGAGAACGTCTCACTACATCGTTCATGAGGATTTTACGCCGTTTCCCGCGGGAATTTAACAGATCGGCGGTCAACTGGTCACCCGACAACGAATCAGGAGAATCTGGATGGCTATCCATGATCACTAACTTACTTACATAAGGCACATCATATATGGCAAGAGTAGAGGAAGATTAGAGCATCGTTGACTAGCAAGAAGAAGGCTTCGGGCAAACTGACGTCCTCGGCTTGCCCGCGAGCAACATTCAAGAGTGACCATTTCAGGTGAGAGAGGGGACTGAAGCGTTCCTCTTGCGTCTCCGTACATTCAAGACAACTTCTGGCCGTTATATTACCTGTTCGATTCTTTTGGGCTTGTTATATAATCTCTTTTCTTGGTCTTTGCACTGATTGACTATTGTTGATGATAGGTTTGTGGGTTCAAGATTTTTTGTCTTGTGATTTGTTTTGCCGTTTGGCTTTGTATTGGAACTTTCAAAAAAAAAAAGGATGAGGAAAAGGGAACGTGTTCGATATTACTGTTCAATTCAGCCAACTGCAAATTGTTTTAGGTGATCTTATTTGTCTTCGAAGTTCATTATGAAAGCAATATATAATTTTTTTAAATTGTAGGATTATTGTAAATAATTTTATAAGAACTGTCTGCCTGAATACGCTTCTCGAAAAATCAAAATTCATCTTTTATTGGAAATACAGTAATAAAATTACTGTGAGACTCACAATAATTTACTTAAATGTATTTCATATACATTTTTTTAATGTTTAACAAATGTGAACTTTTCATGAAATTATTATCTTGGACAATTTATATTTGCTTAAACAGCGCATTTCCAAAATAGCAGATACAAAAAGTTGATTTTTATTTTTATTTTAGATTTTTATTTTGTGAGAGTGAAATATATAGGGTATATTAAGAAAAATTCTATCTAAATTAAATGTTCGAACTGAGAGCTGTTAATAATCTCACATTTCTAATTGTGTGGAGTAGTCTTGCTTCTCATTATTTAGAATGTGCTGATCGAGACCCGTATATTTTATTCCTTAAGTAGGTACCCCCAGATGAAAAATCGAGAGGATTTAAATCGGGTGATCTGGCCTGCCACTCAATGCTCCATACTATCTAACGATTTGAAAATTACTTAAGCTAAATACACGAGAACGTGTAAAGCGTACTTAGACCGTCAGCTGGTGACAGATTTTAGTCCACCATTTGCTCGCTTCTGCGTCGAAGCGGGTTGAAGTGTGTTATTGTTGCTAAACTCGTTTTCGAGTTTCCGAAAAAAATATGTTTTGCTCTGATTAACTCGCTACTGCTATGTTGACTAAATGAACTCTATGATGCAACCAAGCATCAAAATACGATAGGCATAAGTGAGCATGTGGCCAAAGGGTTGAGATAACGACCTGATAACAATATGCAACAATTTTCTTCCTTCTGTCAAGCAGAAGAATGAAAGTTGAAATCCAGAGTAATCCACGTAAACTGGCATTAGGTATGCGAATGGCCAAGTAAGAATATGGACAGGAATCGTTCAAGTTTCCACAATATTTTCCGTTCATTACTCTTACTGCGCCTTCCTTACAGGATCACGTCCTTATCTCAACCCTTTGGTCTCATGCGACATTTACGCGTATTGTTTTTTGATGCTAGGTTGCATCATAGAATTTTTTTAGTCAATATGGCAGAGACCAGAAAATCCGAGCCAAACATCTTTTTTTCGAAAAATGGAAAACAAGTTTTTCCTATGTTAGGAATTTCTAGGAAATTTTACCTCATTGTAGTCAAGAAATAACACATTTTTCAACCCCTTTCGAGGCAGAAGCGAGAAAATAGTTGACCAAAATCTGTCAAAATACACGTTCAATTTTTGAGGGTTTTATGTGTGCAATGCTGTGAACCAGTGAGGATTTTCGGTTGCCCAATAACTAAATATTTTCTTTTTACAGGGCTGTTAAAAGTAAATGTCGAAAAAAAGTTACTTTCACAGTGAATTAAGATTGTAAATAAAGAAGAGTATAGCAAGATACGAGGGTTTGAAAAGAATACAAGTGACAGTTCTTCTGTCAAACATGGTGGACTAAAAACCTCAAAGAAAGGAAAAGTCAGCAAGAAGTCCGGTACATTGCTTTTGTCTATGCAAGTTGAGCTGACTGGCTTATTGCTAAAATGATCAAAGCTCCACATTTTAACATTACCTACTTCATAATTTGCAGAGTTTTTCATAACGGTAAAGCATAACAAAGTTATGTTTTTTAATAGGACACCCTGTACATATTTACTTGAATTTCCCTATTCCAGCAATATAGGAATTCATCAGGTCTTACAGGATATTTTTATGTGAACATCTTAATGAAATAGTCTCCCTGTATTATTTAACATTAACGACTGAAGGGTAATTCCCTAGGCCAGATTAATTTCGTAGTAGTCTAGTCTTGCTGCAATTCATCATATTTTTCATAGTTTTCATTTTGTATACAAGGTAACCCAAAACTCACGACCATAATTTTCTGTTATTTCAAATGGAACATCCTGTATCTTATACGATTTGCATAAACTACTTACAAACTACTTTTACTTTCGTTAAGCATACATAAATGTTACAGTCATAAATTTATTTCGATTTATAATAATGAAAAGAAAATTTTTGCCAAATACTGAAAATTTCTTAGAGTTGGCCATGTTGTTTGTGTTAATAAGTGGAATTGGCGAAAAAATAATTTTTCTAAAGAATTAGTGGATATGTTCTGGATACTAGATGAATGTCATAAAAGTAGCTTGTTAGCAGTACGGATGTAAAGTGGAAGATCTGCAGAGCCGATTACCCAAGAAAAGAAATTTTGACAAAGTCATGGATCGATTTAATCATACAGGTAATGTAGTGTATGAAAAAAGGAAAAAACGAAAACCGTATAGATATTATTAGCAGGTACGGATAATTCAAATACACACCAGAAATTTCTGGGGAACTAGGAATAATCTATGGAAGTGGGCAAAAAATACTATTAAATAGTAAAATGTATCCATATCACATTCAGTTACAACAGGAAATATTATATGCTGATTTTCGGCAAAGAACAAAGATTTGTTATTAGGTACAAACAAAAATTCATGATTAAAGAGATTTTTTTACTATGTACTTTTTGAAGATGAGTCGACATTCCATAAAAATGATTATTTAAATGTACATAATTTTCACTATTATTCGAGAGAAAATCCTTATGCGATAGTTATTACTCTTCAAAGAGGAAGTACATTCAGACTTTTTGGATAATCGGTTCCCTATACTTTTTGAAAATGATTCTCTTCGTATACGTCAATAAATGTCGTATCTACATCTACATGATGGGTCTTCAATAATACATAATAATGCAGTAATTGATGGTACATTTGATGATCAATTTCGAGAACGATGGATACCAATCTAAAAATGAGGTGTATAAAATACCTGTAACTGCAAAAGTGGATACGAACAATATAATGAGGGTTGTTTTCCAAAATATTGGTATTCCAATGGCCAGAAATGTGCAAATGTTATTTGAAAATCAGGTAGTTAAAATGTAATGGAAGGTCATTTTGTGCAGTCATTATAATTGAAGCGAAAGGTTCTTAACGGGGGCCCACATTTATATATGTGAAAATAGATGAGCAATTTTGTAGCTAGTTTATGCAAATGGTATAAGAGACAGGGTATTCCATTTGAAATAGGCGTGAAAAATAAGGTCGTGAGTATTAATTTTATATACCTTTTGTTAAATATTTTGCCGCATTTACAATTCATAGGTAAACCCGTATAAATAATTAAATTACACAGTAGGATTAATACTTGAGTCAAACAAAATAGTGACAATTATTTTAATTTTCCTGAAATTTATAACCATTACTAATGATAACACAAGAAAATAGAAACAGAGGCAAGAGATAACAAGTGGCGAGAAGTCTCAAATGACTGCAGAATTTAAAATGTGAGTGTTTTTATTTAGTCTATTTCGATTTTTTTAGTTTATTGCCTGTTAGTATTAATATTATAGTCTTGTTAACTGGTAGTTTTATTTTTTATATTCAGAATATTTATAACTGACGCGTGTTTTTTAAGCTATCAATTGCCCACTCGAAGAAACTCTGGTATTTGCGAAACATATCGTTATGTTATTAAAAATCGAAATACTCTGCGACTGTAACATTTAGGTATTAACAAAACTAAAATTTTGTAGGTAGTTTATGAAAATGATATAAATTATAGGGTATTCCATTTGAAATAGGCGAAAAAATCAAGGTCGTGAGAAACCTGATATATTCAAAAACATGATGATTTGCAACAAAACTAGAGTATTACGACACTTGGGATATTAACGTTCAGTTGTTGAAAAGTGGTCATATTGTATACTCTCTTCGAGGTGTCTTCTTTTGTATTAAAAGTAGGGAACTCATCAGTGGTGTTTCCCACAATTGAATGTCGTCTCGAACACTCCTTTATGTAAAGACCGACATCAGAGATATTGAATACTCTCTTCGAGGTGGGAAGCGCAACTGATGAAGGTTCCCTAACCAGGCGTACAAAAGAATGACACCTCGAAGAGAGTATTCAATATCTGAGGTGAAGTTAACCTGACAATTTCATCGTGATATTCTAGCCTAGGAGTTACGGGTAACAGCAATTACATGGAACGGCTCCAGATTCGCTCTATGTGCTAGTTTCCCAGAAAATCCTCGGTGCGTAAATTTAACGATATACGAAGATAATTGTTAAATTGTGGAATGTTTATGACATCTATCAATACATTTTGCGAATATAAGAGACTGGTATTATGCATATGATGATGATGATGATGATGACTGAGTTATTAAGGTAAAGTTAGCAATAACAGAACCGATTGTGGATGTTAGTAATCCCGTGATAAAAACTTTCAATATTATAGATTCAACTTTTTATTAAGTAACACGTGGGAAATTATTATACACTCAAATAAAAAGATATGTATCTAATGTTGCAGAGAAAAGGCTTTTGCGTTTTCTAAAGAACGATTCAACCAAAGACCACCAAATTATTTTATAAGGACACAATAAATCATAAGAGCAATCAATATCAGCTACCAGATAAATAAATCACGTCAATGAGCTCTTCCGATTTGATTCACCGTGTATTTATTCTCATACGAAGAAGTAGCGCGGTTCTTTCATTTAAATTTCCTCCCAAAAAAATCCAATTTAATGAGATAGTTACAAATGAATACGACAAGATGTAATATCGAATATTTCAAGGTGCGGTTCGGTTTGAAGCAAACGGTCAACAACCGGCCAAATCGTCGTCATGCAGTAACAGCCCACGGTGCTATCTTCGATGCTGACCCACATCTCTTCTCTTGGAAGAGAAGACTTTTTTACTCGGCCATTCCTAACAGTATACAGAATCCCGACTGTGTTTAGGCTCGGCACTCGAGAAGACGAATTGAGAACACAAAGATGTTTAACAAGAGCTGCAGGAATTCGATCGAAATGTGCCGAAATACCTGGACTGATTTTTGCCAAAAACAAATACAGGAAGCTGCTCTGAAATATTTTAGTTATCTACTTTAAATTGTTTCAAATCTACGCAGTAAAAATTGGTTGTGGTTAACTGTTGCTTGATTGGAACACCTGTATTGTAAAAAAGTAGTTTGCTAAGCTGAAAAAATGATTTGAATAGCCGAGTACAGGACAAGTATTTTACACTAGTATGCAGTGTTGTTATTACATTAATACAATATTAAATTTAAACATCTTCATTTGTTTGTTGTGATTTCTTTGTCAGTGAGTATAATTGACAGAGGCAAGGCCGTAGCCAGCGGCGGAGATGGTTTCGGGGGCTAAACCCCCTGCGAAATTTACGAGAAGCCCCGAGGGGAGGGTTTTCTTGGTTCTCCTTTCTTCTACAACTAGTCTCGATGGTAGCAGCAGTGCAGGGCTTCTTAATGCCCTTACACTAAAATTTGGACGACAAAGATGGCGACGAGCACTGCATGCACAAACACGAAAGAAAATATTAAAGTTCTCGAAAACTAAGTCTCTGAATTTTAGACTTTTAACATGCACAAAAGGTAGGGAAGGTGAAATAAGTATTGGCGCGATGGAAGTTTTTCGAAAAAGTGCAAAAGTTTACAAATTTATGAACTAAGGTAATCAATTTTGAACAACGACGATAAATAAAAGTGGGGACACACCACAGAGCTATCCATGTCGTGGTTATGAGAGCAAATGTAAATGTAACACATTCTGACTAATGTTTCGATCAAGTTTTTATTTCAGTTTATTGTTTGTACCTTTCCGTTATGTGTGGACTACAGTATCACTCAAATAACAGTCACGGTAGATACTATAGGACCACATCATTTGGCGATAATTTTGTTGGTTTGTCAGCACATGGCAGACATTAGCTCCGTCATACCTTGACAAAGTTTGTTTTCAATGAGTCAAAAGCTGGAAGATTGTCCACATAACACCCTCATTTTTATAACCATACAAAATAAAGTCCAGAGTCACAAATCGCATGATTTTGGTAGCCAAGTTACAACATCAAAATGTGAAATTACATATCTGCGGAAATTTCTCGCGCAACAAATTCAAAACGGGTCCTTATGGGGCATTCTGTTGGAAACACATATTTGGCACATCGGTACTCTCAAGCCAAAGAACAGTAGTAATGTGTAGTAATTAAAACTAACGGTGTCACATTTGTCATTGTCAAAAAAATATGGGTCTCCCCACCTTTAGACCAAGTACAAAATTCAGATGCAATGATTCTTTGACAGTTACTTGTGAACTTTCATTTCTCGAGATGCGATAATTTTTGTTACCTTATCTACTAAGCTAAAAGCCTTAGCCCTGAAGAAAAATCGATACGGCAATTTGTCATACAAAGTTTGTTGTTCTAGCACTTAATCAGCGTACGTTGTACGCACTGCTTGAGTTGCCGGCTTGGGTTCTTGTGTTAGCTGAACTTTTTGGGAATGGAAATGATAACCGAAATGCAAAATTCGCCATTAGGTGAGCTGGGAAAAGCAAATTTGAAGCTTCTTCGATATTTTTATTCTAATCAGCAATATTTAAGGCCAAACGTGCGTTTCAACAATGTCTGGCCCTTAACACATCTATTGCAGATTTGGATTGTTAAAATTTGTTAACAGCTATGCCTATAGTGTGCTCAGATGTGGACCATAATCTTCTCGTAATGCAAGAAATATATTAACTACCCATTCTATTTAGTGCATTGCATTATTATAAAACCTTATCATCCTGTTAAATGATCCATATCGAAAAATCGCAATTCCCAAGCTATGTGAAATGCGTACAGAATTCTGATCAATATAGCCTATTGATAAGTTTTTGAGGAAGCCTCTCAATACGTGTCGTATAGGTACCATGGATGTATATTTTGTAGATGCTAACATCTAGAGATAAACAGTGACAGGTTAATCTATAAACTTAATCAACTTTATTCAGAAAATCTAGATTAACGAAGTTAACAACGGCCATAATGCCGTAGAGTTTCAGGAATTTTGCAATACTATTTAATGCAATAACATCTAGAATCTCCCCAGGAATGTAATAACGTAAACGTGATATAAACTTTACAACTCACTAAAACAGACAACATTTCACTCCTTTTTTTTAGTTACCAATGTTTCCAAAATAATTCTATTTTTAACCGATTTAAAAAAGAAGGAGGTTCTCAAATTTGTCTGCATACGGTTTGGGTAGTATCGACTGTATTCTATTAGGAAGGATGTCGAAGTGAGATGAAACATGCCCATTTTTAAAACCTGTTATTTTATGATAAAGTTTATTCTGGCGCATTCACCAAATTATTGCAGTTATTTGAAGTCTAATTAAAAATCAGAATCATACGGAAAACCTTTTTATTCTTAGATCATTTACCATCTAGATATAGCCTGTCAAGCATAAAATCGTGGCAACGCTAGAAAGAGAGGGCAATAGAGACAGTAAGAGGCTATTTCGCTTAGTGGGTGGATGGTCGGTGGACGCAGCCAATGAACAACATGCTTTATTGGAAGCAGCTGCCAACCGAGTGAAATAGCCTCTTGCCCTCTCTATTGCCCTCTCTCTCCTTAGTTTAACCACGACATTTGTGCACTGCAGGCTATCTCTAGAAAGTACATGCTCTAAGTTTTTATTACTATTGAGAAAAAAAGTTATACTTCACAAAAAGATATTCATGGTTTGACACATAAAATAAAATTAACATGTATCATTTTTTTCGATTGTATACGAGGTTGGATTATAGAAATAATTAAAAATAAATCGAAAATATTTTGATTTGTTTTGTTCAGCCTCCATTTCAGCTAGTTGTCGTTTCCTCATTGGCAAAGCATCCACAGTATGTTAGGTTACACAAGTGCCTTAACCAAAAAGAAAATCTATTGAATGTAAATAGCTGTATCTGTGTACAAAGATCTTTTCTGTTTAACCCAGACAAATATGTACGATGCCTAAAAAAGTTCATGGAATTACCTGCGACAATTTTAGGTTGAGACCAGGAGCTGATCCAGACACGTGTTTCCGGGGGGTGGGGGTGATTTCATGCTTCAAATTCAATCAAATTTACCATAATATAATTTTAAACCCTTATTTCTTGGACTATTACATTAAAAATAGTCGTTAAGTGACCTTCTTCTAGGCTGTTGGAGTTAAGATTACCTAGTTTTAATATTAAATTGACTGACTTTAAGGCTCGGGGGGGACACGCCCCCATCGCCCCCCCTTCCTTGGATCCCTCCATGGTTGAGACAAAAACGATCTTTGTATCGGCTCGTATTAAATATAATGGTTTGTGTTTCAATACCTATTCTGGTTTTCAAGGCACGCAGTGAATTAGAACAAATCGTGTCAACATTAGGGTTTAGGATAAGATTCAAGAATGATTTATAGAGGGGGGAATCAGTAAAATCACGTAAGAAGTTAGGTCTATTCTTTCTTGCTTTATTCTTCAGTATATCCTTCAATATTTAGAGTCAATGTAATGGACTGGGTTTGGGTGTGGTTATGAGAGTCCATGTTGCTCTTCAACAGACATATCCGAGTGACTCTAAATTTAGGAAGTGGTGGAAAATCAACTGTTTTAAGCAACTGAGTACGCCTTAAACAGTAGGTATGACAAATTCAATCAATTTGCCACAGACAGTGCTGTTTTCTGTTTTTTTTTACACAGACTAGTGCCGGACATAGATTCTCCGATTTGAAATTTTTGTCGGCTAGTGTGCTTAAACGTTTTTATATATTACCCAAATGGTTAATCTCAGGTTGTAGATAAAAGTGAATATTTTGGAATTTTCAGTTTTTTGACAAACAATAAAATTTGTTACAAAATAAACATTTAAGAATAAGACAACACACAGCTACAACACAAAGCCACTGACAACACCAATCCACAAGTGGAGTTGATACCTCTCCATACACATATAAGTATCACAATATATAAAATACTATTTATATACAAGAATACTGGTTGATCATATTGCATACATATCTTTCTCTAAGAATATCTGTGAAGATACATTTTTGTATCTACAGGCAACCAGTAAATCCAGACCATTTGTGAAACCTGCCTTTTAACACTTTGTTATCCAATTAGAATTATCAAATACTTATCTGTTGCACGAAAAATCTGAGGAGAGGAAACCCTATTAATGAAAAGTCAAAATAATCAGAGATAATCTATTGTAACTTACATATTGCACACAAAATGAATAAAAACTCATTTTATTCCAAAATTTTCATTGTTTTATGGTAGAATCATAATTATGCAGAATTTTTTAGTTCATTGTCAAATGAAAAGATGTAAGAATAGTTTACAAGGTATATATACAGTAGAATTTTGGATTTCAGTGTAAACTCGGAAAATTGTCCCTTAAATTTGAAAAATAATCTAACCAAGTGATTGTAAATATAATTACTGAGAGATAGTGCAAAAAATCAGATGGTGATCTCGTCTTACGACATCTTGTGGGTGGAGGACAAGCATTTACATTTACAATCACGGAATCAAAGTGTTTCAACGATTCAAGATCGAGAACGCCTTACTATAGAGGGTTCATAGGTATACATAAAAAAATTGGGTGTTTCCTGACAATGAAGGCATTCACTAACGCTCAACCGGTAAATAATTTTAAAAAATAATAACACATCCTGGACACGTATTGCTATAAATTAATCTCAAGTACTCATTGTTTGAATGTACATTATTAATGTTGTATTGGTAATATTATTACATAAACACTTCCTATCTCTGATTGTTACTATTTAGCAAGAAGCTAAATAATTTATATTTAAAAAAGCTGACTTAAAATAAAAACCGTTTAGAAACCGTGTGCAATCATTCACTATTTTCAGACATATCTTCTTTTTTTATCTGATATAAGGTATAATTGAATTGAAAACTCTAGCGTATTCTTATCTCTCTCTCTTTTTCTCCCTCTCTAATTTTTATTCTTTGTCTATATTTTCCAAATATATTTTAACTTTTTTGTTTGTTTTATTATTTGTACCACTTTCTATTTATGTAACTAATTCACTCTATATTGCATCCACACTATATATGCTTTTATGTATTGGTCATCCCTATATAACTTATTGATTTATCATTTTATGAATCACTCTGTACAAGAATAATTCAACTCAACACAATATTACAACGTTCCATTCTGTATAAGTATAAATCCTCTGCACACTATAGACTCTTTCTATTTTTCTATTGTTTACATTTTTCCTGTATACATACTAATGATTTTACTTGGCCCCATATGTCTGGTATTCCATTTATGCAACTGCTCATGGTCTACCTTATATAACAAAATTCATCTTTTTGAACCACATTTTTCACATTTTTAATTTTACCCCGTTCGACGTCCTATTATTCAAATATCCTAGCTGCTTATGCTTATATAAAAAAAATTTGATACACCCTGAATAACAATAATTTTACCCCACCCTTACTTCAAACACCTTGTCTAAGCAACTACTTATGTTTCAAACTATATAACTTTTTTAAACCGCCCTGTATAACCGTAATTATACTCCACCTTATACTCCAACAATCCTGTATATTCAACTGCTTCTGACAATTTTTAAAGCCTTTTGTATGATTGTAATTATTCTCCGTCTTATAACGAAAATATCCACTCTGTATAAATATAGTTTTGCTTCACTCTTGTTTCAACCACCTTGTGTACGCAACTACAATACTTTTAGAACCACTCTGTATAACTAATTCAATTCTAACTTATATTTCAACCATCCTATTTATACAATTGCTTATGTCCCACCTAATAATACATGCACGAACGCTCTCACATACAACCGTATACGTATACGCGACTATAAGCCTCCTAACTTAATTTCGTCTCTAAAAAAACTTACTTAAAACGCATTAAAATTAAAACCATTACAAACCCCCTGTGCGATATACTTTCATGGCATGTCTTGACATTTAAACTAGATATTTATGATGGAAATTTGATATTTACCACGATATTTACAGTTTTTTTGCATATATTTTTCCGATTTTCAGAAAAATGGTATGTTTTACGTTATAGAAAAATATACGGAATCAAGCTGGAGCATATCTTTGTACAATACAATTTATAACATTCAGATTTCTAGAGCGGTTTTAGAGAAAACAGTAAAGATTCATTGAAATTCACTGAAATCTAGTCACTTATTTATTTTTTTTTCTAATTTTCTGGGAAACCGTAAATTTCATGTTATAAAAAATTATATGGGATCATTCTGTAATGTGCCTTTATATAATGCAGTTTAAATCATATCAAAATTGCCCAAGCCGTTTTGAATAATCGCTCGTCATACATAAAAAAAAGTTGCAGACGACCTATCTCTCCTCTTTTTTGGAAGTCGGTTAAAAAGAGATTAAAGTCACTGTTACCAAAAACAGATGGTCGTCAGATATTTTCGTTTGATAAAAATTGATTGTCTCAATATCTACTCTGTTTAAAAGTAATTAGAGACAAATATCTATCAAATTACGCTTTCAACAGTTCATACTATTTACTGTAATATCCCGCTTTAGATTAACTTTTTTATTGATAAGCTGCACATTTTAAACAAAACGGCTTTACTGCTCTCTTGTCAATATTTATAGACTTTTGAAGTCAAAGATTCTTAACCTAGACGCAAACTTACACATGTGAAAATAGATGAGTATGGTAATGAAATGCAAAAACTTAAATTGTATTTGTTTTGACACTTCGTTTCGAATGACACCACACTACCCTGATCTTTAGATACTCATACGACTTAGTTTTTTCTGTGTAAGAAACAGTAAGTAACGAGGTAATATAATATGAGTTTCTTCGTTTGTAATAAATTGAAATAACTTATAGTAAAAAAAAACAAATATACCATCCGATTATTGTAGACAATTTGCTTTTCGTTCTAAATAAACATTCCAACTTTTTAAAAATATATACTGGATTAAACTTATAGTTTACAACAGCTATTTTGGAAAATAATCTTGAAATGCTGTGATAATTTAAAAATATCTACTTAAATAATGTTCCCATAATTTAATATGTTATAATTAAAGTGAACTCCTCATAATATAACCAGAATATTAAATACGTGTAGTATGTTTAAAATATTATAATTCAACAATAGGTATATTTTATATTTTTTTGCAGACCAGTGTAATATCAATGCTAACCTGTGACATTAACGTATCTCATTTCTAAAGTTATACCACCGTTTACTAAAGCGTCATGCTTTGCACCCCAATCTCACTGACAAAAAAGCGTCTGGAGTATTGCGGAAGATAGATGCAATTCAGGAAATTGAAATATCTATAAAATTCTCTACGATAAGGTGTTTCAATGGACTGTTAAGGATAAAAAGGGGACGATCAAATATGAAGGTGTATTGATCGACATACTAGGTAATTTACTGTTCGATAAGACCTGGTAATAAATAAAAATTGAGATGACTACTGGTTTTGTCAAGAGCTGAACGTTTTACGTTAAGAAGCGATTTATCTTTAGTATTTACATACTTTTCGAGGTATTCGATCTGATTTTCAACAAAGGGATATTATATTATAACTTTGGAAAATTTCATGTGCTCTAGTTTTACTATCGATCTTAATCCTCTCAAATAGTCACGGTCCGGCAAAACAATTTATTATTTTTTAATCGACTTCCAAAAGGGAGGAGGTTATCAATTCGTCGCGTATTTTTTTTTTGTATGTATGTTACCTGATTTCTTCTCCTGTGGTGCACCGTTTTGAATGAATATGGTCTTGTTTAATAGAGTATATATCCGGATTGGTGAAACTTCAAATCTTGGAAAAGAATTCTATTGGTAAAGTGATGAAATTTGTGAATGAACACATGCGTGCATGGAAATCGACCAATATCCCTAACATATTGGTCGATTTTTCGAAAACTCCTTATGGATGTGTATAGTTTTTAACGTGTAATCTATTAAAGAAGATCCCTAGGTGATCTCATATACTTTTCTGCGACGTGCAACTTGCAGTTTTGCAGAAAATCGCCGAAAATTCCAAAATTCTTATCAAAAATTTCATCCAAATGACATAAGGGACATTTCCTCATAAATATTTTAATTCCAACGTAATAGTGCGGGAATTTTAGGCACTGGAAGTTTTAATTGCGAATTTGAAAATTTTCTTTGACCATCTCAAGCATATAGGATAGCAAAGCATAGTATTTTCGATTCCTTAAATCAATAAGTACCAAGCTCGATTTGTTTGTATACGAGACAAATACCTATTTGAATGCAAATTTTTCCATTTTGCGAAGACGGTGCTTTTGGTTGTCACATTCTCCCGGCCTAATAGAAAATTCAGTGACTACACATGTCAAACTCTAACATGCTAATTGGTGCATTTATACACAGGGTGTTTAGTTATAGCAAACAAAATCACAAAGTAAAGTAATAGAAGGAGTTGCATTTATATGATGACTGAAATATAGGACGGAGAATGGTTGGAATATAGGGTGGAGTGGACGTTTGGTGGTATAAATATGTTGAAAAAATGTGTAATTAAAATTATATAGGGTAATTAAAAAACTGTTACATGATGTGGACGTAAACAAATCATATACAGGATGGTTGAAATATATGCTGGAGTAAAATTATATTTATACAGTGTGTTTAAAAAAATATTTATTTTATAGCCCATAAGAAGTTGCATAAAGTGTGGAGAGGAATTAATGTTACACCGGGCGATAATATAAAATGTTAAAAATGGAATAATTTATGGGTTAGCCCACAAGGAGTTATATACTATGGTTGAAATATAGCACGAATTTGACTCCGTAAATATGGGATGGATTCTACTTTGTCCTATAGTTTACAGAAGGCAACTAACAAATTTATGCTTGTCCGTGGACAGTCGTATGTACAGGATGGTTGGTATATAGGGCGGAGTGGAATTATCTATAGTTGTACACAGTTGTCAAAAAAAGTTAAAAAAAGGTTACATGGCGTGGTCCATAAAGCATAAATATATTTTGGACTTATTAAGTCAACGCTTACTAGTACATTTTGTTGGTAAACACTTACCTGTTAATTTAAATGAAAATGTATCAATGTGTAATGTTGAGGCTTTCGATGTCACCTGGTTCTATCTATTAAGGCTATGTGTTATTTATTTGCTAGAGTTGTATTTGGTTATAATTATTTTTAGCTTTTTAGTTATAGGTGGAAGTCGGTTATATATTTTTTTAAATGTTTTATTAACTCCTTGCATCATTTGGACTGGAAAATGTTACACGGACATTGGTGTCTGTAATTTATATTTCGTTGGTTTATGCACAACTCATTAATTAATGTTTTAAGTTACGAAGGTTTTGTAATTAAAATTCAAAATAATATTACAGGCACTTTGTGTAATCCTAACTAAACATTAATCTGTAATAGTATCAATCATAATATTTTTCGATAAACTATTACAAAGTTAATTAGAACATCCATAATAATATATGTATTCACTGCAAAAAGGTATTGTTCAGGGTGGACACAATTGAATGTTTTAATAAGTAATCTCCATAAATATATAAAAATGAACCTCCAACTCTCGAACTCTTTTTTTAAGAAATCCACAATTACAACGGTCTTAAGTCACTTTTTTATAGAAATTCAGTGGTGTAGCCATATTTTCGGAAATATTTGAAAATTTCGAGTTTTAGCATAAAGTTGTATTTTTTTAAATGGAATGGATCATTGGTTTTAACTTTTTTTTTGATTTCAGTGATATAAATTGAATTGGGTCAAAAAAACATTTTTATTAGTTTTTAACAAATACGTATTATGAAGTTTTTAATACGTTGTCGTTATCGTCTAGTAAGCTTATGTCGTGTAAAATATTCGTATAGGACAAGATAATAGTCATTGCTTATAGTTGATTAATAATATTAAGGTGAAACAGCAAAAAGTTTCATGAAAATAACAAGAAATTTGAAATGTTGGAATGTTTTATTCAAAGTAATCATAATTCTGAAGCTATATGTGAATTATATTTCACCCGTTATCCGGAAAGAAGACATCCTCATAGATCTATTTAACAGGATTAAAAGAAAATTTGAGTAATTATGGTAGTTTTAATAACCAACATTTAAGAATTATATTGGAAATGCTGAGGACATCTTTCTCAACATTATTGGAGTGGTAATTGCGAATCCTTTGAATTCAAGCCGTCAAATTGAGGTAGAGTATGGGATTCCTCAAAGTCGAGTATTATCCGTTTTAAAGAAATATAAATCAAACCCTACAGAATACAACAGCAACATCTGTTTCTAAACATTCCCGAACAAAGCTTGGAATTTTGCAATTGGTATCTTCGACAAATTAGGAAAAATCCGTTATTTTTTACCATGATCATTGGGACCGACGAAGCTTATATTAGTAGTGATTGAATTTTCAATCGACACATCGATCACTGGTGGTCCGATATGAATTCCAGGCGTACCATAAATGTCCAATAAGAAGGACGTTTTGGGTTCAGTGTTTGCTGTGCCTTATTAGGTAATCGTATTTTAAACCTATCAAATTTCTGAAGGAAATCTGAGTGGTCAACGGTATCAGGGAATAATAACGAATACATTTTCGAAATTTTTTTAGACAACTTGTCGCTAAATGATACACAATACATATTTTTCCAGCAAGACGGAGCACACTCTCACAATTTTCGACATGTCATCAAATTACTATCTATATTATACAAAAAGTTATATAATAATATAAAAAAACTTAGACATAATTTTATTGGAATTTGTTGGTTGTATCAAATATTAACATTTATAATGCCATGAGGAATGTTTCAAAGCGATGTGAACTATGTGTTGAAAATAATGGTCACAAATTCGAAAATTTTATCTAAGTTGTTCTAGGTTTTATTAAATGATCCTGATAGTGTTTCAGAAAGCATCTTTAATACTTTTGTTCTCCGTGGTTAATTTGTAAAATATTATTTATGTTGTTTTCATTTTAATTGTTGATTTGTGCGTCTTCATCGTTCTTTTTATATTGAATAAGCCGAATAGACAACAACGACAACGTATTAAAAATTTCAAAATTATACGTTTTATTAAAAAGTAATAAAAATGATTTTTTTTATTAAAAACATACAACTTTGTGAAAAATTCGAAATTTTCAAATATTTTCGAAAATCCAGACTACGCCACTGGATATCTATAAAAAGTGCAATAAAAACTTTGAAATGTTTTTCGTTTTTCCTCATAAATAAGCGAAATATTCCCAGAAAACAATTGTAATTCCCTCAAGGACACATTTGTTGAATAAAATTTTTAATGCTTTGGATTAATATGCCATTTTCGTCTGGTGCTTTGTGGTCTTCCTCACCATATTGGGATATTGATGTAGGGTTTTTTGTTGGGTGTTTAGGACAATTGTTTAGGGAATGCTTTAATAGTTGTAATTATTTTTTTTGATTTTATGTATCTTTTCTTCTTAGAGCTTTCAGATTCTATTTTCTTCTAATCTGTCTTGAAAAATTGCTAAGTTATTTTGTTTCGGCTTATTGCTTTGGATATTTCCTTGTTGATATTTTCATATTCTAATGTAGTTCTTTAAGTCATTTGCATGTTTCATTAAAAACCTTGTCCTTGTATATAGTTTCTGATGTTTATTTTGCTGGTATCCACTTTTTTCAGTTGTTTTGCTCTCGCTTTTTACCATATTTTCATACACTTTGTCTACTGTCATATCATTATCAAACTTGAGAAATTTATTTAGGGATTGGAGACTTCTATTTAGTTAGTGTGTAGGATCATGTTTCCAACTGATGAGATTTCCGAAGTTGATTTTCTCTTGTTCTTTGAACTTCATTTAGGCCTATTACATCCCAAATTCTTGAGTTCTTCTCCAAGTTCTATTAATTTATTAACTATGGATAATGAGATATTTTTGTGATCTATAATCTTCGACTTCCCCGAGATTTTGGCAGACCTTTCTGAGAGACCCATGTGGGGCATAGTTCCGAATCTTTTGTCATTGGCCATAGTATTTGTAAACATTATGAACCGATTATTATTCATATTTATAACTCTATGTGTTGGTACATAAGAGTAATTATTGTGCGGAGTTTTTTTAACTATTGACAATTTTTTGTTTCAATTTGATATTTGTTCATTTAGTTACAGACCTTTTTATACACACATCTAGAGTTGGACACCTTGTATATAATATAAACTATTTAATTTACACACTAACTTGCTAGATTAATTTAGACTAAATTCAAAACAATCATTCGAAAGGACATTACTCAGCAAAATCGGGATTTGTGGATATTATTTCAAAATGAAATTATTATGATCTATTCAGATAAAAGCGTGTACTTCAAACAGTCATACAATAAGAATTCACGAGTTCACCCATCAAACAAAGATCCTATTAACTGATTGTTTCAATTTTTCCACTGGTGCAGTGGGAACAACAACCGTTCGATTGCAAAAAGTTGCGTACACATGTCAAAACATACAAAAGGCATTACCTAGTAATTTTCGTAATAAGAAGTCAATGAATTGCATTAAGTAACTCCGGAGGGGTCTCTTTAATTGGCCATGTTAACGGAAACCCCTGCGGAGATTCATATTTGCAGAGATTTACCCTTCGATATAAAGGGTCATTTGTATTATGCAACACCTTTTCACGCCTTTCGCATATGGCAAAGTTCGCCTTCTTGTAGAAGTAAACCACCAACTAGATTTATTTCTCTTTGATAATTATAGGTTTTCCTTGCTAGATTTTTGAACATGTGCACATGGTATAACGTGATAATCCACTTCAGTGATATTGGCAAAGTTTAAAACTGTTTTTAAAAGATTTTACAATTTTGATAATATCATTTTGAGAACCCTAAAGGTCACACACAGAAAAACTGTAAATGACTTTTTCAAAAATACAGTTTCATGACAAAAAATGCATTATAATATTGTTATAGTAGTAATATACATACTGGCTTATAATTTTCTTTTTTATTTTGCTTCAGAGACGTCTCTTTTAATCGCCAGCAGTAATTCACCAGCATTATTGGGTTTCACTTGCTCCGGTAACTGCTTTTTAGTCAAGATAAGTCCAAATGAAAATGCAGACCATGCCTTTCTAAACATATATTACATCTCAAAATCTATGTAGCTAAAAACTTGTCTATTTTTTTTCATAACTAATTTCTGAATAATTGAGGAGGTAAATATCTATTTTGATTGTTCATTGGGTTTTCTCTCCTCAAAATTTTTTTCGGTAACAGATAAATATTTGAAAATTGTATATGTAGAACAAAGTGTAGTAAGGCAATTTCGTAAAAATGCCCAGATTACTGGCTGTCAGTACAGAGATTCTTCCTCACAGTTATTCTGAGAGAAAGAGATGTCTATAAAATGATCAACCAGTATTCCTGTATATAAGTAATGTATTGTATATTGTGTAATACTTATCTGTGTATGGAGACGTTTCAACTCCGAGTCTGGAGTCGTTGTCAATCGTTTAGTGTTGTTTTCGAGGTTTTTTTCTAAAAAATTTTCGCTTTGATTTTGAATTTATTGTTTGTCAAATGTCAAATTTTTTGACAAACAATAAATTCAAAATCAAAGCGAAAATTTTTTAGAAAAAAACCTCGAAAACAACACTAAACGATTGACAACGACTCCAGACTCGGAGTTGAAACGTCTCCATACACAGATAAGTATTACACAATATACAATACATTACTTATATACAGGAATACTGGTTGATCATTTTATAGACATCTCTTTCTCTCAGAAAAACTGTGAGGAAGAATCTCTGTACAGACAGCCAGTAATCCGGGCAATTTTACGAAATTGCCTTACTACACTTTGTTCTACATATACAATTTTTTAAATACTTATCTGTTACAGGAAAAAATTTGGAGGAGAGAAAACCCATGAATAGACAAAATAATTCAAGACCTCCTCAACAATCTTTTCGAAAATACTTAAGTTCTCCAAATAATACTGACATTCTAGATAACCCACACAAATATTAGAAAGAACATATTTAATGTGAAAATACATTACAGTTGATTGAGGAAAATCATCCATGAGTATATAATAAATTTTATATTGGATTAATATGGAGAACTCCAGGGCCTGATGCCAGATATAACAGCACGTAGGCCAAAAATTACTTGGTCCCCTATCCAGAGGCATACTTTATTTAAGCTGGACATTTATTTAAATAAATGATGATTGGAATTTTAAGAAAAAAAATTAATACATTCGGAGGAATTTTATTGAGAAGTTCGTGATCTGTGGCCAATAACTTAGGTACTGCCATGACAAAAATAATCTTATTGGAATATCTACGTTTGAAAAACTACTTTATTTGCCGTGTCGTGACTAGATTTAGTGTAATGTATAAATAATAATATTAATAATTATTATTCTTATGTCATGGTCAGCATATAAGTATTAAATACCGTCCTAATGGTAAACTATTTTCTCAGTTCTTCTATTTTACATGTTTACTCTAGTTTCATCAATTTGAAGAGTTTCAAGGGCCTGTTGAATAATTCGGCCCTGAGACCCCATTTTTGGTGTTATAGAAAACAAACAAATTAAACACAACAATTTTCCATTATTTAGCGAATAAAAAATTTTGTGATTTTGATAAAGTAAAACTGAAAACGAAATAATCTTTTTAAAAAATTGTCTATTGCACTGAAATACTACATTTTATGTTAGACGTTCAAACATCATCTTTTCATATTGTACTCTGGCGGCATCTTTATCAATACGATTAAACTCACGAGAATAATGAGATGCTGCTACAGGCAGCATCCGAAGATACTATGGGCATCTTGCGGTTAATAGAAGAACTTGTATATTTCAAACCTTCACCACTGGCGTACATGCAATTAACGGGAAGAAAGCCTTTCTAGACATAATACATAGATGCACATTATCATATAGCCGTAATTCAAATTTGTAAGAACTCTTCCCTTAGTTCAAGTTATTGTGTTACATGTTGTTCTTTCTGATAAAGAAATTTTCAATAGTCGGTAATCATAAAACCAGTAAAATATAGGATTAGTTAAATTTGACAAAACAATAAGCATCCAGTAAGTATAGTGTTTATCAAAATTTCAAAGTCAAGGAAAAATAATGTACCATAAATGGAATGCTTAAAATACAAATTACAAATTGTTTTGTAAATAATTAGATATTAATTGAATAAACGAAAATTAAATCTTTATATTAGTTTATTTTCTACACGCCGTTTCAATAACATTGCCTGTCATATTTAGTTTTGTATTTACTATACAAAGATGAAAGCTTCTGTGTTTAAACGTTGTTGAGTTTAAAAATAAAAGTTTGGTATTAGGGTACAAAACTTTGTATTTATAGCTCTGTGAAACACCATAGGTTCCATAGTTTGTCCAGGACAATAATTGTTATTTACGGAAAACCTAATGTATCTGCTCAAGTGTAAAAAAATGATATTCAGTTAATAGTTCATAAATATTCATATTTTTATAGCGTTTTAAACTGTATATTAGGATAAATTCCAATATTACGATTTTAAATGTTCACTTAAATACTTAAAACAAGATAAGTATTACTCACAACTTTAAGTTACAATTTTTCACAAATACAACAAAATTAAAGTATATATATACATATATTTCAATAATAATGACTGTAGTTAGACATATAGTGAATAAATGTTTAGTTTACCCATAGAAAGTGAAACCTGTGCAGTAAAGTTGAAGTTGCAAGAATACTTCCAATAATGTAATAAATGAACTCATCAGTTAATTAAAGATAATGAAAGAAGTTTTTTGAATTTAATTTAAACAAAAATTCACTGAGTTATTAAGGTAAGTTTATATCTCTAAAAATGACCGATTTCAATTCATCAAAAAGTATTTGAAAGTTGAGGTTCTTTTATATGAGTTTAAATTTTGAAATAATAATTAGCCAAACTGATAAACCAAAAAAAAAATTCTTAGAAGACGAAGCGGGAAATCGTACACAGATGCAGTCTTCGTAACGAAACAAATAACAGAGAAGAGAAAAAATTTGTCTTCTGTACTATAGACAAGTTCCGCTAGACATTAACAAGACAATTGAAAATATATAAAAGAACAGCAGAATACAGGCCAGGTTAGAAGCGCTTCTCACAAAGGAGATAGAAATAGGCAGACATATAAGACAAGAACATTTCTTAAGTACCCTACTTTTTAATCTGATAATGGATGAGTTAATAAAGGCCGTGAAGAAATGTAAAGGTTATAAGATGGGAAACGAAGAAATATAAATGCGCGGCTGACGTAATTCTCATATAGGGAAGCGAAGATGACTTACAAAGGTAATTTTAGCCCAGAAGACGAAAACAGTTGTCATCAGTAAAAAATCGATTAGATGTAACATAGAGATTGATGGCATCAGCATAAACCAGATTATGGAAGGCAACTATATGGGAATTATCTTAACCATCTACGGAGATATAGAAACAGAAGAAAAACCAAATACACAAAGTCAATTGAGCAGCTAGTTGTCTTAATAACACAATATGGAAAAACAAACATTTTAGAATGGAAACTAAGACAGGTGAAAATAATAAGAACAATCATGGGGAAAACACTAGGAGATCTTGTAAAAAATTAAATCAGAACAACATGCAACGTGGAAAGAATTACCGATTGGATATTAAAAAGAAAAAAGACTGGAACATTCACATAAGCATAAAGGCAGACGTTAGGATAGTAAAAATTGCAAGAGACAAAACGTCAGAAGGTGGAAGAGTTTTGGGCCGACCTCATAAAAGAAGAAGAGTAGTAATATAATATAAAGAGTTAACTCAGTGAAGGAACTGGTAGAACTTCCGAAAAAAAGATAGAAGATGATGAATGCTTCCTTTTATTAACATAGATTTTTCAATTATTTTTAATTGCCAATTGTCGAGTTACATTAATTTTAAACATCAAGGCCATAGCCAGAAAATTTTTTCGGGGTAGGTTGGATAATTTTTTTTTGATTTATATATTTATTTGATGTTAATATATTTCCAGAATATATGAAATTGTATAAATATAACATTTATTCTTATAAACAAGATGATTAATTGGGAGTGTCCTTTAATTCATAGAGCCGTAAACACAGCGAATACTGTTGGTGATGGATTTACTGGTGAATTTGATTTTTTCAATTTCGTATTCAGAACTATATAGACTAAACCAAAAATTGTGATATGATGTTCAAATATTTACCACACTATAATACGTTGTTTCATGGTTATTAATATAATTTGGATTTGTGAGATATGTTATACCTATATAAAAAAAACTTTCTGCAAGAATTTTGAGAAATAAGATAAATTCTTAAACTATGTTTTGTATAGCAACTAATGGTCAATTACATATTTTTTTGATTTCAGTTTGTAGGTTACTGAAATCTACTTCTTTGTTGTCCAGTAATGAATGCCACTTATGACTAGCCAGGCGGATGTTCAGATAACTTTTAAAGTGAAAACTAGTAATTAAGTTCACATCAAATCACCTATAAAAATAAGATAATTATGTGTATTAGATTGTACACTGACGTCAACGATGCATATTTTTTTGGCTGAGTAATAGTCTAGTCAACAACTTCAAAAACGCCTTAATTAAAATTAATGTCACTTAAATTATTGTATATTATTTTTAGGTTCGAATTGCTAAATTATTACTTTAAACCGTATTTATTATTTTTATAAGTGATTAAGAACTTTTATTCCACCATGAAAGTATGTATCATTTACAATTTCGATCGTTTTGTTTAAGTTAGAAGGATCTTTGATCTTCTCAAAATCAGTAGATTGTTTTCTTTGAAGTCTAGGGGCTTCAGTTTCCTGTAGCAAACCAAAATTTTTTGCATTATTTACATTTCTACCTCATGACATTTGTAAGGATCCAAATTTCAAAACAGGTCTTTCAATTGGAAGTTACATGACATCGACTATATGATGAGCATAAGATAGACGTGTAGCACATGTCTATCAGATTTTATTCCTACTAGTATTTTCAAAATGGAGATGCACACTTCACGGAGTGAACTAAATTTTTTATATTCTACTTGCAAAATGGGTTTCAGACCCGTTCCCACCTTAGTCACACCGCGTCGCACTCTCTGCACCCCTTATAAACATTATGTCAGGAAAGTGAGACCCCTCTATACGATACATCCAGACAGATATTGATATTTCTAAACATTTATTATTTTAATTATGAAAATTATCATACACAAATAAATGTACTAACTTAAACGCTATTATGATTAAAATAAAGTCATGTTTCTTAAACCCCATCACCCCTGTGACATCTTATTACCCTCATTGTATGAGGGTAATAAGATTTCTCTTGAAAAAAAAGACCTCTACATTAAAAATTAATTAATTTTATTTCTAAATGAATTTAAAAAATGGCGGTGGTAACTTCGTAGGAAGTAACATTAATAACTAGATCAGTGTAGGGGCTATAAAGAGGGTTGAAAATTGAAAATTGTACATGGATACAATGATTATAAATTATCTTATATGAACACATAGAATATATATATTGCCTAAACAAAACTTAAAATGTTCAATTTTGCATTCTTTGGTAATAACCTCTAGTTACTGTAGCCCATAAAAATCTTGAAGAGAGGATTTAGCAAAAACAAACGCCTATTTCATTAATAGATTGATCTTTAAATATAAAGTTTTCCATTAAGAAGTATCATTTATTTTATAGAAAATACATTTTATACCAAAAACGTAATTATATATGTCGTTCAAGTCGTTTGCTTCTTCAACATAATATGCTGCCATCGCCACTATTACAAATTTCTCTGGAAGAGCCGTCGCACAGTGGCAGCTGTATTTCGCGAATGACAGCTTAAATGAATTGATCTCATGGAGAAAAATCTTATCTGTAAAGTAGCTATTCTAGAAAAAATGCACATGACTTAGGGCGGCTGGTTGATATGTCACGCAAATTAATATCTCTGGGAAATCGCTGACGCCTGTGTAGCTTGTAGCCTCGTCCTGCTGAAAATAAATATCATCTGCGTCCAACTCGTCCAATATAAGCCACAAAATGTCTCTAAACAGTTTGCCTACGGTAACGGTGCGCACTGACTGGAATTATTCTAGAAAAAATATGGTCCGAACACAAGAATGGCCCAAAAACTACTGTCGCTAACTTTATTATTTGACGTAGCCGCAGGAAAAGTGTTAAGTGTCACGATCTAGGATGTCAGTTAATAGTTGCACGTCGCAAAATGGCATGTTCGGGAAATCGCTGTCATGATAATGCTATAGTTTCCTTGTTTGTGTGGCTTTAGTTGCGTCATGCGGAAAATATATATCACATGTGCCCTTCCACGAGCCCAAAGAAGTCTGTAAGCATCTGAGGGTAACGCTGCGAATTGATTGTAACCGTCATCATTTTTTAAAGAAAATATGTGCAGATTACGCCACTGTCCTAAATACCACACCAAACAGTAACTCAATGTGGATAAAAATTGTTTGTAAACAATAATTATTCTAGACGTTTCGGAAACCTGATCTCATAGTTATGTTTGTTCGTTCAAGAAACCGCTTAAATTGGGTCATGTCGCTCCGGATGACATTACTGAATAATTCACTGATAGATTTTCACTATAACGAATTTTCACTATTTCCATTCTTTATTAGAGCGCAAATACCCTTTTTGTAACTTTTCTTTTTCTTCTTCCTCTTCTAGATGATACTCAAAGGATCTAAGAATGGTCTCTAACTAATGTTCATATTGGCCAGCCATAAGTTTTGAAAACTTTACTTAACTAAAGATAACAGCGGGGCAGCCTAGATGGATAGGACTTCCAGCAAATACTAACACTATTTGTTTTACAAACTAAGCACTTCTAGATCGTCTTTATATATATTCACTTCGAAAGCGTCTTTAAATGTATATGACACAGACCATTGATTTAATGGTTGAATGTATTTTATTAATTACTAGTTTCCCCGTTCAATATCCATTTCCCTATAACACTAATATTTCATAAACTCAAAGATTTTCCAAAAAATTTACATTTATATCTTTGACAGTGCAAAAATGGCGCGAACTTTAAAATTATATATGTTGAGATTTCTGTTATTTATTTAAGAACGATAACAATCGCAATTTAGCCTTAAGAGGATTATCCATTTAACGTAGTTATAAATATTTGGGTGAAACACTTTCAACAATTAATTTTAATAACTTATTCACAATTGGCATTGATCTATCTGCCTTTTACGAGAACGAGGTAATCAATTAAATGTAAAATAACTGATGCGTGTTATGTGTTATGGAATGCGTCTATTACGTGCAAGTTTTACAGAAATAATAAAAAAGAAGAAACGCATCAGCATCCGTTCGAGGTAAGAGAATAATTTCAGAAATATTTTAAGGACATCGCCCGCTTCAACATTGTTTAGAACAGGTGTTATCCCTCGAATTTCTAAGGTATTTGAGAACTCAGCCAGCGCGACTGACTTTAATTTATGCAGATTGAGGAGTAGTTGAGCTATAAAAGCTAATTAGACTTTGCACGGATATTATTTTTGCTTCTCTCCAACGAATATCGAATTAGCAGAAACGAAATGGGATCCCGTCATCTCATTTCAGCAACAACCTTATCGCAAATATGTATAATGAAGATTCTGAAGTTGACGGACGCAGTTTTCGTATAATTTGTGTGTTCTCTTTTTGATTCTGTTCTGGAGGTTATACAGTTTTTGGAAAAATTTTACAATTCTGCTTAATATCTTACCTTCTTGTAACAATCTGCTGCTTATAGGTAATATAAAATATGTTTCCAAAATCATTTAATAACAATCATATTTCCATTATAAGTTTCCCTTTTTTAATCATAGTGAGTGCATTAGAATAGCAGAAAATATAGCAAAAGTTTGGAATATATGAGATTATTTTCTCCTTAGAGCTTATACTTCTGGAGATAGGCTGCAAAGCACAAATATCGTGAGAAAACTATAAAGAGAGGACAATAGAGAGTAACAGGCTATTTATTTCACTTGGTGCCCTAGAGATATTACTTAAACATAGTGTTCGTCAGGCCACTAGAAAAACGTAACGTAAGGTGAAAGAAACAGAAAACCAAGTGGACGTATCTAAGTCTGTCCAGGTTCGCTTCTAATTGGTGCTTTTTGCGTAATTTAAGTGACGTCTAGCTATTGCTTCCAGCTCTAGACAGAGGCAGATACGTCCACTAGGTTTCTCTTCTTCCATCAAGTGTTACGATTCCACTTGTACATGCGCCCATATCCTACGCAGTCTATCGTTAGGTATAACTTGTATGATGGTAGCAACTCTCTATCAAGTGAAATAACCTGTTACTGTGTCTGTATTGCCCTCTCTTTCTAGTCGTGTCACGATATTTGTGCACAGGAGGTTAACTCCAGAAGTATATGCTCTAACCTTTTCTCACACTAGAATGGAAAACTATATATGGAACTAGCTTCATTTCTAGGATATTAAGATGGTAAGCTAAGTTCATCAAGCTAGGATAATGTACTAGAAGGCGATTCTGTTAGTATTTCAATCAGTGGTTTCATTACGTTGGCTTGTGTATATTCGGATCTGACAGAAAAAGTTTATATATTACATGAGTAGGGGTAGTTCTGGTACTGACATACAGATGGCGCTGTGGCGCTTATTTTTTTCAGTAGTACCAACCTTCAAAATACACGATAAAAATTGCATGACACTCACTTCTGTTATTGTCGAGATATTGATGGTTAAGTAAATACATTTGTTTTTGTTTGAACGATGGAAATAAAACGAGTTCCATGTGTTAATCAAACGCTGTGTTTTAATGGGATAAATTACCGTACACACTCAGCAACAGCTTGAAAAGTGTTGCCGGGAAAATTAACCATCGAAAACAATTATAGGCAGATGGTATGGGGATTTTAAAAGCGGTCGAACAACCATCACCAAGGACATGGAGTACCCAGTCGTCCCATTGAGGTAGTTCCGTCCAATTGAGGTAGTTGCGTCCAACTGAGGTGGTCCAGGTGGATACGGTTGAAAACATCTATCTATCGTAAAGTGAAGGTGCGAGACATAGCTGACATAAAGGTATCAAGTTATTCTTCATAAAAATGTAGGCATGAAAAAACCTTATTCCAAGTGTCGCCTTTGCTCTTAGCGGAACAAAAATAAACAACGAGTTGATGATTCGGGTGATGTTTGAGGCTGTCTACGCTTGATAAAAATATGTTTTGCTTCTCTACACAAGAATGAATGAAATTGAAGTTGATAACTATATGCCGGAATCGAAAAGAGCGTCAGTCAATTGGGGAGAACAAAGCGCCTGAAATCAGGCAGAAAAGGCCTCACATGGTAAAGAAAAAATCGATATTTCACCAAGACCGATCGATAAAGACGATAGCCATATTTATCAGATCTGGCCCCAACTGACTTTTACCCGTTCACAGATCTCAAAAGATGCTCTAAAGAAAAGTATTTAGCTCCGATGATAGGGTTATAGAGAAATGGTTCTATAAGAAAAGCATCGAAAGTCTATAAAATATACGTAGTCGAATCTTGCAGAAAGTGTTTGTTTATTGTTTAGTCCCTGGAGTTAATGACAATGTTAACACTTACAATAAATAACTAAAGAAATTAGATTCAATTCAGACGTGCAATATTTGTAAATGTTTAGAAAGGTGAAACTGTCAAAAATATCTTTTAAGTAAAGTTTGATGTTTTGCATATTTCCTATTGTGATTAGGTATAGTGGTAAAGGGAATATAATTCTTGCCACTATACTGAAAAAACAACCCCTATATAAAAATATTTCCCTTAAGAACAAAGTATTTGGTAAAAGCGGATAACTGAAATATTAAAATGGTTAAATTTCATAATCTACAATACGTTTTAAAGTCTACTGGTTCTAAAATTGGTAAAACACGCAAAACTTTTCATACACCTTGTAAAGTGTCCAGTGGCATGAGTTTTTGTTTTAGATATGTTAACATTTAATAAATAAGATTGAAGAATCTTTCTATTCGTGTGGTCATTTGCACTTTACCAAAATTAAAAACAGGCGTTTAAAACAATATAATATGTAAGTCCGTTTGAAATAATCCGACTGAGCCGAATTTGTGTTTTTTATGGCGCGTACTAGTTTTCCATGGATTGTACTGGACACTGCAAGGAACGCTATAGGTTATTTTTCTTTCAGTAAATATTGAGATATTTCATCATAAAAATTCAAATTGCGAGTGGACATTCGTAGATATTTGGAAACATTAATGTTGTGAAGGATAGTTATGGCATCTCTATCTTTTATTTTTTATGAGTTCTTTGGGATTAACACCACATAAATTTGAAAACCTGTATATTTCAAATAGTCCAAATGTTTCAAGGTCTAAATCAGACCCCGTTTTCAATGGTATAACTTAACACACATGAACAAGAAAAAATAAAAATTAAAAGGATTCGTAATGACAAATTTAGTAAATCACAATTTGATAAATTTAGTAAATCACAATTTGACAAATTGTGATTTAAGAAATTTCGAAAAGATTGTTGAGAAGGTCTTGAATTATTTTGCCTGTTCATTGGGTTTTCTCTTCTCAAAATTTTTTTCGGCAACAGATAAATATTTGAAAATTGTATATGTAGAACAAAGTGTAGTAAGGCAATTTCGTAAAAATGTCCAGATTACTGGCTGTCAGTACAGAGATTCTTCCTCACAGTTATTCTGAGAGAAAGAGATGTCTATAAAATGATCAACCAGTATTCCTGTATATAAGTAATGTATTGTATACTGTGTTATACTTATTTGTATTTGGAGACGAGTCTGGAGTCGTTGTCAATAGTTTAGTGTTGTATTGCGAGGTTTTTTCTAAAATTTTTTGGGTTGGATGTTGAATTTGTTCTTTGTCAAAAAAATTGACAGTGATAATTTGTCGTTTGGCGATCACTTGATGCTGAGGTTACCGTTTTTCTACTCTGTTAGCAATAATTTCTCCAGTTCAAATGAAGGTCGATTCAAGGTGCACCTTCAGCCAGTAATCTGGGCAATTTAACGAAATTGCCTTACTACAGTTTGTTCTACAAATACAATTTTCAAATACTTATCCGTTGCAGGAAAAAATTTGGAGAGAAAACCCAATGAACAGGCAAAAAAATTTGATTTACCAATTTTTAAATTTTTCTTGTTCATTTGTGTGTGTTTGCGGTGACTAAAATAAAACAAGAATTCCTTCAATTTGGAACTGTCAAAAGTATTTCATTCAATGTTCTGCATAATTCACTCCAATTAATATTAATATCTCAAATCTTTAAGTCCCAAAAACGCTCATTAAAAAAGTAATGTTGGATATTCCTAAATAAACGATTATTAACTAATATTTATTAACGAAGTCTTGGGAACTAAATAAATTTTAAATACGTCTTTATTGTCACAAAAAGATTCGATTTTAATTTTTTGACAAAAAGATAACTAATACACTAATATTACCCCATGTGGTTGCAGGGGCAGGTGAGTAATTTTATTCAAAAATTGTAGTTTCATATGTAAAAACTACCTGCTTCAGGATTTTTCATTTGCATTAATAATTACTTAAAAAAAATAAAATAAAAAAATGATTATATCCGTTACTTTAGGACTTCAGTGTAAATGGCTCTGTAAAAATTTTTACATTTATTCGAAAAACATTATTTGTATAGAACGCATACTAGTCATATGAATTAGATGTATTTTTGATAATGGAATTGAAAAGGCTCTATGAATTATAGTTCCATATGCTGCTAGTTTATTGTTCAGTGGACTAGAAAATCAGCAATGAGCAGCAGAATCCGTTAAAGAATAAGTATAATTCAGAAAATCGAATTATACTGATGATGATTATGTTATGTTGCCGAGTTAATGTTAATTTCTAAAAAAATACTACATTATTGATTAGTTCAATTACCGTGAACAACAGTGAAACGTATATTCTGCTGTAAATAGTAACAAACTTCAGAATGAATTAGATTCACTCCTTTACTCGCCGATTTTCATGGCACACCTGAGAAATACCATCACAAAATACACCCATCCCAGTTAGTTAAAAAAGATATATTTTCGGTATACCTATATGTAGATGACGTTTTAGATTATTTTGAAGGTACAATGAGAATTAGAGAAAAACTTTTAAGTTCGCAGGACATTTTAGGGAAATATTACCGTTTGTTCCTTTAAATATGTCAGAAGATAAAGTTAATGGTGGTAATACAGGTGGTAATATTATGGCAATACTCGTAGAATTGTCTACCCGACATTAGATATACCTATGTTTGCACAGAACTTTGAGTTATTTACGTGCATTTTTATTCTGCTACATGAAGCCAACGTGAGCGCACAATCAGGAGATTTGGCGTTCAGTAAAAAAATTGCTAGATTTTTGGGAAGTAAAATATTGTGATATTACTTCCAATTAATTAACCATTAATTTATTTTTCTTTGCATTTAGGTGCTTTAGATCGTCTATGATCGTGTAAAAAATACACTTTATTTATGAAAAAAAAACAGTATTTCGCTATTTTTTTTCAAATTCAATATGGGCGAAGCTGTGCATTGTAGCTAGTAAAACAAAATAAGACAAATATAAATTGGTATAGCAGGGCTCTCGTGATGTAGATATGGTTAATTCCTTGCTGTCACTGTATATTTTAATATAAACTAATCTTCCAAATAATTGAAAACATTATCTAGCGCAATAGAATTAAATTATATGTATAGATTAATATGTACAGTCTAATAACTTGCCTAATAATAGGGTGCAAATTTTCTATTTCAACACAGTCCTTGGGCCAGATCATTTTAAAATTCATACCCTGAGGCATACACTATAAACCTCTCTAATGAACTATTAGCGGTATTAATTCTCGTGCTCGACTTCCAAATGAATACTGTTAGAGAAAACTTAAATTACAAAATTGGATGTAATATAATAAAAAAACTTATGCTCAAATATTAATATTTATTGAAACGAAAGCTTCTTAACGGATGCCCACACTTACACATATGAAAATAGATGAGTATTGGAATGAAATGCAAAAACTTAATAGCATTTGTTTCGACATTTCGTTCCAACAAACAGTAAACTACCTTAATTTTTAAATACCCATACGACTTAGTTTTTTCTGTGTAAGAAACAGGAACTAGGTAATATAATAAGAGTCTCGTCGTTTATAGAAAATTAATAAAAAAAAAACAAATAATATAACATCCATTTAATGTATAATACCTGCACACAATTTGCTTTCGTTTTAATAAACATTCCAATTTTCTGTTTGAGACATGATATACATCAGAACAGAACAAAAAAACTGTAAGTTTATAGATGGTAGCGACAAGACAGGGATGACAAACTAGAACACCGCAAAAAGGTCAACTTGAATTGCTAAATACTGTTACGAGAATTCATCATCCGACAGCTGGTGAAATCGGCCATCAACCAATTTGTGGAAGGGACATTATTCCGATACTCCTGGGAATCCGAAATGTTTTGTCTCTCAACAGGCCGGCTGCTGCCGTTACTGGGAATTACCTTGAAGTTTCCAGAACACATGAAAGAAGTTTCCCGATGGTTCGTTGAGGTACCAGACAATTCCAAGAGAAATATATAAATATGGACAGCTAGCGATAGGATTCATTCTGATTTCGACGGTCGTATTGCATAGTTAAGATAAAATGTAAATAGTTTCTGTGAATATAAATTGTGTTAAAGTAGTGGAAATAAATTAGATTGAGTTGGACTGTGTTTATAAATACATCCAAGAAAAGAACAGAACCCGAGCATGAAAATAAAACATTACAGTGGTGACAGGTAGGTGTATTTGTGGAACTTTAGAACTGAAAAATAAGTAGACTGACAATGTTTAAAACAATGAATTTCGACCAATTGAAAGTGACGGACTTAAAAAAAGAACTTGAGGAAAGGGATTTAGAAATTGGTGGGAAGAAAAGTGAATTAATGCGACTACGAGATGCCCTAATAAATGAAGGTAACGATCCCGATACTTATTTGTTTGAAGTTTCTGGCAATGGAGACATGAGTATGCTATTAAAAAAATAGAAGATAAATTAGTAGAAAATGCTAAGACGCTGGAGGACAAATTACTAGAAAATCCTGAAAACTTGAAAGAGGCTTTAGAAAATAAATTACGAGAACATGCTAAAGCCCTAGAAGACAAACTAATAGAAAATTCTAAAACCTTGAAAGAATACTTAGAAGCTTAATTCCTGGAAAATTCTAAATCCCTAGAAGAAAATTTGAAATACATGGTAGAGAAAAATTCAGAAAACTAGAAGAGAAAATAATCGAGAATGAAGCTCGGATGCAAGAGCTAAAGCAAACATTGGTCAAAAATGAAGCCCGGATTGAAGATCTGAAGCATAGGACGGTCAAATATGAAACCCGGATGGAAGAACTAAAGCATACAATAGTTGAAGAGCTGAGTCAGACGACAGTTAAAAACGAGACGCGCATAGAAGAGTTACAAAAGATAATGGAGGGCGAGATCACCAAATAAAAGAGCAGGTAGTGGCAAAACAAAGGGAAACTCCACCAAAGACCGAAAGCAGAAACAGTCCAGAAGTAGTGGATAGAATTCATTCGACAGCTGGTGCAATCGGCCATCAACCAATTTGTGGAAGGGACATTATTCCGATACTTCTGGGAATCCGAAATGTTTTGTCTCTCAACAGGCCGACCGCTGCCGTTACTGGGAATTCATTTGAAGTTTCCACAAGACATGAAAGAAGTTTCCCAATGGTTCGTTAATGTACAAGACAATTCCAATAGAAATATATATAGACAACTGGCGATAGGAATCATTCAGTTTTCGACGGTCGTATTGTATAGTTAAGATAAAATGTAAATAGTTTCTGTGAATATAAATTGTGTTAAAGTAGTGGAAATAAATAAGAGTGAGTTGGACTGTGTTTTTAAATAAATTCAAGAAAAGAACAGAACCCGAGTGTGAAAATAAAAACATTACAATACAAAATAATATTAATGTTAAGCCACCTGTCATGTTTTTTCTACCAAGGAATGTAAAATATATATATTTTTCCTAAATATCTATAAGATACAGACTTTTGGAGTTCTGTTTAAAATCCACCCTCTTGATATCTCAGCGCCATCCTACTTTAATGCATTTTGACGGACCCTCATTTTTAATATGTATTGGATTAAATTATAAATCTGGAGATTCTTTGATATTTAAAAAATATCTACTTAACTAATGTTCCCATAATTTAATCTGTTATAGTTAAAGTGTCCTCATTGTATATTGCCAGAATATTAAATAGGTGAAATATGTTTCAAATAATATAATTTAACAAATTTTATATTTTAATTAATATTGAAGTTACAGGTCATGTGTTCCTTTGCAGTTATATTTAAATTAACACTTGAGTCGTAACAAAATAGTAACAATTATTTTCATTCTCCTGGAATTTAAGTCTATTACTAAAAAATACACACAAAAGAGAGACAGGGAGATAATAAGAAACGGAAAGTATATTTCGTAAGAAGCATTGGCTTCCATCGTTCAGTCTCAAATGTCTGCCGCTGTTATTTATCTTTTGGTACAGTTCTGAGAACCATCTGAGCTAGCTATCGAAAAAGTATTAGAATTATTATCAATTTTATTCTTTAAAGTTTTTCTATTATTACGCGTAATGATCTAGTATTCGGAAGTTCTGGCCAGATTGAGCAAAAACTTTATTTGATTTATACGGTCAATTCTCAAACGATCTTCATTCTTAAATCTTAAATTGTTGAAAGTAATGTGTGCAAACCTGTAATTATAATATAACTTTATCTCAATGAGTATTAGCACTCAACTACAATTTAAATTTGACCCAGAGACAGTTCCAGTTAGGAAAACAATACCACAAAACACATAAAACTCGCTTATAAATAAAAATTGTATCGTTTGGACAATCCATCTATAACAAGTGAAGATTGATTTTTTTTTTAAATCCTACCACGCTTTAGACAAGAACTAATATATGTACAGGGTGTTTTCTAGAAGGTTCGCTGAACAAGGAGGGTGGATAGGTGGGCTCAAGTGTTATATAACTATATAGATTAGGGTTTTTGTTTTTTTTTAATTTAATTTTTTTTTCTTCCCAGATTTTTTCATAGCAACTTATTTATTTTTCACCGTAACTTCACCAAATAAATTTAAATCTAATCTATGATGTTTGTTTGCTCTTCTATAATCGAAATTTGACTCAAATGGCGAGGTTCCATAAAACAGTTATTAAGTTAAACCTTTATCACATTACAAAATTCTTGGTTTCTATTTCTATCTCGCAAACGACCCCATATAAAAAAAAACAACGGGAGTCAGGTCTGGGGACCTTGGAGGCCAGCTTATATGGCCAGCTCTCCTAATCCAAACGTTTGGGAATGAATTTTCCAGGAACTCTCTGACAGTTCGGCAATAATGTGATAGAAATAGAAACCAGCAAGGAGCAGTTAAGAGAAAGAATAAATGTTGCGTTTGAAACAATGCAAGATGAGATGAAACTATAGACTACGACTTCAAGCAGTCAGAAAAAGATGACTCGCTTGAATCTGTAGCACTGGAAGCCAGTTTCAACAAAATTTATAACAAATTATTGCAAGTTGTTGTATTTTTTATTTTTTGTAGCTCTGACCTTGTAAGTTACAATCTCAAATTTTATTGTGATCCTACTTACTTTCCAATACATGTGATATAGCGTTGGCAAGGGTCTGAAGTATAGAAGTTTTTGTAAGCATTCGAAGTTCTCGATGTGCTTTTTTTTTTTTTTGTAGTGTGTTTAACTTAATGAATTTTATGGAACCTCTCCATTTGTGGATTTGTCAAATATCGATTGCAGAAGAGCAAACAAACACCATAGATTAGATTTAAGTTTATTTGGTGAAGTTACAGTGAAAAATAAATAAGTTGCAAAAATCGAAATGAAATAAAATTCTGTGAATTAAAAAAAAGAAAAGAAAACAAAAGCCGTAAGTTATCCAGATGTTATATGGGCTACATAATATAGCATATGAGCCCACCGATCCGCTCTCAATGTTTGCCGAGAACCTCTGTATATATTTTTTTCAATTTAATTTATTTCGTAGTAGGTAAATAGAACATTTAGTTCACGGGTTGAGAAACTATTTGAAAAAATGATGTTATGGAAATGCAATGAAAATACTAACTATCACATATCGAGGCTTTTTTTAACTTTGTTAAGATTTTTGTTAAGACGTAAAACAAATTGGAAAAAAATCACTGATTAGAGAAATGATATCCGGCAGATGTCGTTAAAATGAAATGAAGGATTTCATGACTTTTCAGCAATGGATATATATGGTGTTATCGTACGTACCCTGAAGATATTTAGCCGTAATATTTTCTCATTCACTACATCTGCCAAATCTCCATTATGTTCTTGCATTCTGAAACGGAGCGGGTAAGTTTTATATCATTATTCTCTAGACTATACGGAATGCTATCATTTTTCCCGAAGCTACTCCACCTTCTTAATGTCCTAGCAGACAGTTGAGGGACAGGTGCAAAATAACCGTTTTATGTCGTGAAAGTTTAGGTCTCTCAATTACCTTTGTCTTGTCATAGTATAGATCACAACTCACAATTAGTTGGAATGAAAATTATTCATATCAAACGCCTACTGATATTAAAGAAAAGTATGAATGTTTACAAAATCTTTATTTCTAATTTAGTTAATTAAAACCACTGCGAATTGAACAGAAAATAACAAATAACTAAAAAACTATATTATATCACACAAGAATTTTTTCAACACAATTTCCAATATCACTTCTTGTAGAAACGACAAGTGCCGTTCAGGTTATGTATGTTCACAGATCTATTATGGTGGGGGTGTCATTTAAGCAATTAGCACCGCTGCCATAATTTGATGTTAATTTTTAACACAAAAAATATTTATTAGCTCTTACAGATTTCGTGGAACCATGGCCTCTGGTTAAATTTAAGCTACAGATGCTATAGCTGTAACTTTTCAATCAATAGATATAATAAAATAATAAAAACTGCAGATTTAGTCGCTAATTTATTTATTAGTTAAGCTAAAACAATTTCCTAGCTGTAACTTTTGAATACACAGATATATCAAAATTCGGAAAACGACAGCTTTTATAGCCATTTTGTTACGCTTACCGCAGTTATGTGTGTAACGTATGTAACAGGATTAATTATTATTTAACCAATGGAGATATCAACTCTGAAGAGCGGTAAAACAAAATGTGTAGCTCTGAGAAACAACTTAACTTACTTCGAAGTTTTTATCGCCATTGCTAAACGGAATGAGTAAGACCTACAAAACTGTTGTAACGTACCACACTTGCAATAAAATAGCTAAAAAAACGCCGCATTAGGAGTTTGAGATCTGTATTGGATAAAAATTTACAGCTGTGGCCTCTTAGCTTAAACATGTTCCCGAGGATATCTAATGTTTCTGGGCATCGGTAAGAGCTGCAAAATACTGTTTTTAATGTTACAAAATAGCAACAAAATTAAATTTGAGCTACAGAGAAGATTGTTTCTTTGGATCAGTAAGATCTGCAAAACATTTTCAGCTTGAGAAATTAGCAACAAATTCTGCGCTGTCCGAAATTTGATATCTAGGTACTGTGAGCTTAAACGTCTTACCCAGGTCGTTGTTTTTCGGATTTGTTGACAGCTACATAATTGCTTTTAGATAATAAATTAGCAACGAACTAGCTACAAAATCCGCCGTGTGCCGAAATGTTGTGTGTCAAATGAATTTTTATGTAATGCATCTTTCCACGAATATATTAAGAATATAAAGAATAATGAAAGAGAAAGACTTGGCTATGGTCAACCCAGACTAGTATTCACTGTAGAAGAAGAAGCTAAAATGACTTCATATATCCTTATATACGGTGGCCCAGCAAACGAGCCACCTGGAATATTTTTGAAAATACTTTTATTTTGAAAATCGTAAAAATACATCAAAAGGTTTATTTGGCCATACTAACCGTTAATGAAATTGCACTGTCATCAACTCAATTTTTTCAAAATGGGCTCCTACCATAAGTGACACATCGTTTTAAGGCCTGTTTAAAGAGGAATCTTTTTTGTTATTCCATCAATATTTGAGGAGTTTGCGCATTAAAACGTGATTCCTGGATATTTTTCTGATCTCTGATGTTCTTGACGAATAACAATAAAAATAGATAAGGCACTGGCAATGGCTTTAAAACCACTTTATTATAACCGATGATCGAAATATTCTCCATCCACTGCAAAGCAGTGATATAATTCTTCTTGGATACGATGTGTCAGATCATCCAGTGACCCTGATGGAGTAGCATGCACCCGGGGAGTCATATCTGGCGACCTTGTTGGCCACTCGATGGCACCTCGTCTTCCAATCCATCTTTCAGGAAATCGATTATCCAAAAACTCTCTAACTGGCAAGACATCATGTGGTTGGGCTCCGTTGAGCTGTCAAACATGTTCGTCTTTTACTAGACGATTATCTGACTCCAAAATTTCAGTTATTCTTGGATCTAAAGTGCCATCTATGAAAAAGGGTCCAACGATATGACCACCTACGACTCATGCCCACATTTAGCTTTAGAGGTCGCTGGGAATCAGTCTCTCTAAATAATTGTGGTTTAATGTTACTCCAGTTATGACGATTTACATCACCATTTAAATAAAAGGAGGCTTCATCAGAGAAGCAAGTATTGTTTGGGATTGTTGTTTAGGTGGCGTCCATAAATTACATAAGGTGTTTTTTTTAATTTTCTGTCCCTCCCTCCTCCCCTGGTGAGATGTCGTGTGATTTTATTCAACCCCCTCCCCCAACCCCTAAACTCACGTGAGATTTTTCAAAATGTGGGTTCCTTACGTAAACGCATTGGATTGTTATTGTAAAAAGAAAAAAAATTGCTTCGTGCTTTTATTTACGACTAGTTAAGACTAGTATTACTAGTCCTAACTATAATATTGATTAAATCAATATTGATTAAATTATAAGTGTAGTAAAAAATTAACAATAGAATACTTAAATCGTAACTACTGTGATTAAAAAAGAATATCTACTCTAATTCAATCCATGGAGAATCATGCGCGGTCTCAAGAGAGACTATTGGAACCAACATGTCCATGATTTTCAGTAAAATCATCTGCTTCTTCAACTTCGTCCTGATCTAGCCACCCAAGCCGTTGGCGCTTGCGCACAGTAACTCATTAGCTCGTCTTGTGACAATCGCACTTTGCGGAACATACGCCCTTGCTTAATAGCTGGTGCAATGTGGGCTGCTCGCCTCTGCTCTGCAGCTGTTGTGCTAGATGCAAAGTAAATACTGCATGTACTGCAGCATCTTTTCTCTAAATCATCACGTACACTTGGGCAATAGAGATCATAAGGCGTGCTGATGAAGGTATTCAGCGGTTGAATCGGTATGCAGTGGCGTATTAGAAATGGAGCAAATGACTTTCCGTCATGCTCTTTAAAGTCCGGAATTGTCAAATGTCCATCAACCTGAGTGATAGGGAATGAGGTGGCAGAAAACGGTCGTAAAGAATCATATGCAGATCACTCCGGCGTGAACGAATTAGTGAATGATCTTCATCGTATTACGATTACGCTTAAGATTAAATCTTAAGCATGTACAATCTGGATTAAATGGACCAAAATAGTATATTTTTTTTTGTTTCAATCAGAAAACAATTGCGTTATATTTGCCGAGACCCCCCCCCTCCCCAATGTAAGATTAGATGAGATTTGACTCGACCCCCTCCCCCCTTAAACATCCCCCGTAATTTATGAACGCCCCCTTATATGACCGGACAATGTTTCACAGAATTGTGTTCTTCTGTCAAAGTCTTCATTTAATTCTTGGACAGATCTGATTTTGTAGGGAACATATGGAACTTATTACTTTTCAGAATTCTGTGAACACTACTTCGTGGTACTTGGTGATAACGCAATTTGTATTAAAGATTTTTTCGGTTCAATTACAACATGTCCTAATACTGGTACTACAACGTCATTGATTCTTCTTCGCTAATGTTTCTTGTTAATCACGGATCCCGTTTCTTTGAATTTTTCAGTAATGTATTATGCCTTACGAGTATTTTTGGATGCCTTTAATTGAAACTAGGAGGAGTTTCTCTAGCACAAATATTACTCTGAAGATAAAGAACAATAATTTAAATTTTTTCCGCTAATGTGTAAATTATTTTGTCCAGTAAGAAGAATCACGAAGTAAGACTTAACAACAGTGAAGCGACTATGAAAAGAAATTAAGACATTTACTAGCATTTTTTTTCTTTTTAGCGAATGAAGTTATTAATTTTTTATATGAGAAGTGATACACAATGGCGCACCTCAAATAGTACTTTTTGTCAAATATACAAAATATAAATAATGTTATACAATGGAGACCATATCGAATATGTTATAATAAAATGTGTTAAAATCCATTGACAGTTTCATTTTCCTTGTCGTAATTGCAAAAATTCTTTAAAATTAGAAGGGAATTCTCTATTTTAATTATTTTTCGTCAATAACATCAGAGAACAGAAAAATATCCAGGAATCATGTTTTAAATCGCAAATTCCTTAAATGTAGGGTTCCATTAAAAAAATTGAGTAGCTACCGCTGGGGTGATCAGGGTGTAATTTAAATAACGGTTAGTATGGCCAAATATGTCCCTTGGTAAATCTTTTGATGTGTTTTCGCGATTTTGAAAATAATTAGTATTTTGGATAATATTCCAGGTAACTAGTTTTTGTTGGGACACCCTGTATATCAATCAGAAAATAATAATAATAGGTTTTATCGCGAAATGAATTCCGACATCCAGGAGTTTCTTAAAAATCTAGCTCACAGAGACTGCAAATTGGGAATCGTACTGTGTGTAACGCCGTTTCCCTGTGATTCCTAGAATAGAAATCACATCAAAAAATTCATAAGTTTACTAAAATCTGTCAAAGAAATTACGATACTAACTTTTCGAGATTCTTTCAAATCATCGAACGCAAGACAATATATTGTTGAGACGAGGGCAACAGATAAAGGTTCTCGACTAGAACAATATATTGTCTTGCGTTCAATGGATTGAAAAATCTCGAAAAGTTAGTATAATAATAATAAGTTGTTAAGTATGATTAATCCCTTCGGTTTACCAGTACAATATTGCCTAAATATTTGAAAAAAGTTTATGAAAAAGTTTAATTTGGATAAAGAACGTAACATTAATTCAAAAAAGAAAATATAATTCTATTTAAAAACAAAGAAAACTAAGATTCTCAAATTTACATTAGAAACATAATATATAATATATTGTAATATTTTTGATATCGTAGACTATGAAATTTTGTGAATAATTTATCCCATAGCTTATGCCTTATTAATTTACTAGTAAATTATAAAAAGCGAAAATGGAACTATTATGACTTCTTATTATTGTTAACTATTGAGCCTGAAGAAATTGACACTGTCCTATGCGGATGATACAGCATTAATTTCAACCGACAAAACGTGGATGGAAGCTGAAGTCAAAATGAACATTTAACTTGGAAAAGCTGTTCGCAAGTAATATTGAAGTCAAAATAATTGATAAACTATTTAATATAGTTAAGTATTGTCAATTATGTAGGTATAATGAGCAATCGGATAATACTTACCTAGTACATTTGTTAAATAAGTTGTCTAGATTAATGAAAATATTATGCTTTCTTCCATAATAACCCTAAACTAAGACATTAGCATTTGTGGTGCATATTGCAATATTGAGAGATTAATACAGGCATACAAACAACAAACAAAGGTATTAAAATAATTAATTACAAATGATCTTGATATTAAGGAGTATCCAATTATTATTAACAGCTTTTCCCTGTGTTTCTCTGACTTATCGATTGTTATAATGATCTAATGATCTAAAAAATAAGTATATTGTCTAAAACAGAATATTCAGAGAATATCTAAAAGAAAAGGGAGTGCTAAAAATGGTTACAATATATAGCTGTTAATCATTTTTATGTGTTGTCAAATAATTGTAAAACATAGTCGCTTAAAATATAGGGATTGAAAACGAAATTTATTTAGTATACTTACTGACAAAGAGATCAGAACACCCAGAAAGACGTATTTAAATTTAATATTGTTTTGATAAATCTTAGATGCCTAGTAAGGAGTAAGTGATTAAAATTTGGTAAAGTTTGGTGAATGTTTTTTCATGTAAACTTTTTTTATCAATTAATATTGATGTCTTTTTTTCTATTTTTTTAATTTACCAAAAAAACAACCCATATTTAGTAATGTAAAAATGCCTAAACTACGTGTACGCCGAATGTATCGCCAGCTAAGTGAATTTGAAAGTGGTCGAATTATGGGTTTACGGGAGGCGGTTTTTCATTTCAAGAAATCGCTAACCGCACAAACAGAAATCCAACTACTGTTATGAGACGTTGTCAAGCGTGGTTTGATAATACCCAAAACAGAGAAGAGTAGATAGAGGACGTCAAAGGGCCACAAATGAAGTTCAATATCGATCTCTAAGACTTATGGACTTTAGAGACAAATTTTCGACAACTCGAAGTTTGGCTGATGAGTGGTTAGAACAAGGCCATCTTGTAAGTGTCCGAACGGTTTACTGCCGTATAAGGTCCTTTGGACTACAGTATCATCGACCCCATCTTGTGCTACCTCTGACCGCTGGGCATCGCCGACAACGGCTACAGAGAACGATACCACTGGAATGTGGTATGACATCAGGATGAATCTCGAATATGCTTGGGTGGACATGATGGCCGAAGGTTAGACGACGTCGAGGACAAAGACACCGAACAGTAGGCGTTATGGAATGATCGAGGCAACATAACAGCGCAACGTTTTCTTCATAAAGTAGTGGAGCAGAATGTACTCCCTTACCTTAATAGGCTCATGCTCGATCTCATGTTGCTCGAGTTAGTTTAAACATTTTTGAGGAGAATTATGTGAATCTATGGACATGGCCACCCAGATCCCCCGATCTGTCGTCCATAGAACATATTTGGGATATGATGGGTAGGAGGCTCGAAAATGTACCCCAGCCCCCGGGCTTTGGAAGCTCTAAGACATGAAATACAGTTAGGTTGAAATGGTATTCTTTAAAAAAAATAGACCACCTTATTAAATCAATGTCAAGACTTGTTGGGGAGTGTATAGGTAACCGCGGTGGATACATTATTAACAAACATTAATAAAAAAATTAAACTCCTTGGTGTTTTTTATTAAAATTTTAATCATTTACTCCCTACTGTAGCATCTATGTTTTACCAGAACAATATTAAATTTAGACATTTCCTTCGGGGTGTTGCGATTTCTTTGTCAGTGAATAAAGATTAAAGCAAAATAAAATCTGTGTGTTATAAAATCACATAACGAAAGGAAGAACTATACTGTTAAGAGATAAAACTATTTTAAGTAAATGTGTGATGTGGTAATAAAGAATAAATTTATTCAAATTTAATACGGAAAGTTATGTTGTTGCTATTTTAAGTTTCACCTATGAAAGTGATAATTACACAGTAACATTAAATCTGAAATGTCGGACATAAGAAATAAGTACATACATATTTTGTACGATATATTTTGGAGTCAGACCCCTTAGGGATAATTATAGGTATCCCACTGTTTGAGTGACAGTGCAAACACAATGAAATCTGTCAAAAATTGTGAAGGGAAGACAACAATTAAATCTTGCTAACTGAAGGTTTTAAATGTTAATTACAGTACCTATATCTTTGTCGATAGATGTTTCAACAATTTTAAAATAAAATATGTGGAAGTTTTTTTATGTACACTCAAATAACATTCAATCTAAGAGATGCATCTGATAATCTGTATAATTTAAATGAGATAGTAGTTGAGTGCAGAACTTTTTTTTCATATATCATTTCTAGGGTGGGTGCGTTAACCGTACCTATAGGATTGAAAATAGTAAAAATGTGGAATTATGATTATGTATTTCGCTTTTGTTTTGTTTGTATAAATGTATTTAATGCTCTTGTTTTACACGTGTTTTATTTTTCACCAAGTTAATGGGTAGTTTCTAGGTCCAGGGGCTGCCTTGCCTTGTATATATAGTTTGTACATAACCTAACAATCCATAATTAATTTCATGGAAAGTTAAAGAACGAAAAGAAAAAGAATGAAAAGAAGAAAATGTTTTATTTTATATCAAGTGGCAGTTAAAACATGTGTTTAATCTAATTAATTAACATTTCATGGTACGCTAAAGAGCATTGGTTTATTTCAATTCAAGAGACAGTTTTTTCATTAATATTTTTACTTGGACTTTAAAAGACAATGGTGAAATATATAAACTTTACATTTCATTACTTGTATATGGTATCAAGGGGTCTTTACCTACCCATAGTCACTCATCACAGAGAAATCCTTAAAGAAGAAGAAGTATTGGCAGACAAACAATAATTATTGTAAATGTACCATAATTCAGTGCTTTGTACAATCTACAATTCCAGGTGTACAATAATGCCTAAAAATACAATAATTTTGAATTATTATTTTATGAATTATACCTATATATACCAAACTGTTTGGTTACTCCTTGATGATGACAACTTGCCTTTCTACGACACCATTTGTATTATAAACACGTTCAAAATTGTGAATCGTTCTGTGTGTAAACCAAACCATGACGACTTTGTTTTTATTAGTTTATATGTGTACCTATATGTTCCTACTTGTACTTATATAGTTCAAAGAACAAAAATTCAACCACTAACTTTCCTTTATAAAGGTTTTTTGTTAGGATTACATTGACAATATTTGGTGGATGCGCCAATTAACAATTAATGCACCTGCCTCTTTAGTTATTGCAAATTTTCTTTTAAGAAAGTGTTTACGGCTTTTATTGGCATAAATTAATTGATTTAAAATCAAATTTTAATGAAAATAATATTGAATGTAAGTTTGGCGTAATTGTTAAATAGCAATAGCTCTACTTTGTTGTCGAGAAAAATATGAAAATTATATGGACTAATATTCAAGTATTTGAGTATTCGGTTACCTAATACTTGTGGTGTTATCAGATCACTAATTGTCAAGCGATTATGGTGATTTTTTGTTGAATAGGGGAGGCTCTTAAACAAGATGTGTTTTAAGCCCGGTTGACTGAGTTTTCACCGTTACCTAAGTAATTATGATCCAAGAATTATAATTTTGCATATATTTATATATCTTTTGCAAAAGTGTTTCAACATAAGTTTTATAACGCCACAACCTGTTACTGGGATATGTCATAAACTCCTTTAAAAAATCTGAATATATTTCGTTCGTTAAAACAAACTATTATAATATATAAACTAAAATATCTATAAATGGACATAAATACTTAATTATGGAAATGCTTAATAGTGTGCATGCGGTTAATTAGTTACCAACATTATACAGTTATAAAAAAACATTGATTATTGTTTTATATTTTACCATGATTATCATTAGTAAAATTTTTAAAATGAGTTACCTTATTTAAATTGCTCCTATTTTCTGATAGAATAATCAACATTATATGAAATTACATTTTTATTCCTGAAGAATAGCACATAAATAAGGTTGTTTTAATGAAGCGAACTGTTCTTCAGATTCCAATCAACGAAATTGTGTGTACCTATTATTTAAACGGAAAAATATATTTTTTGATAATACCTACTCTACCCAATCCGTGTCTTGTCTCTCACAAACATTGCCGTTGTTAAGTTTGTCCCGAACTTGATTGTATTGAAACCATAATTTCCACAAAATAATTTTATAACAATGCAATCAGATGTTATTAATTTTCAGTTACTGCAAATGTAAACAGATGTACCTACCTAGTTCATATTATATAAAAAACAATTCACAGCACTACTCTATAAAACCAACCAGACTAGTAGGCACCTACACCGAAATGTTATCTATAAACTATAAGTCAGGCAAGTATTTATTGATAGTTTAAGCTTTTTCATCACAATTTACAATTTTTTAATATGATTAATATCCTTGTCGTTATGGTATATTTTCTAAATTGCTTTTAATTATTACTTTTTGAAATTCTAATATTACTCCCTAGTTAAATGTATAGAAAATAGATAAATAGAAAAACAATTAGTATAATCAGTATAAATGGAAATATTGAACTAAAATCATTCACATTTTTCTGGACAATCCCCCTCAAATAAATCTAAATATTAGTCACATATTAGTCACTATATCGGCAATTACAGCTATTACTACAGTGATCATAATATCTAATAAAATATAATTAAAGTGTTTTTTTAAACATGGACCGACCCACCACCCCGAAATACCCGACTATTGCTAACGAGTCTAAACCTAAACATTATATAACTAGTAAAGTTGATTTCAAGTTTGAGGAACTTGAGAATTGGATTTAAGTTATGTAAAAAACCTAGGAAAAACCGTACGACCCACCTTAATATAGGGGTAAAATAATTAAAATGCAACTATTGTTGGGATAGTAAAAACAGATTTTATAAGTTTTTTTTGATTTCTCTATTAAATGTTTCTTTCTGTGATATGTCTTAGTGTTATAAATTTCCTACAAGGTTAAGAGTCAGAGTAGCTTTAAGCTAATCTTCGCCTTGTAGGGGCAAAGCTGTATCTTCTATTTTGTTTTCTTTTATACATATTTTTTGTAACCTGTTTTTCATACTTCATACTTTAATGTAAATGCTTGTGTGCTTTGCTAATAAAGACGATTTCTTATTATTATTATTATTGACAAGATTATGAGCAATTCTAATTATATTTTTAAATAATGGTTGGCAGGAACAACTGAATTTGACCGAAGTACAAGCAAGGCAGGCACTTGCATTTAATGTAATTAAGGAAGACTCTTTTAATGTTCGTTTTGTGTTGTGTTCACAAATTTTAGTCTTTTCGAATTGTCGTGTTTTTAATGTAATTTTTATGTTTCTTTATTCACAAATTCATATGCCTAGAGGTTTCTCCAATATAAATTTTATTACATTTACAAAGAACTTTATGTATGCAATGTTATAAATTCTGAGTTGGGGGTGTCATATTGTTTTTAAGAAGTAGGTATAATTGATTTTCGTGCATTTCTTATTCTGTATAAGTTTATAATGTTAAATCGTTGCATACACTTGCTCAAAGTCTCTTTAAATACGGTATGATTGCTGTTGTAATGCAGTTCTCTTTTCTGCCAATATTATTTGGATAAATTTGGATTGATTTTTTTAATGGTGGTTTTGTATTTGCTTCTTAATTATTTTTTAAGAGTAGGTACAAAAAGTACAATTTTTATACGTTATGTGATTTTACTAACTGTTCGCATAGTTATCGAGTTAGATAAATAATAATAAATAAATAAACTCGAAAAAAGAAATTGCTTCAATCTAATAAATAAGATTATCTAACAATCATAAAGTTACGGTTTCTAGAGTAGAATTTTAAAATAAAATTTACCATCGTACTTTTAACAGAATATTTTCTTTAACGTTGTTTAAAACGAACTAAAACCATCAAAATTCAATCAAAGGATTTATTCTTACTATAAATTTTACAATATTTTCATCTATCTACTTACTTAATCACTAATTTAGAAATATGTTGATGAATATTTTGAAGATTAGGTACCTAGTAAAACTTAACACCTATATGTAAAGTAATCAGTATAAAGGTTGTTGTCTTAGCGTTAAAAAAAATCATTTACTAAGGTAACAAAAGCAGTAGGTAAGTATCTAGATTTCAATAGTGTTAGCAGTGTTATATGTGCATAAGAAGAACTCACAGTATAATGATAAATAAAATTGTAACATACCTATTAACATATTATATGCATATAAATTACATAACTATTAGGTATAATTTTTCTATCAAATTCTCTTATTCGTTCAAAAAAATAGCGCGAGGAAGAAATAGAAGCCGGCATATAAAAACCGGCGCTAAACATTATGCTGAAGAATAAAGTTAAAATTGTTGTCTAATAGTTACTCACCTCATATTGTTGGTAATTCGCCAAAGAAGAATTGGAATTTATATAAAAACGTGACATCATTCCATAATCCGCCAGATTAAATTGCAAAAATCACAAATATCACAAAAAATATACAACACTTCACAAGGAGTTTTTTCGAAACGTTTACCTAATTCAACTAATATCACAGACACAAATTAATATCCCTATTTGATGATCAAATTTTTAAGGGTATGTATTTCGACGGAATAGTTTGTGGAAATCGAGGAAATGTAGATACGCGATATGTTAGATTCAGGCGTTGTGTTCGAGGCACTGCGTGTGAGATAGTGTTGTCAAGTCCTTTGGCTAGTAATCGCGGCTTGCCGGGGGTAAGGCTGGCGGCCATTGGCCAGGACGATAAGATATTCGCTTTGTGATTGGCTTACCGAGTTACGTGCCGCGGGCAACTGCGATTACAAACCTTCAATTTCATCTTTTGATTTACTTCTCTGTGGGTGTATGCGGAGTTGTCTTCTTCTTGCGCTCGTGTGTGTTGTAATGTGCACAAATACAACGTTGCCAACTGGTTTTCATATATTTCCCCTCTTTTATCAGATGGAGAAGAATAACAGTATATAGATAAAATAGCGATGTATAGTAAAACCCGAGATTTTTCATCAAAACAAAAATGTCTGCGATTTGATTCAAACGTAGGTACATAGGATATTGCCTACAGCTACGGTGCCAGTATTCAGTTAAACATTTAGTATCTGAAGATTAATATATCTATTTAAAAAACATTTTGCCAAATACAGTATTTGTGTGTGCAATATAAATGTTTAGCAGTAGAAACTTGATATATCTACCTAGGTGTTAAAAGATTTAAAAACTAATACCTACTTTTATTGTTACAAGATTTTTAAAATATTTTCAGAAATACACTATTTATCGTAAGTTATACCTACAATAAGAATAAAAATTTCACCTTGTTTTTCTTTTGTATTTGTGCTAGTATCGTTTTTCTACTGAGAGATGCCTGGGGAACATTTGAGCCAAGGGCGGACCTACGACTTTCTTTTTCCCAAACGTTATTATTTACAACAACTAAATCCTTCTGTTTATTAAGTTAAAAGTTACATACATGCCTACTGTCTAGGACCATAAGTCTTAATTCTCTCAACTTTAAATTTTTACTAACCTTGAAGGGGCGCTCCATCAAGTGGCGGTTCGAATTGGGAGGTCATACTTATCATGACTCCCCCCCGAAATCGTACTAGTCAAATTGACAAATAAAAAAAACAAGACTGCACTAAAAATAGGTAACAGAACACGATGATTAGGAAGACAACTACGACCTGAATGAACCCAAAGCTGCAGAAGAAACTTAAGATTTGTCTGAATTAATGAAAGACCACCATTTGAACGCGCACAGAATATGAAATCACTTGTATTTTGTTATCCTCTTTCTGTTGCATTTTCAAAATAAGAAGAAGGAGAATTATTGCATTTACCTGAAAAAAATATTTTACAATTGTTAGGTATATAAATAAACAAAACAATGAATATACTTTCAATTAGGTACCTACCTACAGAACGTTTATCAAGATCATTTTATTACAACCTCGTCCCGATCAAACTGGCATCATTCTTCCACAATCATTTCAACAAAAATAGTTCAGATTCCACCCAATCAATACAATAAAAAAGGGAAAGGTTCAAATCCGTCATAACACAAATTAATGGAACCAATCAATGAAAAACTGAGTTGTTACAGTTTTCTCATTTTCCACCTATTTTTGAAGGTAGGTAAAGCTATAGGTATATATGTATATACCTAAACCCTAACGAAGAAAGTGAGTAATCATGAAGTTGAAAAATCGTACTTACCTACTCTTAGGTAGTTAATTTAGCTTTGAAAAAATATTCATAAAAAATTGTTATTTCAATACGCCACCTACGCAGTTCTAAGAATTCCGTAAAATTACTTATTCCAGACATATTTAAAAACCTCGTAAAAATTTCATCAATTTAAAAGACCAATATATGAAAATTGTATATTTTTCAATTGTCTACAACTTTTGTACGTATTTGACATTTTTCGAGGCATACCTACTTTGGTCAGAAATCGTTAAATACTATTTACATTCCTATTTGTTACCCCCATTTCAACGAAAAATTCATAGAAGAAACTTAATACATTTGTTAACTGAAAACCACTCCCATGATTTTTGGAAAAAATAGTGAATTCAGGAGACAGTAGGTATTTGCCTGATTTTCTGAACAATAACTTGTTCTAGTTATAAACATTTATGTTTTATTGTATTATAATTTATTGTGTTTCGCTTTCTATTAAACTATGGATCTATTAGCACTGAGTAATGAAATATTCATTAATTCTTCAATGAAAATAGAAAAATTAAATTACGTATTAATATATCTACATAAGAAAAATACATTATTTTTTTTGAAATTAGTTGAGACATTTGAAGCATTGAAGCATTTTTGCAACTCTCAGCAACTTTACCAGCCAAACTATTTATTACTATTGATCAATCCAGTCTTAGCTAAGTTAATAATAATGCTTTAAGGAAATTCATGGGAAATTTCCACCACGACTCCAACTCATAGCGTGCCTTAGAGGGAGTGTGATACCATACATTGTATGGTCAAGTTGGATGCTTTAACCTTTTACTAAAACAGAAAATTAACTCAAAATTAGCTTTATTATTTTGTGTATATTATCTATATATAAATAGGCAAAGACAAAACAATTAGGTACCATTTTCTCCTCGGTCTCTCAATCGATTTTCTTCATATTTGTTTTGTTTAGTAGCTACTGACCTTCAGTGCTAATATTTATTTATAATATTGGTTCATTCATTAAATAAAATATAATAAAAATTCATTATTTACGTCTATACTGTCAACGCCAAACAACTGATAGTGCCCCGCCGCCAAACCCTCAAAACTCAAAACATTGAGAAATTATATATAGTGTGACCGATCGTTAAATGCTTTTATATAGTTAGAGCATGTACTTCTGGAAGTGGCATGCAAGCGTTGTTATTGTTTAGTGGTAAAATAGTCAATGCAGTAGATCAGTATTGATTTTTCGGACGCTTTGAAGTAACTTTCATATTAAATATTCTGTTTTTAATGTGAATTTAATTATTTGATTAATATATTATTATCACAACCTTCCCGAAGGTATTGTGTAAAAAATTGTCAGACAGGGGACAATAGAGAATGTATTAAATATTTAAGTTCTCCTATTAGGGTTGTTGGTCCTCTCTTTTCTTTAATATTCCTGATTGAAACCGCAAATGACAAAAACTTTTAAGTTTTTTAATTATTATATCCAACATTTTAGTCATTATATCCACTTCTCCGATTTCTCCACAACTCTGTTTCTTATAAAAATATACATTTACAATTTCATGAAATAGGGTCGAATTTCGACTACTGGACGACCACTAGTTTTAGTATATCACCTGTCAACTGTCAAACTGACAATTAAATATTTTTGGAGAAAACTTAGGTATGTGACATTTCGTTGACGTTTACGATTTATTGTTTTTTTTTCCGATTTTCACGGGAATCAAAAATATATCGCAAAACTTCCTGAATTTTAATTTTTTAGTATAATTGTTTATCTATTTTTTTTAGCTTAAAGCTTTGTGTTTGAAGCTAGTCATATTAGAAGAAAATATATTAAATATCTTCTTCTTTAATCAATCTCATGTGAGAGGTAGGTGACCAAAAGAAATACTGAGATATCTATCATCTATTAGGTACTATCAGTACAGACTACTCGTAGATATAGGTACCTACTCCCAGCAAAGCGCCAGTCAGCACCCTAATATACTAGCATATAGGTATATCTGTACTTTCAAAATAGGTCAAATTAAAAAAAAAACAGAAGCAAAAAATTTCGAATATAGGTTCAAGGAACATAGTTTCGAAGAAATAATTCAAGAACCTGAAAAGCTTATATGCACTAGACGGTAATTTCAATGCAAGACTAAGAAAATCACCAACTAACCCTCTAAACCAAATATGGGTAGATATTATGAATCACTTTTTAATAACACAGCGAGAAACTCAATAGAATTCGATAACTGGAAAAATGGAACAAAAGCCTTAACGGGATATATTTTTATATAATATTACCACCAGTCAACGTAGATGTCGGACAATAAATAATGGTTTTCCCCTTTGTTAACCGTTAGATAGGTACTTATATATACGGACACACCTTAGGTAGGTAGGTATATCAAGAGCACATATCTATAACTTTAAGGATGTCACAATCTCGTAATATATAGTTTTGGAGGGAATTTGTTGTTAAGTACTTCTAATAGGTGAACGATTTATTTTGTCGATTAGATAAATGTCTATTCAGGTCACAAACCACCAGTAGTTTTATGTTAGGTATTAGGTAGTTTCTACACATTTTGGTAAAGGTCACTTGACTGCTCCCACTGCAAACAAAAGAATTGAAGAAACTTTGAATTGTTTAAGACTGAAATATAATAATGTTTCCTGTCTAGCAAAAGTGGGTACCTATAATCTACCAAAATGACATGAAAACACCTCAGGGCGTAGTGTGATACAAGTTGGTCTTTAAAAGTTGTGATATCAATTTTTGGTGAAGCTTTTCTTCCTGGACTCAATTAAGATATTGATAGTATAGCGGAGTTTATTCGCATTGTCACTCAAACTGTACTGTTTTGGAAAATTAAATTTAACCATTACACATCACAGTTGAAATCGTAATTGTAGGTAGGTACATACTGGGAAAATGTATAATGACTGCCTTTTCTCATGCAATAAGCATCGTCGAGAATATTACTACCATATTATTACTTAACAGTGTCACCATCATGGCACGACAATGTAGGTATGATCGGTATCACAGCTTTAGGGCAAACCTTATAAATACTTGCCCTAAAGTAAGTTAGAAATAACTGAACCTTTTATTTAATTTGAAAAATTAACTCAGTTAATTTCAATTATTTAGTAGTTAACTGTATAAACATCATATTAGAAATACCACCTATCAATAGTTAAGCATGGATAGTTATTAAGAAATGTTATTTGACAGTCCGTTGAAATTTATGATTTATTGTTATTACGATTTTCTGTAAGTTTGATGTGAAGCAAATATATGGAAACACTTCGGGATCGACCTTAATACAGAACTGTTTAAACTATCTAAATCTTCCTTCTTTTTAAGAAGTCCTTAAGTAGAGGAATTGCTTCATGGTAACCATAATGCCCACTTCAGCTATATAAACGCTGACCGGAAATAGCATATAGTTGAGAGTTGAGACCGTATTCTTCGTTGATAATTACACCAACTGATATACCTAACTCAAATTGTTGAATTTCGAAACTCAGGGTTTGTGAAAAATGTTGCTTGAATTTTGTAGGTACTCGTAGTTTACCTAAGCGTCCTTATGACCGAAACATTAGTCGAAGTTTTCAGTTTGTTCACAATAGTAGTTATAGGTATTTCTTTAGCTCATGAAAGTGTTATTGAAGCATGTAAAATATCCATTAGTCCACGTTCACAACGACCAGTGAATCAACAACTTTGCCTATTTTACTAAAGGATTTAGACCATATTTTTTCGAAAGCGCCTTTAATTCCCACTGTGATACACCTATATTTCTCCCTCTTGGTCGGCCTACTGATCTATCTCCTTCTGGTTTTTCGTAATTATGAATGTTAACGGAAAATCCTGGAACAGGTCAATTTTTATATCAGAAACTACATTTTTTTAATGAAATTATTCAACCTGCTAGAGGTAATAACCATTCCTAAAAAAATAATTGAAACGTGTATCGTGTGAAACTGCATTTAAAAGAGTTTTGAATTCTCTATTCAGCAATATGGGATTTCTTAATTTTTGGACGCGGGTATTCAGAAAAAAAAATTATTTTATACAAAAAAGTAAAATCGGATATTTTTGTGACATTTCAGACGCATTTCAAATTTATTTTAGTTCGCTAAACGCCGTTTATAATTTTTAGTTATTAGGGGAGATCAGTCGAAGATGGCGCACCTAAGGGAAAACAATTGATATTGACCAATCAAACAAATGAAGTAAGTTTGCATTATTACCCAGTAATCTTTGACATGTCCGCAAGTATATTTCGAGTTTACAAAAACTAGCTGTCGCCCTGTGGTCGAAATTCGACCAATTGTGTCAATATCTCTGGCAGGTGAAGTACCCTGAGAATTTTATAGTGACATTCTATCCTAGGACTTAAGGGAGAACAGCAATTACACGGAACGGATCCAGATTCGGAACCGCTGTATGATAGTTTCCTCGAAAATCCTTCTACAAATAAGTAACGAAATTCATGTTGTTTTTCAGATACAATTAATAGGACTTTATTTCTTCAAATTCGTAATTCTTAATTTAATATGACAACAATTCAACCGCTAATGGGCTACCCTACATAATTATTTTTTCTAACCACCCTGTATAACTATAATTGCACTCAATTTCTCTAACATTTATTAAAATTCCATCTCATTATATATTTCCACCACCCTGTATATGCAACTGCTCATGGACCACACATAATATTTTTTAATATTTTTGAACCACCCGGTAAACCATTCTGTATATGCGACTGCCTATAAGCCACCGCATTTACTCTTTTTGTTTATGAAAACTATCTTCTGTAACTATAATTCTACTCCGATCTATATTTCAATCATCATATATACGGAACTCATCGTGGGCTACTCTATAAATCATTTCCTTTTCTAACATTTTTTATAATCAACCTGTATATCTATAATTCCTATATTTCATCTACCCTATATATACTACTGCTTATGGGTTACGAAATGTTGCATTTCCATTTACGCCACGCTGTATATGCATCTCTGTATAATATTTTTTGCACCACCCTGTATAACTGTAATTCTATTGCGCCTCTATTCCAAGAACCCTGTAAATTCAACCGCTAATCGACTTCTCTATATAATTATTGTATTAGTTATAATTGCACTCTACTCTATATTTTAAACACCCTATATATGCAACTGCTTGTGTGCCACCCACGAAAAAACTGATGTATAACATATCTGGAATCGCCCTGTATAATTATAATATACAACGCCTTATATCTCAGTCAATTTAGAACATGAGAACACATAACTTTTTACCCATCCAAAAATCACCTAAACAACAATTTTTACTTTAAAATTATTAAATAGCGATAAAATTCTTATAAGATTCTACACATCAATTTGTATTGGAAATTTTTTTCAAGAGCAGTTTCAACCTCAAGTATGTTACCAAATCATCCTGTATTGAAATACAAGAGTTTCAATTTCAAAACTCAATAGGTCAAAGTTTAAATTATAAATTATTAAATCTGTTATTCAAATTATTTAAAAATATAAATAAAATATATTTTTCAAATTTTAAATAGTGTAGTTTCTAAAGTGGGAATTAAGTCGATGTATAATATTTTTGTTAATATCTTTTATACACATGATTTAAAAATATGATATATTTGTAATTCACATAATGAGCCTTTTATCTGATATATTACATGATGCATTTGAAAATTGAATCTTTATTTTCCATTTAATTGTATAATTTGTCCCTAAAATTACTATGGGGGTTTTCTAGTAATCTATTTTCCGTTTAATTCTATTATTTGGAGGCCAAATAATAGAATTAGGTATTTTTTTCATATTTTTCCTATAAACAAAAAAAATGAGGTCTTAGAGTTTGGGGAATACGGGGAGAATGGGTAATTTTTTTAAAATATTTTTTTAATATATTTTAAAATATTCATTTTAAAAAAATTAAAAAAATTTATTTGTACCTATTCGTCATAATGAGCCCTGGGATTTGATATATTACATGACCAGTTAGAAACAATTATAATTTTTTATTTTCCATTTAATTCTATAATTTGCCCCCCAAAATGAATATTAGGGTTTCTTCTTATTTTTCCAGTAAAGTTCAGGTGAGGGGCTATACTTCCAGTTTTTCAAAATTTTTCAGCTTATGGTTTCGGAGATAAGGGGGGAATGGGTAATATTTTTTATATTTTTGTTAATATCTTTTAATTAATTTATTTTATAAATATGGAAAAAATATATTTGTTTTCTTCATCATGAGCCCTTTTATTTGATATATAACATGCTGGGTTAGAAACAATTTTAACTTTATATTTTCCATTTAATTCTATAATTTGCCCCCCCAAAAAAATATTAGGGGTTTTTCCTTATTTTTCTAGTAAAGTTCAGGTGAGGGGCTATACCTCCATTGTTTTTTAAAAATTTTCCAGCTTATGGTTTCGGAGATAAGGGGGGGATGGGTAAAATTTCTTATATTTTTGTTAATATCTTTTAATTCATTTATTTTAAAAATATGAAAAAAATATATTTGTTTTCGTCATAATGAGCCCTTTCATTTGATATATAACATGATGGGTTAGAAACAATTTTAATTTTAATTTTCCATTTAATTCTATAATTTGCACCCCCCAAATAAATATTAGGGGTTTCTCCTTAATTTTCCAGTAACGTTCAGGTGAGGGGCTATACCTCAATTTTTTTTCAAAATTTTCCACCTTATGGTTTCGGAGATAATGGGGAGGGGGAATGGGTTTTTTTATATTTTTGTTAATAGCTTTTAATTAATTTATTTTAAAAATATGAAAAAAATATATTTGTTTTCGTCATAATAAGCCCTTTCATTTGATATATAACATGATGGGTTAGAAAAAATTTTAATTTTATATTTTCAATTTAATTCTGTAATTGGCCCCCCAAAATTAAAAGTAGAGGTTTCTCCTTATTTGTCAAGTAAACTTCAGGTCAGAACCTATAAATCTGTTTTTTTTCAAAACTTTTTATAGGTTCGGAGATAAGGGGGGGAATGGGTAAATTTTGGTATATTTTCGTTAATATCTTTTTATATAATTTTTTTAATATGAAAAAAATATATTTGTGTTCCTCAGAATGAGACCTTTCATTTGATATATTACATGATGCGTTTGAAAAATTTTTTATTTTTAAATTTTTACTTAATTCTATAATTTGCCCCCCAAAATTCACAGTAATGGTTTCTCCTTAATTTTCCTGTAAAGTTCGGGCAACACTCTATGTTTCCCATTTTTTTCACAATTTTAGGCTCAGTAGTTTCGGAGATCAGGGGAGGGGACGGTCGATTTTTTTTAGTTTTTCCCCCCAGAAGTACCCCTAAAATCAATTTTTTTTCTTTTACGATATGTACTCCTGATCGGGTCACCAAACTATACATTGATACCAAATTTCAACCTCTTCCGTCCAGTAGTTTAGGAGAAAATTGCTGTGATGTGACAGAGGCAGAAATCCTGAGTGATATTATAAGGGTATCCGTATATTGTATATACGGAACCCTAAAAATATACCATCTACCTATTATTCCGTTCAAGTTTATTATTGTAGAAAAATATGTCTATCAGGATCATCGGTTGAAATTATACATGTACAAACTAGTTTGCAAGCTACGGTCTCTCCAGTTAGCAACATGTTGACTACGATGCACAACTTTGATTTTTTCATAACGATAAACTGAAACTGAGCAAAAGGTATAATGATTTTATATTTTTCACCCTACCAGAATCGTGGAGCAAATACCAGCCATATTATTCTTTATAGCATTGTCATCATCGTGATTCGTCTAAAATGGCGCGAAGAAACGGCGCCATACTATCAATACGCAAATTAAATTCAGTACGAGAATCGCCACCACCAAAAGTGATAAATCAACTTGTCGAAACCTGCTTGTGTCACATTAAGCCGTGAGGTGCTTTGTATGGGATCACAACTGTAGGAGACAAATAGACACAAAAATATCAGTAGCAAACTAAATGTTTCCGGGTGGAAAGTAAAATATCAAGTTTATTAATGCATGTCCTAAGATACAGACAAGGCGAAAATGTACCCAAGGGTCGGAAGCATATTCCCATTCGATTTTTTTGCATTATTACATCCTAAAATGCCCCAGAATACGCTTACATGCAACAAAGTCACAATTGTTTCAACAATTTTTGCAACAAAATGTTTTTTTTTCGGTCGGAAAAATGTATTTTGATTTTTTGGCTCAACGTGAAGTAAAAAGGTTCTTAGTAACTTTTCTCTAAAATTAATCGTTTTAGAGTATTAAAGTATTTGAAGTTTGAAATAGGGCAGATTGCAAAATACGAAATAATATAAATATAAATTATGCAGTTCATAAGAATTGTTTATTATAAAACCAAAAATATAACATACCTATATATGTCATTTTACCTATATATTGTATTCTTTCAATTTACTTACACCTAACACCTATTTGAAATAATTACTAGAAATCATCATTGATTTATAGAAATTAATATTGAGGTGCTATAGTATAATTTAGAATTAAAAAACAATACATGTAAATTGTACAATTTCTAACTACTAGTCAGATTATTTTAGAATTATAGTAACACAAAATTTTTATTATTTACTCTCGTTTATTGGCTTTGAATAATTTATAATTGGAAAACGGTCAATTTTAGAGAAAAGTTACTCAGGTCATTTTTTTGTACAAGAACTATAAAAAAAATTCGGACCAAAAAATATTTAAGCAAATTGTTTAAAATAAAACATTTTTTAAAAAAATATAACCGACTTCTACCTATAACTAAAAAGCTAAAAATAATTATAACAAAATACAACTCTAGCAAATAAATAACACATTCAATGTTGTTAGGTACCTACCCAGAAAGTAAAAAATGTAAACATTAAAAGGTGCTCATTCTGTACAAATTAATTACCTACCAATCTAGTATATTTTGAAGCCGGTGCCAAGCAAATCTAAAATCCTTCATTGCGTACTTATCTAGTAATTCATCAAACTTGATTGTTGCTTGGCACCGACTTCAAAAATATACTAGATTGGTAGGAAATTAATTTGTACAGAATGAGCACCTTTTAAAGTTTACATTTTTTACTTCCTGGGTAGGTACCTAACAACATTGAATGTGTTATTTATTTGCTAGAGTTGTATTTTGTTATAATTATTTTTAGCTTTTTAGTTATAGGTAGAAGTCGGTTTATATATATATTTTTAAAATGTTTTATTTTCAACTTTTTAGTTTTTTTTTGAACTCAGGTAGTTTTCATTCTTTATTTTTTATTTTGTATGTATAACCTTAATAGACAGAACCAGCTAACATTGAAAGCCTCAACATTACACAATGATACTTTCTCATTTAAATTGGCAGGTAAATCTTTACGAACAAAATGTACTAGTACGTGTTGACTTAATAAGCCCAAAATGTATTTATGCCTTATGGACTACGCCATGTAACCTTTTTTCAACTTTTTTGACAACCCTGTATAACTAAAGATAATTCCACTCCAACCTTTGTACCAACCATCCTGTACATACGACTGACCACGGACAAGCATAAATTTGTTAGCTGCCTTCGGTAAACTATAGACGGAGTAGAATCCATCCCATATTTACGGAGTCAAATCCGTCCTATATTTCAACGATAGTAATAACTCCTTGTGGGCTAGCCCATAAATTAGTTAATTTTTAATATTTTATATTATCACCCTGTCTAACATTAATTCCTTTCCACACTTTATGCAACTTCTTATGGGCTATAAAAGAAATAATATTTTAATCACACTGTATAAATATAATTCAACTCCAGCATATATTTCAACCATTCTGTATATGATTTGCTTATGTCCACATCATATAACAGTTTTTTAATCACCCTATATAATTTTAATTTCACGTTTTTTCCAACATTTTTATACCACCAAACGTCCAGTCCACCCTATATTCCAACCATCCTGTATATACGGCTGCCTACGGACCACTATCATTCTAGTCCGTCCTATATTTCAATCTTCATATAAATGCAACTCCTTCTACCACTTTACTTTGTGATTTTGTTTGCTATAAACCTGTCTATAAACCCACCAAATAGCAGTTTAAAGTTTGACATGTGTTGTCACTGAATTTTCTGTTAGGCCGGGAGAATGTGACAACTAAAAGCACCGTCTTCGCAAAATGGAAAAATTTGCATTTAAATAGGTATTTGCCTGGTATAAAAACAACTCATTGATTTAAGGAGCCGAAAATACTATGCTTTACTACCTATATGCTTGAGTTGTACATAGAAAATTTTCAAATTCGCAATTAAAACTTCCAGTGCCTAAAATTACCGCACTATTACGTTGGAATTAAAATATTTATGAGGAAATGTCCGTTATGTCATTTCTATAAAATTTTTGATAAGAATTTTGGAATATTCGGCGATTTTCTGCAAAACTGCAAGTTGCACGTCGCAGAAATGTATATGAGATCACCTAGAGATCTTCCTTAATAGATTAAACGTTAAAAAACTATACACATCCATAAGGACTAAAATATTAGGGATATTGGTCGATTTTCATGCACGCATGTGTTCATTCACAAATTTTATCACTTTACCAATAGAGTTCTGTTCCAAAATTTGAAGTTTCACCAATCCGCATATATACTCTATTAAACAAGACCATATTCATACAAACGGTGCACCACAGGAGAAGAAATCAGGTAATATACATACAAAAAAAAGCGAAAAAAAATACGCGACGAATTGATAACCTCCTTCTTTTTGGAAGTCGGTTAATAATCGTTTAATCAAATTGTGACCGAATTGCATATAAGCGACAACTTAGTCATTTTATGATTAACAACTACAAATAGGTACAATCTTTTTGAAATGTCATGATATAAAATGTCATTTAATTATGGATATTAAGGAAGAAAGGTTATATGGCCTTTCGTTGACATTTAGGATTTATTTTCCGAAAAACGGTAAGTAAGTTTAATGAAAAATATCTGTATTACAGTTTAAACATCCAAATCGGTAGATAAAGGCGGTTTCGAAAAATTGGGACTTGTTTAGTTTTCACTAGACCGAAAAATAGAACAAAATGGAACTAAAAAACTACTCAACTAATTAAGATAGGACATTTCTAGCACAGTCAGAATAGGCTTAAGTTCAATAAATCTACAGATTCGGTAGATAAATGTCATACATTCCCCTCATACAGAGCTGTGCCATGGGTTCGCCGTTAAAGTATATAATCCAATAAAGGGATAGTCCAGAGTTGTATATTCGGTACTAGACTTCTATAAAAGTGCAGGATTAACTGATTTTTTTAATCGATGAGGAGGTTATCAATTCGTCGCTCACAAAAACGCTAAATTTCCGGCATTGTATTAGGGAATGTACCATCGTGAGATTTAAGAAATTTAATTAAGGGACATTAGTGAATTTCAAGACCTGTATATCATCGGTATAGTCGAGTGAAATGGCACAAAATATTCCATTAGTGTATCGAAAAGAAATTTTTTTAGGTAAGACCTGTGTTCTATATGGTATACACTTAGACAGGTGAGTTCAAAAAATCTGACAAATAAATGTGATATTGGGTGGTAAATAAGTAGCTCCATATATAGGATGGTCGAAATATAAGGTGAAATAGAAATGAAGTTATACAGGGTGGTTAAAAAAATGTTGTATTGGGTGGCACATAAGTAGTTGCGTATACAAGGTGGTTGAAATAAGAGTGTAGTCAAACTGTAGTTATACAGAGTGGATAAAAAACTTGAAAAAATGATTAAATAAGCATATGCAGTAAGGATATTATAGAGCGGATGATTCAAAAAATGTTAGAAGCAGTTGCATATACAGGATGATTCAAATATAAGGTGGAGTGGAATTATAGTTATACAGAGTGGTTAAAAATTTTTAGATAGTGTTGAACATAAGTAGCTGCGTATACTTGGCTTATTGGGCAAAATAAAATAAAATAAGGGTGATTTAAATATTAAAAAAATAGAAACAGTTAATAGGGTGCAGAGGATTAATACTTATACAGGGCGGTTACATCATCTTGTAGAGTTGAATTATAGTTGTACAGAAAATGACAGACAAATAATCTGTATTGAGTGACCAATACACACAAACATATACAGGGTGGTTGCATTACAAGGTGAATTAAAGTTACGCTAATGTAAAGAGGGCCAAATTTTAAAACAAATAAAAAGTTAAAAAATATGAGGATAATACAAACAAATATACGAATTAGAGAGAGAGAGAGAGAGGGAGAGATAAGAATACTCTTAAATAATCAAAAGAATTGTACCTTAAATCAAATAAAAAAAACATGTTAGAAAATAGTTGCACACGGTTTCTAAACGGTTTTTATTTTAAGAAAGTTGAAGTTGTTTTTTTTATATAAATTATTCGATATTCACGTTCTTATACTTATGGCCGGTCTTAAGAGTTACTGATGCTCTTTGCTTTGCACTACGTATATTGTCATTTTAATTAATTTATTCATTATACAATTTATTTTGTTGAGTAACCCGTTTTTGGAAATTGCGTTGGAAAAAACTGCACAAATATATAATGTTGCAATTACATGTTTTAACACGTTTTTGTTAACTTACTTTCGTGAGAGTGTTGGTTAGGATAGAATTTTATAATCGATTGTATACATAGCTCAGAAGGAGATGACAATACACTAGCAATTTGATTATAGATTTCGTGTAAAAGGAACAAAATTGATTGCAGAAATGATAAATTTTCCATTGACAGTTTCTGTCAACTTCAAATTTTTTTGTTTTACCCTAGAAAGTATGGCGAAAACAAACTAATATGAACACTAAAGTCAAACCTGAGATTTTAATATGCCGTTCACCTTAATCGAAAGAAATATTTACTTTTTTTATGAAATCCATAAAAAGTACATGTCATAAGTAAAGGTCATACATTTGGTTTTTTGCAATATAAACAGTGACACATTCATAAATTAAACCATTAAAATATTACATATAAAATTAGAAGACAAATATAAAAGTATTTTAGATAATGCAGAGGCTTACTGAAATTTATCTTATTAGTATGTAAATTAACCCAGATAAGTATTCGCTTCAAGTTAGTCAGTTGCGCTTCCCACAATTGAATGTCCTCTAGAACACTTCTTTATGTATTTGATACATGGGTATCGTTAAAGTTGAAGACGCGAGATGTAAAAACCGACATCTAGCATTTTCGGAAAACTAGCATATAGAGATTCCGAATCTGAAGCAGCTCCATGTAATTACTGGTACCCGTAATTCCTCTGTGTGCTAGTTTCCCCGAAAATCCTAGATGTCGGTCTTTACATCTCGCGTGTTCAAATTTAACGATATGTATCAAATACATAAAGAAGTATTCAGAAGTATTCGAGAGGACATTCAATTGTGGGAAGCGCAACTGATGAATGTTCCATAACCAGAAACAATATATATATATATATATATATATATATATATATATATGTCTAGTTGTAGGCTTTCACGGATGGAACAATATGGAGAAATATTTATCCGGAATACATCCGTTCGTTATATTGATTCATGTTACGGTGAACTGTAACAACGCATTGAGAATGCCAAGTGAGACCTTGGCGAAACGTCTGCAGGATTCCCGGATAAATATGTCTTCATATATAAATATATATATTGTCTTGCGTACAAAAGAATGTCACCTCGAAGAGAGTATACTTACCATTTTTTGGTTTTTTTAAACATACAGCTTATTCTTCTCATCTTTGTTATTATTTCGCTAAAACACACAAACCAAACAATATAACCACTTTTGAATTGTCAGCCCGCAAGTAATCACAAAAACATGGTACAGCCTTTCGTCTTCCCTTTACTGATTAATGATTTTAATTATTTAAGGTGAAGGAAGACAGGACCTTAAAAGCACATTACTTTGATAAACGACATTACAAAACAAATTAAATCTCAATTGTGAACATATGCCCATATAAATATATTCCGCTAGTTTTTATAAAAACGTACAGTAAAGCATTCAAACTGGCAACTCCGCTTGAAATGTTGAACGCGAATGAAAAAAAAGTAAACGGCTGACGCCCGAAGGGAGTATGTGTGTACTGCTTGTTTCTGGAGGGAAATTATATACACGTTTATGTATTCTCAATGCGAAACGTTGCAATAGTTTCTCATAAATTAATTAAAACAATGAATCGTGATAAATTTCCTGGTTTTATCAGATGTGGAGCGAATTCAATAAGCGAGATATGTCGTTTCAGATCAAAGGATATTAAAATCTCGGTGAGTTTTTAACCACAACAAAAAATAGAATCAATTTAGCAAACTAAAAGAGCTGTACCCATGCAATTAGTTGAATTATGCACTGTTTTATTTAAGAGTATATAATTGACAACGATATAATTTTCTTATGATAGAATTAGTCATTTTACACAATGGTTGTTGTCACTATTTTTATGATTTATTAGGAAAAACTGTTATCAATAATCTACCAATTAACTTTTTATTTCCTTGGTTATGGCTACTTATTTTATGTTTTCAATATGTGCTTTCCACATTAGGCCTACCAACTTCCAGAAAAAGTATTATAGAAAAAATTATTTGATGAACACTTGTGCACTATTATGGGGAAAAATTATTGAAAAAGATTGTCAAAATGACTTTATTTTATAAACGTATTTGGATTATGAGAAATATGGAACGCCAAAACCATGTAGTAATAATATGATTTCAAAAACAATTTACTCGATATAACATCGAAGTATGACCACATTATTTATACACTTACAGCTTACCTATAAGTCTGCACAAATATCGTAACAAGGCTCAAACGAGAGGGCAGTAGAGAGATTGAGAACTACTTCCGATAGAATACGTCCAACTTGTAGTTTATTAGCTGCTCCCACCTACCAATTGAGATTTTTCTAATCTTGCCAGGATATTTCTGCATTGCTGGTTATCTCTAGAATATATGCTCTAAGTCATAGGCGTACTCGGGGACAGGATTTGAGGCGATTGAACCGCGTCCCCTCCGAAATAAAGTAGAACATTCATTACATCTGCATTTACAGTTATTGCTAAGTGGTCATATATATGACTCTTTAAATGACTGTGAAAACCATGGCAAAATCCGTTTCGTGGTTTAGAAGAATTACGCACATAAACGATTATATCGACATTGTCATGATTATGCTGCCTGCGTTTATAAAATTAGATGACCTATAGTTTTTTATTTATTAGTCTGTTGTTATAGATTCCTCCTTATATCTACATTCCTTGGGAAGTTTAGTGAAAATGTTCGCTCCACAAGCCATCTCGGCCATTCTAACTTCTCTAAGAGGGGGCTGCCGTTAAGAAGAAAATGAACGAAATTTATGAAGAAAGATGTAAGGAAATGAAATGAATTAGATTTCTACTGCAAGAAGGTACTAGGAAAAAATAGGCTATTCCCTTGAACGTAGAAAACAATATGGATCAGGAAGCTTTCAAGAAATTGATTGAGGCATGATGATTTTATAGGATAATCGAAGAAGATCTGGTAATGTGCAATAACTTGAGTTTTATTCCTACAAATAAATGATTTGATAAAGAAAGATTTCGATAAATATTTTACCTGCACAAAATCGGTAGGTTTTTGCATATCTTGGAAGAACAAAATATTAAGTTTGATTGGTGTGGTACTAAAAAACCTTTAGGAATGTCGTGAATACCAGTATGTCCAATTGTATAACTACATACATATTGTGGACCTGTTGGTTATATAAATAAACATTAATTGTAACTAATGATCGCCCAGTAGTCGAAATTTGGCAGTAATTCATCAAATTGTGAACATTATTAAGGTATATTTCTGTAAGAAATAAAGTTCCGGAGAAATCGGAGAAATAGGCGTCAAGATCTCCCCTCCTTAATCGTTCACGTCATATTGACAAATCTTTTGAAAAAAAAACTATATGAAAATTTGGTCAAAAATTGATATTCCAAATTACTTTGAAAAATGCGTGACCCTCCCCCTAGATTTTTGACAGGGACCGCTCCTGGTAAAATGTTCAATATAATAATTGAGGATTGTTCGAGTTAATAAATATTAAAAAAGAGTTGTCCATCAACCGTATGAAAACTCCAATATTTAATATATTCTCTATTTCCGCTGATTGAAATTTTTAAAATTTATTAATAACATAATTAAATTCACAACAAAAACTTACATAATAAATAATACGAAAGTTACTCCTACTTGTTCGAAAAATCAATACAGTAAATCCATTTTATTTCTGAACAATAAACAACGCTTGATGCTGAACTATCAAAGATGGTCCCCACATGTGAGTTTAGAAGAGCGTTATCCTGTCACTGTCAACTAATCAAAGACCATCCAACGCCATCTCCATCATTCCTTGATGCTTTGACCGTGAAATACAGCTACGCAATATTTTGAAGAAAAAATATGTTGGCTAAAAACATATTTTATTCTAGAATAAATATAGGTACTTCACTTACTATAATAAATCAGTAGATGCATTGAATTCTTTATATTTTAAATAAAATTTATATTTTAAATAAAACAAATTATCTATGGGACACAAAATAGTTACTACTGATACATTTTCCAAAAATATTTTGGAATTTGAGACTAAAAATTTCAGACTTAAAGTGAGTATTCAAAATGAAATAGAATCTTTATTCTGACTTTTTACAGTTAACGATTTCTAATCAGCAGAAAATGTAAGCAATCAACTCAAAAGTTAAAATGATAGTGATATTCTATATATAACAATACAAATAACTACAAACCATAAGTACATATTAATAAAGATATCTTCAATTCAATATAATTTCATTAATTTGAATGTAAAATATAAAAAAATACAATGCACCTGCTATTAATTAATGTTAAATAATACCTACTAGCTGTCGCCCAGTGGTCGAAATTCGACCAATTGTGTCAATATCTCTGGCAGGTTAAGTAACATGAAAATTTTATCGTGACATTCTATCGTAGGACTTTAGGGAGAACAGCAATTACACAGAATGGATCCAGATTCGGAACCTCTGTGTGATAGTTTCCTCGAAAATCCTAGATGTCGGTCTTACATCTGGCTTCTACAAATAAGTAACGAAATTCAAGTTTTTTTCAGATATAATTCATAGAACTTTATTTGTGTTCAAATTCGTAATTCTTAATTTAATATGACAACAATTCAACTGCTAATGGGCTACCCTACATATTTATTTTTTCTAACACCCCTGTATAGCTATAATTGCACTCAATTCTCTAACATTTATTAAAATCCTCATTATAATAATTCCATCTCATTATATATTTCCACCACCCTGTATATGCAACTGCTTATGGACCACGCATAATATTTTTTAACATTTTTCAACCACCAGGTAAACCATTCTGTATATGCCACTGCCTATGACCCACCATATTTACTCTTTTTGTTTATGAAATTTTTAATTATCTTCTGTAACTATAATTCTACTCCGACCTATATTTCAATCATTATATATATGGAACTCTTCGTGGTCTACTCTATAAATCATTTCCTATTCTAACATTTTTTATCACCATCGTGTATATCTATAATTCCTCTTACCCTATATTTCATCTTAACTATATATACAACTGCTTATGGGTTACGAAATGTTGCATTTCCATTTCCGCCACCCTGTATATGGATCTATGTATAACATTTTTTGCACCACCCTGTATAACTGTAATTTTACTGCACCTTCTATTCCAAGAACCCTGTAAATTCAACCGCTAATGGGCTTCCCCATATAATTATTTTATTAGTTATAATTGCACTCTACTCTATATTTTAAACACCCTAAATATGCAACTGCTTATGTGCCACCCATTAAAAAAATTATTTCTAACATATCTGGAATCGCCCTTTATAATTATGATATTCAACGATTACTTTACCCACTAAACAATAACAACGCTTGCATGCCACCTCCAGAAGTACATGCTCTAAGTATATAATAGCATTGGTCTGTCTATATATAATTACTCAATGGTTTGAGTCTGGCGGCGGCAGCAAGCGGCACATTCATTTGTTTGGCATTGACATTATTGACGTAAATAATGAATTTTTATTATATTTTATTTAATGAATGAACCAATATTATAAATTAAGATTAGCATTCTGCACTGAAGGTCGTCAGTAGCTACTAAACAAAACAAAAATGAAGAAAATCGGTTGAGAAACAGAGGAGAAAATGGTACCTAATCGTTTTGTCTTAGCCTATTTATATATAGATATATGTTGAAAACTTTTCTCTGTGAATGGCACTGAAAACGTGAACTTTTACTCGTTCAATTTAAAACATGCCTTTACCACCTTGCTATAATAATCTAACGGCAAACAATATATTGAAATGTCAAAATCGAATCAAAGGCGCTACAACCAAGATGCCATGAATATCACAGATGCTAGATCTAACTATTTATATGGCATCTTACGATCTGTTCATAATATTCATTCATTTTGTAATTGTAATTTAATGAAATATGAAATTTATTCGCTAAAAATAAAAAGATTCTAAAGTATAATATTAAAACTAGTAGATAAAATATCAGAAATAAATTGATCAATTGCAACATAATTCAGTTTTTAGTTGACAAATCATATTTACAAATCAATAAAAGTTGCAAATTTGCGAGAGCCCAATAAATGGCGTAAACGTAATATAATTTTTCTCGAGTTGGATTTCAATAGCATGACTACCTAGAATAACTTTAGGTAAGGGTCAAAACTTGTTCGTTTTGCGTTTAATTTCAGTCAGTCTTTCAAATTCGATTGAATCTATCTTACGATTTTCTCCAAGCAATATGGCGACACTGTTACTATTATCTGTTTGGCATTCACAGTATGGACTTAAATAATGAATTTTTTATTTGATTTTTTTAAATGATATATGTGATATAAATAAATTTTAGCACTCGGCACTGAAGGTCGTCAATAGTACAAATGAGAAAATGGTACTGAACCGTTTTGTCTTTGCATATTTATAAGTATACGGATGTAATGTCCTTTGCTATTTTGTTATACCTACAAACCTGCGAAGTCAATAAATGACAATAATTGGAATATATGATAGTGTCATATAGATAATTTCATAACACAGAATAAGACAATTAGGATAGCATACCATTTCGCTCATTACAAATATAATATTATTTTATAGATTCAATTACTAGGTTAGCTATACCGTGCAGGAAAATTTGTTGTAAATACGTTCAATAAAATACAAAAGTAATTGAACTAAAAAGGAAGAAATGTTTTTCTGTAACATTAAAATACTTATATTGAAGTCGGTGCAAGCCAGTGTTTATAAAAATATATTTACTTAATTACTGAGACATCATTTATTTTAGAATTAACTTGGCATTGCTTCAAAATAAGTTTTTAAATGTTGCTGAAAAATATGAGTTCTTGCTTTGTGTTACGTTACTTTTTGTGTTTTTGTGAAGTCGGTTTTTGTTTTTTTATATTAATTTTTTAGTTTTTTTTACTGATAAATTGGCATAATTGCATACAGTCATTAACTTTGTTTCAGAACAATTTTCGATATTGCCAAAAATAAAGATATTTTACTTTTAAACAATATTAAAGTTTTTTGACAAACCTAGTATAGAACTGAAAAACTAACATCTGATTTCGTGCAGATTTTATGGAGAAAGACACTTTTTCTAAACAATTAATAAGATAGTATTAGATGTGATTCCAACTTGGTCAACGAGATTAACATTTTTAAATGATTTAAAAAACTTGCCAAAATTAAAAATAGTTCAAGTCTCCATGCGAGTGATTATAGACTTCATTAAATTACAAACCAGTAGAGCACACTGTGCTTGAGTTTAAAGTACACTATAGAAACTGCCTAAATTAAAATGAAACCATAAAAGTGTATGTCTTAATATATCTGAGTAGGAATTCATTGGGAAAATTTTTAAATACATTAACATTTTGCCAAATAGATTGATTATCAGTGCGGCTAATAGGGTAATTGTGTTTAGAAGCAAAATCACAAACACTATTTCGCATTCAGTGTGTTCTGTCATTTCCTATCTTAAATCAGGAGCGTTATTTATAAGTGTAAACTTCATGTTATAATGAATTATTGCCTATTAATGACTATTATGAATCACCGTGCCTTAAGTAATGTTTGATGAATATTCTTGTTGAAATATTTGAGTTACTCACTTTATAATAGATGGTGCTGAACCCAATATTGCCCTTGGGGTGTCCAATTATGCAAAAATCATTAATTCCACATTTTGCATTACTACTTTTCTTTTCAATTATATTAACTCATATGTCATCCAAACTGGTATAATCACAAGTTCATCTAGGTGAGTGAACTATGTCACAGGAAATATTTTTTATAATACGTAATTAATGGTATTAGATATAATGGTTTCAAGCTCTTTATAATCGTATTAGCTAAAGTTTGAAGAATATAAACTTGAATATTTTCTTCCTTCTTTCCTTCGTTCTTAAAATATATCTAATCTAATATACTACCTTTTCGAGATTTTTCAATTCATTGAACGTAAGACAAATTAATCAGATGGACCTCGTCTTCCTGGAAGTAAGTTAATTTTTAACTAGCGCCCCAAGATCAGGTCAACATATCTCATTCCTGTCCAAGTATCCTTATAAAATATAGGCCCATATACTTTGCTTTCTATCGAACCACATCAAACATTCACACTATATGATGTTGACAGTTTCTGGGATGACTGAGAACTAAATTTTCTTGTGACCAATAATGAACATTTTGGCGATTGAACATAAATGTGTTGGAAACCAATTGCAAATGGTTGCTCTTCTTTCGTGATCAACAGACATCAAAGTTTGGATTGATTGATACTTATGAGTAATAAACTTTTGTAAGACCCGCCATATTGTCACCAAACTAACACCGTGCCCATTTGCTAAATGTTGTCGAGTTTTCTTTGTGTGCTGGAAAATAGGTCAAGATGTTAATTTTAAATTAATTTAATGTATTCCCTCATAACAAATGATATTTTCTTTCATGTTTTTTTTAACCGTACTGGTTACTTCTAAATTTTCTTTACAAAGCTAAATTGGTTGGTATCCTGCTATTGCCCTATTACTATTTTCCCTACACATAAGTTGTGTTTATAACATATTACATTTTTCAATATGCATGAACATTTAGAACACGTTTCAGCAACAAAAAGTATAAATATATCACTACAAAACTGCACCCTGTGGTAACCCTCAGTTAGATCAAGTAACCAACCAATCCCTTTTAGTTTGAACTTCATAACTAACTTTACTGTGAGTCAAATATCGTTATAACATCGATATCCTTAAGTTTCTGCAGTTAATGTATATGATTTGTAACCGGTAGACTAAAAAATACAGTGAACAATATACAGGTTGATCCATTTAAATAAATGTCTATCTTCAGAAAAAATACCATTACTTTTCTAATTAGCGACCTCATAAATCTAATGATAAAAAAATTAGTATATACCCCCTATACCCCGTCCTTAATTGCATGATACTCGTGTGTGGAAAGACCAACGAAAAGCTCTTATATAAGACGCAACTAAGTGATCAGGAACATACCAGGCACAATAACATAGTAACCTAGTCCCAAAAATCTATTTTAAAGTAACAAGGAGAATTGGTTGTTGAAATGGTGATGTAAGGAAAATTTATAATAATCTGTACTGTACAAACTTTATTAGATCAATATTGTTACAGACTCTGTGGGTTCAATAACAAAAATTTTTACACTCACTATAAACGTCTTTTACTTAACCAAAACAAAGTTACATTATTTACAAGCAACAATGACTAATATCGCTACAGATGTGTCACACGTTGCGATTTACTACCACTTCTAACTCGCGAAATGAATTTCGACATCCAGGAGTTTTAGGAAAATCTACCTCACAGAGACTCCAAATCGGAGTCGTACTGTGTGTAACGCCGTTTTCCTGTGATTTCTAGGATAGAAATCATACGAAAAAATTCGTAGGTTTCCTGTCAAAGAAATTACGATACTTAATTTTCGAGATTTTTCAATGAGCTAGATTTTCCTGAAACTCCTGGATGTCGAAATTCATTTCGCGATAAAATATTGAATGCAGTTATATTTATTAGATAATTCAATCAGTTGAGGGAAGCGCAACTGATGAAAGTTCTCGACTAGAAACAGTATATTGTCTTGCGTTCAATGGATTGGAAAATCTCGACAATTAAGTACTGTAAGATGTGTTCGTAAGTAAACGGTTATCAGCCTGAACAACTTCTAACATTCTGGCAATTTTGTTATTGTTCAAATAGATATGTGTGATTTAAATACCAAGATTATTATAAATGAGCGAACTAATTGCAAACAAACGTTTCTATTTTATTCAAATCTATAATATTAGCTCCATAAAAGATTATCACTTTTTAACTAAAAATGAACAGGGAAATTAGAAAAATCTTAAAAAAGATAATTACCACAGTGGCGTAATACCATGTGCTACTGACTTCGATAGCGCCCCTCTGGTCAAGTTTATGTAAAAACATTACTTTATTAAAAAGCATTATGGCCCCTAAATTTGAAATAAATATTTAAAGTCGTTTTTGAATTATAGCAAATTTTAAATTTATAATTTAACATCCTTTATCTCGGCAACTAAGCACTAAGGATTCATGTCCACATGTCCAAATTCATCATAGCATCCCCTGCATATATTTGGCTTGTGCATTTTTATGCGACTAAAAGACAGGAAACAAAGATACTTTCTGTTCAATGATTATTTATGTATTTCAAATTAATATTAATTATGTTTCTGTATATTCTAAACCAATATTTTGTTACATTGTAATCATTTTCTTCCATCAATTTTATCGTTTGAACTTTCTAAGAACCATCTTCGTATTCAGATATAGAATTATTTCTCACAAAACGGTCACTTTATTCATTGAATTGTTGTAACTTTCATGGCTAGGGAGGTCGTTGAATACATGTTTTAGCAACATAATTTTCCTTGCCTTCATTCTGAAACCCCTTCGGATAACAAAGGAGATACTCGACTGATACAAAGCGGGTGTATTGAACTTATCCTTATGGTCGATTTGAAACAAGAAACAATGCAAAGACGGCCATGTTGACTACTCAAGAAGCCATGTTTTGTCCTACGGCAAATCGGCTGGACGCCCACGAAATGCCGTACTTGATCACAAGAACATCTTACCGCACAATCCGGTGTACTATACATCCACGGCTATATTGATCAACACAATTTTCGACCACGAAACATGTCTAGCCAGAGGGTAGATGACCAAGACTGGTCTCGACATTTCAAGAAGCGGTAAGTTATTGTCATGCCTTCGATTTTCTTACATTTACAAACTTATAAAACGATTATTTATGTTAATTTTCTATAACGTTCACCATTTATGCCATCCATAGCGAAGAGAGTATTTTCCGCCTTTTATTGAAGAACATTTAATAAAAGTTTAACGCTCCATGGATGCTCGATACTTTCTACTATTTTTTTGTTGCCAAGTATTATTGCATTAAGTGCATTTTTAGTGTTACAGTTATACCATTCACGCAGAATACTAGCCAATTTGATCGTTTTGTAACTCAATTTGTATTATTTTCTTTTCCTTTTCTTACGAACTTATTGAAGAGATTTTTTACAATACTTCGTAATACACTTAAAGTTTATAAAACACTTTTTCGGGAATTGCTGGTTTTGAAACCGTATTTATTAAAATAATTAAAAAGAAATTACCAGTTCAAAACTGAACTAGAAAGTTGAAAATATTTAATTGCAAAGTGAATTTCGACATCTAGGAGTTTCAGGAAAAACTACCTAGCTCACAAAGACTCGAAATCGAGTTTCGTACTGTGTGTAACGCCGTTTTCCGGTAATTCATAGGATAGAAAACACACGAAAGAATTCGTAGGTAAACTAAAACCTATCAAAGTAATTATGATTCTGTTGTAAAGTCCGTGGGTTCAATTTAAAATTATACAACTAATATTCACTTTCATTTTTCTAGAACTCTTATTTACATCGAATATACAACAGCTGATTCAAATATCACAACAAAAATTTTACATATAAGCTCTTCGCTCCACTAACTAACTGCTGCGAGGATGGGTCCTCCTTTTAAAACAAACGTCGAATTCTCTAGTATAATCCAGTGTCAATTTTACAGTTGTTGAGTTATGATCGAGATAAGTTTTTTCTCCCGTCCGAACCTTCTAGTTTTTTTTTATATCCCAGCGATCGTTGTCGTACTGAAATGAAACAGGGTCGGCTTTGGTAAATTTCGTAACACTGCCCCACCTTTAATTCTGATCGTCCCGATCAGAAACATCCTCCATGGTAGGGAACAAGTCGATCTAAATGGACCACCTTCAACTTAGCCTTGGGATTTCGACGGATCCGGTAGACGACGTCATTAAGCCTCTTGACCACCTCGTATGGACCATCCCAGGGGGGTGTAAGCTTTGGGGATTTACCCTTGCTCCGTTGGGGCTTGTACAGCCAGACTTTGTCCCTCTCCTGGAACCCGACTGAATTGGCCTTGAGGTCGTATCGTGTCTTGATCCGGTCACTGGTGGCCAACATCTGCGTTCGGGCTAATTCGTGTATTGCCAGCATGTTATGTCGGAGCTGGTCGGCATAATCCTCGATGTCTTGGGAAGGTTCTTCGGGGGAGCCAAATCGCAGGGTAATCACAGCTCCTTTCCGAATAGGACCCTGGCTGGGGTCAGACCTGTACTATTATGTATGGCAGAGCGATATGCCAACAGGATTAGAGGAATATGCTCATCCCAATCACTCTGGTTATTGCTGACGACCTTGGATAGGTGTTCTTCCAAGGTCCTGTTAAATCTTTCCACCATTCCGTCTGACTGTGGGTGTAATGGTGTTGTTCTCGCTTTCCTGATCCCCAACATCGTGCAGAGCTTCTGCAATACATTCGATTCGAAGTTACGCCCCTGGTCTGAATGTAGTTCCATCGGGACGCCAAACCTGCTGAATAGTTGTTCTACTCGCACCGTGGCTACCGTGGTTGCCTCTTGGTTGGGTATCGCATATGCCTCAGGCCATTTGCTGAAGTAATCCATTGTTCCACCTTGAAATCGTATTGCTGTAATTTCTCCATCCACCTGGCCAGTTGTCCTTCCGGAGTCTTCATGTCCAACAGCCATTTGAGTGCGGCATGATTCGGATTAAGAAATGACGACCATAGAGGTATTTGTGGAAATGGCCTACAGCCCTTATTATTGCAAGAAGTTCTTTTCTGGTGACGCAATAATTTCTTTCCGGTTTCGAGAATCCACGGCTGTAGTACTCGATCACCCTCTCTTCACCATCCTGCACCTGGGATAGGACGGCCCCCAAACCTGTGTTGCTGGCGTTGGTGTCTAAAATGAACTTGCCGGACTGTGTAGGAAAGGCTAGGATTGGGCTGGAACATAGTGCTGCCTTCAGTCGTCTGAATGATGTTTCGCAATCCTGATTCCAATGGAAGGTCTCTTCCTCAGTGGTCTGCCGATGAAGAGGCGCGGCAATGGTGGCAAATCCCTCAACAAATCGCCTGTAGTAGGAGCAAAGGCCCAAGAAGCTTCGAAGCGCATGCTTGTCTCTTGGCCAATCACGGATGGCTTCTATCTTGTCTTCGTTGGTACGGATTCCTGACTCGAAACGACGTGGCCCAAAAACTCTACTTCTTTTTGGTACAAGGAACACTTCTTCGGGTTGAGTCTGAGGTTGGCGTTATTAATTTTGGAGAATACTTCTCCCAGGTTCTTCAGTTTGTCGTCGAATGTCTGACCCATGACTAGAATGTCGTCGAGGTATACTAAGCACGTCCTCCATGATAACCCGCTCAGTACATACTCCATTAGCCTCTCAAATGTAGCGGGTGCATTACATAACCCAAAGGGCATGACCGTGACCTGAAACAGCCCTTTACTGGTGGAGAACGCTGTCTTCTCTCTGTTGTTTGCGTGTAGACCAACCTGCCAATATCCACTTTTTAGGTCTAGTGTGGAGAACCAACGGGAGCCTGCTAGTGTGGTCAAAGTGTCATCGATTCGGGGTAGTGGATAGCTGTCTTTCTTCGTGACGTCATTCAGCTTTCTGTAAACCACACAAAATCGGGTGGTTCCATCCTTCTTTTTAACTAGCACGACGGGAGCAGATCATGGGCTGATGGATGGCTCAATAACTCCATATTGTATTGTAACATGGACTCGATGATTTCCTCGACTGCCTGTTGTTGCCCCAATGGTAGTCGTCTAGGTGTTATTCTGATGGGTTGAGCCTTTGCGGTATCTATTCGATGCTGGATGATGTTGGTGCGACCGGTGGTTCCATCTTGACTGTTAAAAATTTGCCAGTGCTTTGTGATAAATTGCTTGGCTTTCTTCTGGTTCTCTGGTGTCAGGTGTGTCAAATTGTCAGTAAACTGTTGTAGGAACTCTTTACTTGGCTCTGTCTTCTTCACCGACTTCTGGTACTCTTCTTCGCAATTGATGATGGTCTCTACTGGCTCGAAACAAGCTATCTCTTGACCATTGGCAATTCTGATGTCGTTGTTGGACAAAATCAGGACTCTGGTATATCTCGTCCAGTTTCAACTATAGCCCGTCCAACTAAGTAGTCATGAGCTGAGTGTACGGGCTCCACCATTCCAACGCAGCTCCCCGGATTGCTGTCTAGCTGCCCATGAATAATCTGTTCCGTTCGACCGGGAATTCTAGCTGAAGACTTTGCCACAATTTTTATGGAGATGACTGAACTGTTGACGGGCCGTGTCAAAACAAATTCCTCATTTAGGAACCGAAGAACATCATATCTCGGGTCGAACATAAATCCATGCTGGCTAATTAGGTCCATTCCCAGTATAAAGTCGTCCTCAATATTCGCTACCAAGACCCTATGCCGGATCATGTTGTCCCCTATCTGTAGCACGACATCTTCCTCACCCTGTATTGACATGGATTCGCGGGTGACTGTTCTGAGCTGGATGTTATTGTTAACTAGCCGAATTTCTGATGCTCTCAAAACCCTGGACTTGGTAATGGACACAGCAGCGCCGATATCGATGGTGATGGTAATTGCTCGGCCATTGATGGTGCCCCTGTCAACTAGGCTGCTGCTATCTCTGCAAAATCCCCGGATGGATACTGTCCTGGGGGCTGGTGGACGGTGAGTCAGCATTCGCCCCCTTATGCTGACTTGTTAGAGTTTCCCTGGTTAGTAAGGTCAGTGTGTTGGCTGGTTGGTGATCTTTCCGGTAGCCTTACTCGGCAGTCACGTTTGAAGTGTCCTGTCCTTCCGCAGCGGTAACATGCCCCTCTGGTGCCAGTTCTTTGTGACCGTTCTAATATTTTGTTCAGACCAGCCAGCAGCGCTTGAAATGGTGACTCTGACTCTTCCTGGTTAAAGGAAACTGCTCGGACCCTCGGCTTGGACATGTTCATGACGGCCTCTACTTCCAAAGCCCGAAGTAGAGCTTCATTACTTTTCTTGACGCCACTTAGTCTTAGATTTCGTTGTACTTCCACATCTCTGATGCCGTTTATGAAACTCTGTGTGGCCAACTGGTCTTTCGTTTCCTCTGGCAGGTCTGGATAGGACAAGTGAACTAACCGTCTAATCTCTGCTTCGAATTCTTGGAGGCTTTTACCGGATTTTTGCGTTTTTCCACTCAGTTGGACTTAATATACCTGGCTCAAGGATTGATTTGTCGTAGCGTTTGTCTAGGATGGCGATGATCTTGTCGAAATTGCCTTGTTCATCGACTGGAATGTTTTGGAGAAGTTCTAGGGCCGGACCTCTTAGCGAAATTACCAGAGAAGTAGATTTTTCTTGATTATCCCATCCATTAGCTGTAGCCACGGCCTCAAATTGCCGTTTATACATGGGCCAAGATGAACTGCCATCAAATGTGGGTGGTTTACTAAAGGAATCTTTGGTACTCACGGTGTGCTGGTATTTCCCTCTTTGCAAATCCTGTTGCATTTTATTAATTTCTGTTTCTACTTTGTTTTGAATAGCACTGATTTCAAATTTCACCTGGCTCTGTATGGAATCGATGTCATCTACTTTGGTTTCAAGGGTCTCCACATTATTTTTTAGGTTCTTTATGTCGTCGTTTATCTCTTTTGTATCTGATTCTACTATTTGCATTCTTTCATTAACTGTTTCAATAACTTGTGATACTATTTGCATTAGTTGTTCAAATTACATTTTGTCTTTTTTCTTCAGTTATTTTAAATTTATTTTGTCTCGTCAATTCAGTTTGATCTTGTTTTTCTACAAATTTCGAGAACAATCCTTCAATTAAATTTTGTTGTTCACTTTTCATTGTGGAAACTAGATTTTGTTGTTTTTCTTCCATCGTAGTGAAAAGGTTTTCTAATTCCATTTTACGTTTTTCATCAAAAGATTTCACTAACCTTTGTTGAATTTCTTCCTGATGTTGTTTCTCCTTCTTGTCATGTTTGTAGAATCTGTGCTATTTATTCGTCTAGTCCCTTCGTAACCTGCTTGACTATTTTTTTAGAGTTTCGTCCATTTTTTCCATGCTACGAGTTTCCATAAATCAAATTACGATTTTAACTGCACTTAATCCTTCACTTTTGACACCAAATTTTGTTGTAAAGTCCGTGGGTTCAATTTAAAATTATACAACTAATATTCACTTTCACTTTTCTAGAACTTTTATTTACATCGAATATACAATAGCTGATTCAAATATCACAACAACAATTTTACATATAAGCTCTTCGCTCCACTAACTAACTGCTGCGAGGATGGGTCCTCCTTTTAAAATCAGCATCGAATTCTCTAGTATCATCCAGTGTCAATTTTACAGTTGTCGAGTTATGATCGAGATAACTTTTTTCTCCCATCCGAACCTTCTAGCTTTTTTTTATATCCCAGCGATCGTTGTCGTACTGAAATGAAACAGGGTCGGCTTTGGTAAATTTCGTAACAATACTATCTTTTCGAGATCTTTCAATCCATTGAACGCAAGAGAATAATTATTTATGCTTTTAGTACATATAACTCATAAAATATCAAATTTCTATGACTGCTTTGCGTAGTGTTCTGTTTTTTGTTCTTTTTGTCTTTTAAGTAAGATTTTAGTATTAAATTCTTATTTTTATATTTGAAATTCTGTTACCGAACTTTTTCGAAAGATTAATTTTAGTGGACAATATTCTAATTTAAAACCTAATTGATTGGTTATTTTCTTGTTTATTCAGCTATTTAAATTTCTGTTACTATTTGTTTGTTTTTAAGTTTTGTGCTTTTGTTAAATTCTCTTTTACGCCGGACCGACTATAGTTACCGGAGTACTCTCGCTCTTGTAAAAAATGTGCTCTATTTGTCCATTTTTGTTTAGGTACAAGTGAACAATTCATCCGGTCGTGAAAAATGACACAGTTGGGATACAGAAAAGCAGTGTAGTGCCAATTAACTCAAGTACAGTCCAACCCCAAAGAGCAATCAGCAGAGCAAGTAAGTCTTCTGGCGTAACCGTTGCTATTTCAACCGGTTTCCCAAAAGGGGGAGGTTATCAATTCGGCGTGATTTTTTTTTTGTATCTATGTTAGCTGATTCCTTTTCAGGTTTTGGTCAAATTTCAAATAAGGAAAAAATTCTATTCGAAATCGACCAATATACACAATATATTGGTCGATTTTTATACGGTATTCTTACAGTTTTCTATAGTTTTAAAATTGGTATTTCTATGACCTGTAACATGTAGTTTTTCAGAAAATCGCCAATAAAGTCAATATATCTGGTGCGTTCCCGCAATTTGTTTAGTGTATTGTTTTCAATTGGATTGAATTACTTCATTGATTTTTAAACTTCTGCACCTTTTCTAAAACATTCCGTCTCGCTAATGCTAATTTTAAGTGTTTTTTTGCGTGTAAAATATAGACTGTATTGACATTCGTGGTTCGCCTCCCTAGCTGTTTAGACGCTTGGAAGTTTCGTGTGTTTGTTCTCCGAACTTTTCGGTCGCTTTGATTCCGTCTGAAGAGACGACGCTTATTGTTGTTTTTTGCGTAACGATTTCGCAAGTTCTTAGCTCCATTCGTGACGACCGCTAAACCGCTTTCATTTTGTTTCTTTTGTGTTTACAAAAGCGCATTATTTGTTGTTAAACCCGCATTTTTTGTATGCTCAATAAATGAACATTACGTCGCTATTTTTTGTGTAACGTGTTGTCCAGAAGAAGCTCTAAAAAGTGTTCACGGGCCTAGCCTCTGAAGGAAGAAGAACCAAGAAAACAGAGCTTCGACGTAAAAGGTCAGTGACTAACTTTTATTTGGTGACTCGTTTATGTGACAGCACGTGTTTATTGATTGTTCCGCTAAAGGTCCTTCGTCAATTATATACTTGCATTGAATCATCATTGAACTAAAACCGCAACATCTTATTCATACATTTTTTTGAATATTCTCTATATGTAATGTTTATCGAACACATTACAATATCAAAAAAAAAACTAACTGAGATTTCCTAATAAATATTTTAATTCCTAGGTAATACTGCGGGAACTAACTATAAACACTGAAAGTTTTAATTGCAAATTTTAAATTTTCTATGTATATAGAAAGAATATGTAATTCAATTTATTAAACATATTTTCGGCTCATTAAATTAACGAATACCAAGCTCATTTTGCTTGCATACCTGTTAACTATCGATGTAAATGAAAAGTTGTCAATTCTAGCATGACGAGGCTTTTAGTTTCAGACTCTCGGCCTAATCGAAAATTGAGCAATAGTAATAATAATAATTTAATTAACCTATTACTAGATTATTAAGTCAAGGCATACCAAGTTCATTTTTGTCGTATAACTATTACCGGCCAATTTAAACGAACATTTCTCATTCTGTGATGACGGGCCTTCGGTGTTGCCTACTACCAGTCGATTAAGATTGTACATACAAAATAAAAAACAAAAACTTAAAAAAAACAAGATGAAATTAAAACATTTAAAAATATATTAAACTACTTTCAAGTAGAACTAATAAAATATTTTTTCTGAAAAATATTAACCGACTGGTAGTAGGCAACACCGAAGACCCGTCATCACAGAATGAGAAATTAACAAAACATAACACTATACAATAAATACCATATTCACTGTTGTTAGGTGCCGACACCGAAAATTAATTACCTACCTATCCAGTACATTTTTGCTGCCGGTGCTAAGCAAACCTAAAATGTTTCATTGCTTACATATCAACTACTTCATCAAACCGGATTATTGCTTGGCACCGATTTTAAAAATATACCTATTAGATAAATTGGTAATCAATTTGTACAATTTGTGCTGTGTTGTACTGTGCTTCATAGCATTTGTTATGGAATCAAGATCTACGAAAACCAATAATCGGTTTTTCGTGGAACATCAATAAATAATTTACTTGGTGTAGTTACAAACCTATCCTACCTTCCCGAAAACTAACAAATTGCACTCGATTAAGACCTATTAGTTACTTACCCATCACCTAAACGAAGGAACGCACTCTGATTGACTGACACACTTTTCACGTTTCAATATTAAAACAACGTTTTGGGAACATGTACACTAAAAGACATTTTTTATTCATAATTATTTTAAAACACTTCCTGAAAGTATTAAGATGCTTCCTTACTTTATTTAGAAAACTTTTTGTTTTTATGTATATAATTTCCTTTAAAAAGTCTCAAAAACAAACAAGCAACAAAATTAAAATAAAACTTAACTACAAAGCTGCCATCATTGGCTGCCATATTTGTGACAACTTCTAGCTGTATACTTAAAAAACTTTTTTTTTCAAAATCATTGAAATTTATTGCACAAAAAATATTTTTAGGTAATTTAATTTGTAAAATCTTAGATATGGTTCGTAATTCTAGGTAATTTCGCTTTAAAATGTTACCAAGGGTCCTTCTGAGCTGCAAAACTCTCACGTTCTGATTTATAACGATTATGTATTCTATGGTTTAATGTGTTCATTAGATAACTTTCGAACACTTTCGAAATTCAGTTATATATGTACTAAATATATACCTAAATAATTATTTATTCGCGATTTCAGTCAGTTGAAGGGAGCGCAACTAGAAACAATATATTTATTGTCTTGAGTTCAATGGTTTGAAAAATCTCTTCAATTTTGTCGTTTTAACTGCTTGATTTTCAACTGAAAAATCCCCATCTATACAAGCGGGGACGTTTAGGCAAAGCGTAAAAATCTTATTGCTTCTGGCTGCTTTATACCGAAGTCCTGTCTTCATTTGCCAACAAGTGTATTAAGACACGGAAGTCGACGTGTAAACTTGTTTACTTCTAATGTAATATGTTCGACCGAGTGTTATCCTTCTTTCACTAATATATGTAATTTTTGTTTGGAACTGTAGTTTCTTGAAATGTTGCATCTATCGAGTAAATATTGTGACGGGAATTAACCCGATAATTCGTGGAATCGAAATGTTCGTCTGGCGTATCGAGGTCGTCGGCTGGCTTTGATGAAGTTCTCGAAGATTCTAGAGGCCATGAGGGAAATTTCTCGGCGGCTTTTTGACCTTCTGGAGAATTCAGAGATGAAATATATAAATAAGGAGAGCTGAGGGACGGATTCATTCAGTATTCGATTGCGTCTACTAAAGATAAATTGTGAATAGTTCTGTGAATACAAATAAAAGTAGTGGAAATAAATTATAGTGAGTTGGACTGTGTTTTTAAATAAATCCAAGAACAGAACCGAACCTGAGTGTGGAAATAAAAAAATTACAATATTATATTATTCAGTGTTCTCTGTATTTTGCCTGTTGTTGTTAAGGTTTTACTTTCTTGTATCTCCTATATATTTGTCAGTATGTTTTCTCCAATATACATCTTTTGGTTTTTGATCCTCTCATGCTCAAATTCTTAGTTCACTCTTTTGCAGAATATTTTGTTCTCCTCATTGCTGTTTTTTAATTAAGTTTCTTTTTTGGTTTATTCTTTTTAAGAGTTTGTAAAAGCCTCATTTGCGGTGTTTTTTATACCGGTTTTGATATTCTGTTTGTTCACTGGGATTTTCACGCCTTGTTTTCCATAACATATAAAGAAAATGCCAATGATCAGACAGAATAAGGAATTCCTAAAAAATCGTATCAAAACTACTTACGTTTTTCTTATCTTCATTAATATCGCGGCTGATCGATCAATAACAGATGACTTCTTGTTCCAGTCTCCATGAGTATAACATACTTATAGTGTTATCTTGCCGTTCTTCTAGGTTGTAGGGGGTAGTCAAAAATACTTCCCGGTGGCTACCCATAAAACTTTCGGAGTCACGGCAGTCGATTCCAGAACTCGTTTCTGGCGACAAGGCAGTCTGATTGTCTTCTAAATGTTATTTGGGGCATGTTCTTGATTATATTTAAGTTTTCTTGGGAATAACACCACAATTGAATTAAAAAAGCTGTATATTGAAAGAAAATACCAAACGTTTCAAAATCGATTCTGACTTCGTTGTCAATTTGCAATTTACATTTTAATTACATATTTTAAAGCCATTGACAACGAAGTCAGAATCGACTTTGTAACGTTTGGTATTTTCTTTCATATACAGCTTTTTTAATTCAATTGTGGTGTTATTCCCAAGAAAACTTAAATATAATCCTAATCAGTCTATCTAAAAAAAGTCATCCAACCTCCCGAAAAAAGTTTCTAGCTATGACCTTGCATACATGGCATCACTAAAGGACTTCAGTGTTATGCACTCATAATACCTAGAAGCGATGAGAAATGTTTGTGTATTATATAGATTACACTGGCCACAAGCTGAAAATTATATTAAGCAGTTCGTCTGGTACTGTCAATAATAGCTTCGTTGCCTGTTTCAGGATTTTATTTTGCAGCACCCAAGTCCATTCTTGGGTTTCTAAATCCTTCCCTAACCAAGTTTGAATTTGGAAGTAGACGCGATGGATATGTTGAAGAACTATGCACTTGCTGGTGAAAGAGTAGATAACTACACAGGTTTGTTCAGCTTTGTAAATGTAGCGATCATTATTGATATTGGTCACAGACTTTATATATTGGTAATAAGATGCGGATTCCATTTTGAAGCAATATTTGTTCAGGTCAGTTTTTTGTTGATGTACTGGACCCAATTGAAACCGACTGAGAATTCTTCCTAAAATTTATCAGATAGTACATAAGTCATGCCGCAACCGCTATATGCATGTAAAAATAAAATGTGAATTTTAAAACGAGGTTTTTTATTGAAAGTTTTGGGGGAATACACTTATATAGTTATTAAGAAAATTCCTTGTTTATGTGACGTTCCATTAAAATCATTAGGAACTTAATGTCTTTCCCTTTAATGGCAAGGAGTGAATATTTGATTTGCGAATAATCGTGTTTTAAAGAGTTCACTGTTGAACTCTGTTTACTGGGATTCACCTTGCGTTTTATTAGCTTTTTAAACCATGGCTGAGTACTCTTGACGCTTTATCGCATAAAGAGTTAAACGTTTTAAAAAATGCCTTAGACATATTTATAGGACGTACAAATGTTATTTAAAGCATTTTTCATAAAACCAAATTGAGAACCTCCTTCTTTTTTGAAGGCCTTTGATATGGCACGTTGTAAGTTGTGTAATGTCCGCCTCCTAAAAGTTGTACAGCATAAAACGCATATTTTTTTGTGTTTGTCAAATAAATTTGACTGTCACTGTCGGTTTCCAACACAAACCAGATGCTGAAAAACTTTTATAAAAATGTTTCTGTTGTCTTCTAAACGTTGTTTGTTGCATATTCTTGATTACTTTTTATTTTGCAATCTACATTAATAAATATAAAGCCATTGACAACGAAGTCAGAATAGACTTTGAAACGTTTGGTATTCCTGCAATATACGTCGTTTTATTTCTATTGTGGTGTTATTGCCCAAAAACACATAAAAGTAATGTTTCTGTTGGTTTGGAACCTCATTTGTTGTTTTCATATTTCACATATATACCTACATATAATTTTCTGATTTCATTTAAAATTACATTTATGTGATTTTTTCAGTATCAAAAATTTATTATCCTTTTCATCCTAAACTTTAACCTTCTCTATTACATAAAAAAATCTCTCTAATAACGCATAACGCTTCAAATCTTATGACAAAAGAAATACAACTTCAAAAAACTAATAATGTACTCAGTTTTTCATTCTTTACTTATCCCCTGGATTTGTAAAGCTTATAATTTGATTACACCTATTCAGATCTATTTTTACCTGCACTTGTTACTACGAAAAGGTCCTTCTGAAGACACCGTGAAATATACGTAACTGATTGCGTGAAATCTCTTTGTGGTAGAATAAAGTGTTTGAAAATTTACTTTATAGGATATAAAAAAATGTTTTAGAAGAAATTTTCGATCCCACGAAGTATTAGTCGATAAAAAAATAATCCTAATCAGCCTCTTCCAGGCTGTTGAAGAGAATGAGCATTTTGTTTTGATAGTTTGATATACTTGCGTACTCTGAGATATAGGGCACCCAGTAATAACTATATATTTACATTACAACATTTTCATGCGGTTTACCTAAAATAAAATTCAATTGTCTAATCATAATGATAAGCCAAATCCCTAAATATCAGTTAGTATATGTAGTATATAGTACTTAGTACTTATAGTACATCTCTTAGTTTTCTGCTTGTGTTTTATTAGGGTTCCGTATATACAATATACGGATACCTTATAGTATGACTCCGGATTTCTACCTCTCTCACATTACAGCAATTTTCCCCCAAACTACTGGGCAGGAAAGGTTGAAATTTTGTAACAGTGTAGTTTGGTGACCCAATCAGGAGTACATATCGTAAATGAAGAAATATTGATTTTAGGGGTACTTCTGTGGGAAAAAATTTAAAAAATCGACCGTTCCCCCCCATAATCTCCGAAACTATAAGCCGTTAAATTTTGAAAAAAATTATAGACGTAGTGCCTCACCTGAATTTTACCGGAAAAATAAGGAGAAACCTCTACTATTTATTTTGGGGGGCAAATTACAGAATTAAATGAAAAATATTAAATTAAAATTGTTTCTAACAGATCATGTAATATATCAAATGAAAGGGCTCAATATCGCGAAAACAAATATATTTTTTTCATATTTTCAAAATAAATTATTTTAAAGATATTAACAAAAATATACAAAAAAATACCCATTCCCCCTACCTTATCTCCGAAACAATAAGCCGTAAAATTTTGAAAAAAATTAGGGATATAGGACCTCACCTGAACTTTACTGGAAAATTAAGGAGAAAACCCTAATATTAATTTTAGGGGGCAAATTACAGCATTAAATGGAAAACATAAAATTAAAATTATTTCTAAAGCATCATATAATATATCAAATCAAAGGGCTCGTTATGACGAATACAATAATATTTTTTTCGTATTTTTAAATATATTAACAAAAATATTAAATAAATTACCCATTCCCCCCTTTATTCCCCAAACTATAAGACCTAAAATTTTTTGTTTACAGGAAAAATACGAAGAAATCCCTAATATTAATTTTAAGGGGCTAAAGTATTAAACGGAAAATAAAAAAAATATTTTTTAAAGCTGCATGATGCTTTAAAAAATATTTTTAAATATTTTTAAATATTTTAGACATCAAATGAAAGGGCTCATTATGAGGAACTCAAATATACATTTTTCATATTTTTAAAATGAATTGTTTACAAGATATTAACAAAAAGTGGGCAATGGGAATTTTAATTTTAATTAGGGGTACTTGGGCTCACTTGAAATTTATAAGAAAAATTAGTAAAAAACTCCAATATTAATTTTTGGGACAAATTATAAAATGAAATGGAAAATAAAAATTAAATTTTCAAACGCATCATGTAATATATCAAACAAAAGGCTCATTTTGTGGATTACATATATATATATATATATATATATATATATATATATATATATATATATATATTTTAATTTATTCGTTTAAAAGATATTAACAAAAATATTTAACATCGACTTAATTACCATTTTAGAAACTACACTATCTAAAATTTTGAAAAATAGATTTTATTTCTATTTTTAAATAATTTGTCTAACAGTATTAATAATTTACTATCTAAATCTTGACCTATTTTCCCTTTTATCTTCCAATCTACTGTAAATTATAAAAGGCTTCCCTGAAAGTTTATTAGTAAAATAAAACTCTAATGTTAATTTTGGGTGCCAAATTAGAAAATTAAATACATACTATTATAAAATTCCATGATTCCCGTGATTTTTATAAAAATACATATGTATTTAATTTTATTTTCTAATAAATTAATTTTCTAATTTGGCACCTGAAATTAACATTAGAATTTGATTTTACTAATAAACTTTCAGGGAAGTCTTTTATAATCTAGTTTCTGAAGTTTAGGCTGTGTAGATTGGAAGATAAAGGGGAAAGTTTTAGTAGATAAAATAAAAACTCTATGAGTGGAAAATAAAAGTGCATTATTTATTTGAAACGCTGAGTCTTTAGTAGAACAGAATATTTTAATTTAGTTGTTAGTTTGTATCCATTACCACCTCTTTAGATTTCGGTTATGATCTTGTCCTCCATTATATCGAATAGTTGGGGAATTCGGAAATCTCCCTGATTAATTCCGGTGTTTTGACGTTTGCTTTTTGTAAGTTTTTTTTATCGATTTATGAGTAATTGCGTCTGTAACATCTTGATGTTGTTAGTAAATTCATTTTTTTAGTAATTATTGAATTAAATGAAAATAATAGTTATTGCATTCTATAGTTAATTATAAAGCTGAAATTTGTCGCTAAACAATTTTTATAATAAATTAGGTCTGGTCTAATAGAAAGGAAGTGTAAATATTAAATAGACATTGCGAAATTTAACGCTATACGAGGACAACTCAACTCAAACGAAGAAGGGACCTTCGTCCGCTTCGTGGCGGATTTAGAGGACAGAAATCCAGACTCCTGAGATACGGGTATTTCACCTGTCCACTTAGGGCTCTAGGGAAATTTTATTAAATTTTTTTCTAATTTTATCGCCGAGGGGAAGGACCGCGAAAGTCGCGAGTGACGCCTGAACCGATAAGTAAACGGTACGGTAATCTTTTGTTTATCCTGAAATATCACTATTCTCTTGGTTTATATAATTATATTTTTATGCAAAGACTCCATAGCTAAACTGGCTCTCCAACGTCTGCTGATAAAAGAGAAAACATTGTAGTTAAGGTCCATATAGGGCTTAGCTAGTCTTGAATTGCACTTCAATACCAATACTAATTGGTATATTTAATTTGTATTTCTTATAGTATTATATCTCCTGTTGTTCGAGAATTTTTGTTTTGTATTTTGTTTTGTTTTGAATACCATGTTTTGTTGGGTTTGACTTTGCAGTCATTTAGTGTTCTTATTACCTGTATATACATACGTCATACAGTTTTTGTGTCTTGGATTTACATTTTGCTATTTTTTAAATATTTTTTTCAATATATGTCTTTTTTTGTTGTTTCTATTTAACTCCCCCACTTCCCAGACAACTACCAGCATTTCCGAAGCTTGGGAACTTATCCTCTTAGAGGAGACTAGGTGACAAGAAACCAGAAGCTACTAAGATTAATGGCAAATTAGGAGCAGTAAATTTCGTTCTATTTTTAGCAAACATAGAGAAGTTTTCCCGAATTTTTTTCTCTAAAAATCTACCACATATTTCTGGGTGGTGGCAGGTCACCTCTTTTCTCTTATGTCTTTTTCTTACAGCAGCTGTAAAACCAAAAAATAGTTGAGATAATAACACTCTGAACAGCAGCTATTACAAAGTGTGGTATAGCCGCAGCTGATACACGGCAGGACCGGCAGTAAACATCTATCTATAAGCGTTTCTAAAATCAAGTAGGGATTTAAAGGTGTGGAGGTTCTGGGGCAACAAGATATGGAGACCGTTAGTTATTTTTCATTTTTTGGTGACCGGTGCCTCAGATTTCGGAGATTTTCCTTTTACAAGACAAACATATCACCCGCGGACACTAAGCAACGTAAGAGGGATGTTCCTATATGCATGAGCACCTAACCCAAATTTCGTTCTCTCAGCCCTCTGGCTAGCAATATGGTGCTGTCTAATTCTAATGTCCAAAGTTCATCTAGTCTTTCCAATGTAAAGATATCCACACAAACAATGTAATGCCAAAGAGTGTAATCTTAAAATACTACTGTTTTGAGAGAAAAACTCGATGCCTGTATATATAAGTACAATATAGTATTATTTAAGTGTGAAGTTATTTTTATAGCACTTTACACTAAAAAAGAGAGAGATGAGAGATATGAGTGCGAAGATTACCATGAATATATTGTGTTGATAATGCAATGAACGGCAATGAGAGAACATTATTGAATTGTATGTGGGACGCTAGCAACCAATGATCTAGAATGACCCCGACTAAATCGATGGGATGCGTCGTTATGTTGAAGTTTTCCCGAAATACAGGCGATATGGTAGAATAGATAGTAGAAAGTTCATTATGTAGTTTTAAATTAGTGGATTAGTTGTTAATTACCATTGTTGTTTGTAAACGTGTAAAAAAACTACAAGAGTGTAGAAAAAATAAGACGAAAAACGTTCAAATATTACCGACAAAAGAAATTAGAAGGAAACGCACATAAGGTAAGAAGTATGGTCCTAGGCCTCGATACGAAGAAATTGCCAGCCAAAAAAATCATCCTGGAATCATTATAGGACTAGTGTAAAACGCCAACAATGTACAACAACGATTCTACTGGATGAACTTCTAGAAAGATATCACAGCTTGTTACCATAAGTGTGACGTTTGGCCAGCAAAGGAAACCAAGAGTCCATTAGTGAATGAAAAAGTACAATGTGGTAAGGTATCGACCATTTTACAGAATCTGAGAAAAACAACAAAATCATTTTCGTTGCCATCGACTGCTTTAGTAAATAGTCCAAAATGTTTGAATTCTTAATAAAAAGGCAAACTCTGTAGCAATGTATTCGGGGAAACAGTTGTTAAGTAGATTTGAATGTCTCGAAAACACCACTCTGACCAATACAGAAACTATGAGTCCAAAGTGTTTTGGAATATCTAAGAATTATTGAGCATTAAGAAGACCAGAACCATCCTATTAAAATACTTTGGAATAGTAGAACAGCTTCCTTCTAAAGAGGGATGGTATATATCTCTGTTTCTCCTGGCATAGTGGTGAGTGTACATACCAGCACGAGTTGGCACTAACCAGCATGTTAACAGAAAAAGAACTAATGCTACTATGCGATTAGGTCTATGGCATACGTGTGGCACCTTCTACAGAAAACAATGATTATGCACGCAGACTACGGTTAAAGCTGTTATCCACTGATAAACTCAAGATAACACAAATTTCCATTTCGATCGATTGACTTCAGTGCAGTTGCGAGACATTGAGACAATGAGACTTAAAGAGAGAAGTGTTATGGACTGCAAACTCAAAAAAAGTGCAATAGAAGATAATAAATAATAGAGAATTGGTCATGCAAGTGACCAGTACTGGGAGACAATTGTTAACGATGGACACTGGCACCAAGAAATTGTAGATGAGATTCGTTTGGGTTTGTCGTTATTGGGTGGTTCACGTAGAATCTTTTAAATACTTGGGATATGGTAGATAATAGGCAGCTCTTGATATAGTTTTAATGAATTGTTATTTGACGTTTTTAAGATCAGTAGAAATAAATAAAGTAGATTGATTGTTCAAACGACATTTTTGATGCTAATCGAACCCAAGTACGTATTACTATATATTTAGGGCGTTCAATAAAATTCATAAGAGATTACGTAGAGATATAATGACAGTAGTTATTATTGTAATCTTCATTTAAGAAAACAGATTATATTATATAGTCTTATAAAGATGTAGTTATGATTGTATTTTTCATTGATAATCTCAGGACTTTTCATCTTATCCTTAACTTACTCAGATGATGTTAATGGTAAACTCGTCAGTGAATTTATCAAAGCTACAAGAAAATAACCTGTATACTTCTTAATTGACGGACTAAATATTGTATAGTGACAAATTAAGAAAAATTAACAAATGATAACTCATCTGAATAGTTCATTCATAGAATTTGTAGAATCGTTTAAAAAGATCTAATTTTCTGTTTTGACTGTGATCTGTCTGACGACATGGCCTCTTAATCACCTTTCAAATTAATTCTTCAACTCATTTGTCTACACAGTTAACGTCATTTTAAACGTATTCTCTTGCGCACAAGTCGTAAAAGTAATAAATTAAAGGCAGAAGAAAATTGTAACTTGTGTGTGCATAGTTTCGGTATCGTTAGTGGTGATCGCGGTCTTGAGGACCGCTCGACCACGTGTATAATTAGTTATGGTAATGCTAGTTGGGGCGGCGAGGGCGAGTGCATTAAATGAAGGGGGCCCGATCACGGAGACTACGGAGAGTTTATGCCGCCTTAGGCTAAGCAGCACGCACGCGATGATACTCTCTGATGCTGGCCGTGCCGGCAGGCTGCATGGACCGAAAAAGAGCTAACAGTTTTCACGAAATTCGTATCAGAGAACTAAAGGGTGTATACGTATATACATTTTGTGAAAAAAATTCCTTTTAAATGTCAAATACAAATTTCGGTCAACTCTAATGTTAATTAGTTTCTAAATGATAGTAAAGCTTATGGAACTTTGTTTAAAAACAACATATTTTCAATATGAAGAAAGTTTCTACAGACAAGATTTTGGAATGGCTATGGGTTCTTCTTTGTCACCCATAGTAAGTAATATATAAATGATATTTTGAGGAAACTTTTATCTTTAATTCTTCAAAAAAACCTAAAGTAAACGACTATACTGCTTTTTAGACACGATCAATAACAAACAATCTACAATTAAATTTACTATTGAAATAAATAAATGGAAATAAACTTGCATTTTTAGACGTGTTGGTTGACCGATCAAACAACATTTTCACTACAAGCATTTATAGGAAACCAACGCATACTAATAGATATCTGAATTTTTATTCAAATCATTCTTTAAATGTAAAAAAAAGGAGTCATTAAATCCTTATATGACAGAGCCAAAGCAGTTTCAGCAACAAAGGAAATTTTTGAGAAAGAGTTATGTTTGATAAAAAAAGTTTTAGAACAAAACGAATACCCAAGAAATTTCATAAACAAAACAATTTACCAAATCGAGAAAAAACAAAGAAACCAACAAACGACACAAACAACACACAACACTTCCAATTTAAATAACAACACACAAACTGATATTAACTCTACAATTATAAACTTTATTCCTTATGTTTCCGGCCTCTCCGAAAAAATTAAACGTATTGGCAATAAATACCAAGTAAAAACGATTTTTGAAACAAATAATACGTTAAGAATAAATTTGACAAAAACGAAACCGGAAAACTGTACTCAAGTTCCAAAAATTGTGTGTACATTGTACCTTTTGCCTGCGGAAAAATATATACCGGTGAGAAATCAAGACCTCTCCAAATTAGAACAAAAGAGCACCAATACAACGTCTCAAGAAGACATATAGACAGATCAAGATTGGCAAATCATGTACTCACGGATAATGGTACACACAAAATGGACTGGAATAAGACAAAAATACTACTTAAAGAAGAACATACCAAAAAAAAAGAAAAATCAAAGAAACTGTCTGCATGTTGTTGAATAATGGAGAAATCGGGACACCCTCTGTAGAGATACCGGTTGCATGGCAACAACTTCTGACGAATGAACATCAAAAAGGAAACGTCAAAGTCGATTGACATTACCAAAAAAGTCAAGCGAATAGAGTGCAAAACATTAAAACAAACATTGTTCGACAACGATTCCTGATAAGAAGAAGAAAAAGAAAATCCCAGATGAACATTCAAAATAATCTAATGTTCTTTTGATTGACCATCAGCTTTTCTTGTAAAGTTATTACAGATTTGAGGTGGAGAATTTGTTTCTCTTTGACATGTTTTTCCTGCAATTTTATGACCCATTCTAAAGCTTGTCCAAGGCTAACAGGTTTATTTCCAGCATAATTGAAATCAAGCTGATGAAACAAGTATGATGTCGCCTCCAGAATATTGAATTCTCTTTCAACCATCTCATCTTTATCTTTGTCAACTGTGACTCCAGTGGATTGATACAAGGGACACTTTTGTCGAATTCGATGTAGTTCCATGTCAATTTGTTTACTCAAAGTTGTTACAGGATTACCGCCGAGACCTGTCACAACCATTGCTCCTAAATCAGCAATATAATTTCCTTTTCTAAAAGTAGCTATTCTGCCACCTACTCTATCCCTTGCTAATACCACATTAACAGTATTTTATGAATTTTCGAACGAGAGACACTATATTGTTCCTGGATGGTCCGAGTTGCGTTACTGTCAAAAGGTGGAAATCTTTTAGGTCATCCCTCAAAAAATGTTGATATTGTACCCAAAAATATTTTAAAGTGTACCTTTGAAATGTGGTAAATAGGGAAACTTAATTTTCTACAAATACTCACAGGGTGCCGTGAGCACTATATTCAGATTAGAATTTCAGACTTATATTGTTGCTGTAAATGAAATGAACTAATAATTTTAAAAGGTTTATATTTTACGGTACGTCACTGAAGAGAAAAATCTGTAACCTTTCACATATTAGCTGATTACACAAAAAGTAAACACATTTTCTGGCGACTGTAAATTTTTATCGAGACGCGTATTGGACAGACAATATTCCAGAAAAATAGGATGGATATATAAGCGAGACGAGTTGAGTTGTGACCGCCTGACGATTGGGCGAAGAGTGAAAAAAGTATAATATTTTTTAGGATGTAGTTTAATTGTGGATTATTGAATTGTGGAATATTTAATAATTATTTATTGTGGTCCACGGAAATATAATACGGACTTTTGAAAATGTATTTAACTTTACCGTCGACAGCTGTTATCTGAGAGGTATATTTTTTGCAATAATTCACCTTCGAGGTTTTTCGTTCTAGAGCTTCTCGTAAAAATAAAACACTGTAACACTCTCCTTTAAATCCGATAGTTCCGATTGGAGTCATCCTCTCCATGACTGAGAGCATGGCGTCTCCTGTAATATTGTAATTGAGGTGGAGAGCACTGGAGCATTGCAATCTCATGTTGAAAGGGTTTCCCCACTAAGCATGGCATCGATTTGGTCATCCTGGAGGAGTGTGGATCTTGCCATATGGATACAGAAATTACAATAATACAACTTTACTGTCAACATCAACAACGCTAATGTTTTATCAAGAAGACCCTGTCGAACAGACTGTGGCCATTGTCGCAAGATGGACGAAAACAAGGGCAAACAAGATTGCAGAGGAACTATGCCCTAACTGTTGGTACCAAGGAAGAAGGATCCGCTATCTTAACAGAAATTCCTAAGGGGATTATTGGGGGATAGCTGGGTATGAATTAAGCAACGTACGACTGGGTAAATTATTTCGAAGACGTCAAAGCCTGGTGCTGGAAATGCGATAAATGCGCAGCCAGTAAGAGTCCCAAGTCTCGTACCAAAGTAAGATGTGCGTGTTCTGTTCGAAAAAGCAGGGCTATTCCGCGACTTCGAGAGGGCTAACAAATACATTGTGGACATTCCTTTAGTAAATTGTCTGAAGCATTTGCCATACCCAATCAGGCAGCAACCACGGTGCAACGGTGTACCGTCGGAGCTTCGTGTGAATCAAGGGCGGAACTTTCTTGTTTCTAACGTAGAAGATCTGTACGATGTTGGATTAGATATTATGAACAGGAGATTCCTCCCCCATCTTCCACACATCCATGATCTGACGGAAAGGTGGATAGATGCACCAGAATCATAAAACAACACCTTTCCTAGGTAGTTTTCAACAACCAGAATGTTTGAGATACCACTGTTCCTGTTAGGAATAGGTTCAGTACTGAGTATTGTTCGGAATAGAGTAAACGCTATCGTGTGTTTGCGCTTTTGAATCCCCAGAAAATCTCCCAATAAAGTCACTGATTATACAGACCAACTTTTTCTGTAGGCGATTATGGTTGGATTCCAACATAGGTATAAGGTCTGGTTTTACAACCTCCAGAGGAACCTAGAGAAATCTTCAAAACAACTTACACTAGTTTGGACTGGGCTATAGCTAGTGGTTAAGAGGATCAATAATGTTGTCTCCGGAACCGAGGGCAAGATAAAGGTGATCCATTCACATCGATGGGGTCCCTGTCATAGAGAGGTTGCCCTAATCGGGATGATCGGAATTAAGGGAGGGTAGTGTTATAATGTTGTAATTTTACGTTACATCATTGAAGCGAAAAATCTCGAAGAAGAATCATTGAAAAAGTGTTACCTTTCAAATAACAGTGGACGACACAAAAAGTATACACATGTTCTAGAGGCCGTCGAATATTATCATATTGATGATTGAAGTCAATGAATGAATCAGGTATAATCGAGAGAAAGAGAATGTTATAGGCCAGTTTTGTCGCTGTAGAGAGGAAACTGAGTTGAGATATCAGGTACTTAAATATATTGCCTATAAGGATAGGTGATGGTTGTTTAACAAATAAAGTTTTCAATTCTTGAATAAATTTGAAAAAAAACATGAACAAAATTTTTGTTAATTTTTTAGAAATAAAGGATGTAAATATTTATAAAACGATTAATGATAAGTGTGAGTTTTAAATATACTCATAAAAGCCTTGAAGCGATACAATATGATCTGTCAAAACATTTTTCGTTTCAAACACGTCAAAATCAAAACTTTTGGCGAAGCTTTCAGGCATGTAAAGGAAATTTGTAATCATTTCTAATACTTTTGCTGATTATCTCTTAATTTAGTTAAATTAAAAGTTGATACTCCAAACTGAATTTCGATCTCGATTTAGATTTTTTTATACTTTTTGTTTGTTTATGTTTTATAAATATATATTCCATTTCAATAAATTCAATAAATTCTATTAAGTCAATATAGAAAGAAGAAATAAATAATTAAAATTTTTTTAACAATATTTATTGAGATTGCTTAAAACCTTTATTCTTAAAAAATGTGAAACCCGAAACGAACATTTTTCACTGAGTTACAGCATTTTCAAAAATCGCTAAAAATGATATTCTTTATTGATCACTTAATTTTTGGTACTGGTGTAAATATTTGTATTTATTTAACTCACATGAAATTTAACTATGTAAAAAAAGTTTTAAATTTGCATTCGTAGCTCTAGAATTACGAGAAAACGCATGTTTTTGAAGTTGGTCATCATATTGGGGTGCAAAGTCTATTACTACAACGAAACAAACCCATGTTGGGGTGGCATATCAATTTCTGGAGCTTTTGTTTACGACCACAAGGAAACTAACCCTAAGAAATGTTCGCATTTTTCTTTACTCTCATTACTAGGAATAGAGCGAACTCGTTGTTCCTTCACAGATTTGGGATGTTGTCTCTTTGTTGTGCTCAAAAATTTCGTTCTGTCTCTCTCCTTGGCACAACAGAATGAGTGCTTATATAGGTAGGTCTCTTATCCACGCATAATACACGTTAATGTTTTTATTTCATAGCTACTTTGTTCATTGGTAGGTACATGTTCTATTTTGAAGACTATTCATAATATTTTTAATTTAGTTAAGAAAGAAACTATACGTCATATCAGATAGTGAAAATTACTGAGGACTAATTTAGTATTCTGGTTTGTTATGTATAGGTACAACACAAAAAATGGTTTGCAAGAAATACAAAACATCGTAGATATTTCAAAAAACGTTGCCTCTACGGAGCTCTACCTTTTCTTCATAATTATACTGTGAGCCCTTCTAATAGCTAGCAAGCATACATTTAAAAGATTCGTTTCTAAATCATTCTGGCCTATGAATAAATATTAAAATATTCGAAGCTTTATGATTTTTATGCAAGATAAACGTTTATCAGACGATGTACAACTTGTAATTAAGAGATTTTTCGGCCATTCGTAAATTATAGGTATTGTTTTGAACATTATTCTGAGAGATATTATATACGTCCTAAACATTTTTGGGTGCCGATTTGATCTCGATAAATTTTAGAATACGATACGGTTTTAGATCGGAAGATTCTACGCTTGCATTATTATGTATTTTATGTCACGACTCATTGGAAAAGCAGTCGTTAAAACAGTGAAAGAAATAATAAAATTATAGTAGATAAATTACTTATTTAAAAATAGTAAACGATGCTGACTTCCAGTTATTTATATCCAACAGGCTTATTGGAATTATAATAACGTATACAGGGTGTTCCTAAATTGGAGATACAAATGAAAAGGGGAGATTCCTTGAATAGTTTTAGGAAGAAAAAGTCCCATAAACATGGGTCCGCAAACGTTTCGTTTTCAAGATACAGAGTGTTAAAGTTTCAATTTTTTTCAAGTTTTTTTCTCATAGTATCTGCACTTCACAAGATATTCAAATGAAATTTGGCATAGATATTACAATTAAGAGTTTACACCTTGTGACAATTTCGATTGCAAATCTACAGGGTGATATTTTTTCGGGAACACTGTCCACTGTTGTCCTTCAGAACTTTTTTTTGGTGAGCCACTGGTACTTTCAAAAATTGTAAAGAAAAGCTTTGTTGTTATACCAAACTTTATGTTCTCTTGTAGTTTTGTCGTATCTACTACCGATTTCGAGAAAAGAAAATTGAATTATTAAACTAGCAATTATTCTTAAAGATTCGATAAACTGGTATAATCATCAAAAAAATGTATTACTTCAAGAAACGTACAACTCAAAAATTAATCATAATAAAAAAACTAAATAACAACAAAGGAACTAAACTACAGCAGTTGTTGAAAATGTCCTCCCCCAACTCTTATACAAACTTCTGTTCTTCTTCTCATAGACGATCGAACTCTTTCAAACACTCCTGAAGTATTCCTAATTGTATCAAACGCGCCTATTATACGATTTCTCAGTTCGTCTACGGTATTCACTGGCGTTATGTACACTAGAGATTTCAGATAGCCCCATAGAAAGAAATCTAAACTATTTAAATCTGGGGATCTGGCGAGCCATGGCTGATGTCCACCTCGTCCAATCCACCTGTTTACATAATTTTCGTTCAAATACTCCCTAGACAAAAGTGAAAAATGAGCAGGAGCAACGTCGTGCATGAACCACATTTCACGTCGCATCATAAGAGGTATATCATCCAATAACAATGGCAAATCGTTCTCTAAAAAATGTCTGTATGATTGACCAGTAAGTCGCCCTGGCAAGAAGAAAGGACCAATCAAATAATCGACAATATTACCACCCCACACGTTTAATGAAAATTCCTCGTGAAAATAAGCTTCTGCAATTCATGTGGATTCTCCTCAGCTCATATGTGTGCATTATGAAAATTTATGATTGAAGTCCTTGAGAAACAGGCTTCATCAGTGAATAGGATTTGGCAATCAAAATGAGGATTGTTCAATAGTTTGTTGAGGTAGCACTGACAAAAAATAATTCTTGGATGACAATCTCGAGGCAAGAGCGCCTGCACCCTCTGAATGTGATAAGGATAGAGCAAAGAATCCCGCAAGATCCGCCAAACAACATGATGACTTGTATTTAAGGTAACACTAATTTTCTTTTTTTTCTTGTACTGGTTCCTGGATGTTCTTCTATTTCGTTCAGCACTGCCTCTTCGAGTCGTGGTGTTCTCACACTTCGTGGTCTACCTGCATTAATATTTTTCTCAGAAAAAGATCCAGTTTCTGAAAGACGCCTGTGAATATTAGAGAACATCCGACGACCAGGCATCACTCTATTGGGATAGCGTTCCATGTAAAGACGCTTAGCTTCTCTTCAATTACCATTTGCAAGACCATACATGAAATGCATGTCAGCCATTTCGGAATTCGTAAAATTCGGCATGTTTTGATATTAAAATGCAACCATCTTTAATTTTCAAAACACAGGAGTTTAATTTGATGTGTCAAAACTAACAATAAATTTATTCATTCACAGATACAGATACTATGAGAAAAAAACTTGAAAAAAATTCAAACTTTAACACTCTGTATCTTGAAAACGAAACGTTTGCGGACCCATGTTTATGGGACTTTTTCTTCCTAAAACTAATCAAGGAATCTCCCCTTTTCGTTTGTACCTCCAATTTAGGAACACCCTGTATATTAGTGAAATTATATAACAATGGCGACGTATTGAAACAGGAATATGAAATATATTGATAATGACGGTTTTATTACCAATATTTGAACAACTGTACTTTTATATTAGTAACAAATGTTCCATCAGATTTCTTAGTTAATATCAGTTATGTTGTTATTTAGATTTCCAACGTCATTTGACTCCATATGCATTACGTTATTAATGTACTTACTATCAGAAACTTCTATTAGTAGTAAAAAATAAGTGATGGTAGGTATCGATCTTTTCGGCCTATTTATACTTGTTATTACCTTACATTTCTAATTTTATCTTTTAACTGGTAAGCGGTCTCCCCCGATTCTGTGTAAATGTTCTTTTTATTTATTCATTTGTTGTTTGATTTTTTGTTCAGAACGAATAATTTCAATTTCGTAACTTTTAAACTCTAAAGAAGCATTTAGGGCCAGTGCAGACTGGGCAACGGTTTTGCAACTGCTGTTGCAAACCAGTTGCATTTCGAACTAGGTTTACTCGTATACGCTCGTTGCCAATATCAACGGTTTGAAAAAATTATCCACAAATCTAGTGTTAGCACAGCCAACTGTCGAGATCGCTAATTCGCGGATAATTTTTAAACCGTTGGAATTATTGGCTACGAGCGCCTGCTAATAGATATAGTTCCAAGTGCAACTGGTTTACAACCGAAGTTGGAAATCAGTTGCCACCTCGACACTGGCCATAATCCTCCTTAAAACCCCTATTTTTGTGTATGCATACCATGTTGCCTTTTTGTTGTTAGCCATGTTCGCTGTTGGTACAGCAATTTGAACTGGTTGGGAATTTTTTTCTCTTTAAGTACTAATGTATTTTATTTTTTATTCTGATTCATACGTACAAATTTCGCTCACATTTGTGAGTATCTTCAGCGTATAGTAAAACTTGATATTATAAAGAAAAGTTATTTAAAAAAGAAGAAGGCAATCATTGACGCATATAAGCTTACAAACAAATAAAATTGGTGATGTGGTAATGAATGAAATATACGAGTGTCAAGTGCACAACAGAAGCATACAGGATATTTAGGCCAACCCACGAGGTTGTTGGATGAACCATGGATCGAAAGTGAGTAAGAAGTGTCTAAAAAAATATTTAAGGTAATTTATCATATACATCGTTGAAGACTTATAACTCCAAAGCAGGCGAAAATGAACAACTTTTTTTGGAACTCTTAACTGTATGTTGAAATAACATTTTGCTTATCCTTGTGCATATACTTGCCTGTAATCTATAAACAGGAGGTGCAAGCTCAAATTAAGTCCACGAGAATTCTGTTGACTCTGTTCCGTAATGAATACTTTCCAAACCTGAACCATCCTTGGATTCCCCAGCTCATTAAGGTATTTTTTTAATCGTTTTTTTAATTAGACTTGCTGGCACCTCACTACGTTCTTCCTTATTCATTTTTTAGGAAGCGCTATTATCAGTACTTTGTTTCTTTTACTTGGCATCTGTCTTCCAGATCCTTTCTACCAATTTCCATGCTTTACTAACAAATTCTCACCACTACACTTTAACAATTCTAATGTTATGTAATTTTCTTCTACAGTTTTGCTACTTTTAACCCAGACACCGGCAAAACACTTGAACCCCCCTCGTAAAACCAAGGGCAAAATCTATATTTAATAGAAATAATCACTAAGCAATTGGTGTTTTTTTTTTAAATGTTCCAAATCCAAATCGTGCAAAAACTCATTTTCTGCTTTTAAAACAGCAGTTGGTATTAATAAATTTCCAAACAAACAGTTTGATTTTTACTCATCGAAATATGCCTAGCCATTCAGGCCCCCGAGTTCCCAAGGACTCGTCGTGTCTCAAACGACTCGTAGGGTGGCATTTAACTCGGATTCTAGTGCCAGCAAAAGAGGGTTTTTAAGCTGGTCCGACACCTCAAACTACGGCCTCTGTCTGGTTGTTTTCTGAATGATAATTGGGGCATCTCTGGTTTTTATCTTTTCTCAAAAAAAATAATAGATGCCTCTGTCTGGATACACCGCTGTGTTGGAGCGATCGAGCCTTTGTGTTTAGTCTCAAGTCTTAATATACGCACCGCGGAGTTTCTCCGTTACATCTTTTAATCCCACACCCGAAGATTACAGGCCCCCGGTATAGCGCATATCTGGACAGGAGATCCGAGTCAACCCAATGTCTATGAACGCTATGTATGGACGATGTTACCAGTCAATGAGCGGACTCGGAGCACCATACAGCGGTCAGGGCTGTATTGATAGGTGTCCAGGTGCGGATGGGAATAGGATCTGCCTAGGATTCTAGACAGGTTCACTACCTTTCCAGGACAGGGACCCCCCGTTCGACACCTCAAATGGCCGTTGTCTATCGGCCCGCCCTTAAGGCATGAATAAGACATGAGTTCACAAATATCCACCCAGGGGTCATACATAGTTGTACCATTTGCCCCTGTGTAGCCAGCACCAGACACCTGACACCTGACTGTTTAAGGTTTACCTAGCGTAGAGGGGTCGCCCCCCGAGCATGCTTTACTTACTAAACTATGCTTGCTTTACTACAATGGTTTTTCCACAAAGTGGATCACAGAGCTAGTTATAAGGGTAACAGGTGAGTGGTTGGCAAGAGGAACTCTTGTCGAATACTAGGTCGCGCCCCACACAGGGCGATGACCCGACATCTCAAACGACAGGTCCTCGCTGTTACCCAGAGATCGTGGAGGCCTCATTCTCGAAAGAAACCTCGACGACTACTTGCGTTAACAGCTTACAAGTCGGCCTCGTTCCCTTTCGCTCTATCCTGAAGGAAAGTGTGTATGGCGAACTGCTGTGTAAAGTTTTGACTAGTCACACTCGAGAGCCGGGACCCTCTCCTTCCCTAATTACTAATGGGCACCGCCTTGTCGCCAGAAACGAGGTCTGGGATTGAGTACCCTGACTCCAAAAGTTTTATGGGTAGCCACCGGAAAGTAGATTTGACTACCTCGAACAATTTTGGTCAAATCGCCTAATTACAGAAATACTTGCTAGACCAAGATCATCTATCATTCGAATAACTCTATTTTTCCAATGGACACAAATGTGAAAGGGGAGATGGAGGACGTCCAAGAGTCACAAATGCAAGACAGGATTGCTACCTAGTCAATTTTATACTACGTAACCAGCCATCCGAACACATTTTAGACGAACTTATGGTTGGTAGATTTCGAGACGTACACTTCAGTGAAGAGACTGCTAGCAAATTAAGATGTAGAAGGGTTTAAAAGTGGTTCGATTTACTAGACGACACATGGCCGCCCTCTTAATGAACACATAAATTGGCTTTTACTGCAAAGGAGAAATGTCTTTCTTTTCGAGATATGGATGGAACCAGGACGTGCAGCGCGACTAATTTTTTTGCTACAATATAGTTGTTCCTTTTCAGGGAGAGTCTGAGATGTTTTCGTAAGGTTTGTGTATGGTTATCGGGCAAGATTTATCGATACATCCTAGACGATACAGTTGACAGGAAATATCCACGTCAAAAATTGTCATTAGACCAATTACTCAACCCATGAGAGAAGAAATTGGGAAAAATTTTATTTATGGACAATAATGTTCGACTAAACGCGCCAGAAGAGTAAAAACGTGTTGCAGAAGTAAATGAGCAAAACTGTATTGGCCAGCAAAGTGCGATATTTATATAATTTCAGAGCAATATTACGTTTATAAGTAGAATGAAACTGCATTTATTTTTAACTTATCACAGTTTTCTTTGAAGTTTATGAATTGGAAAGTTTACTACTACTACTTTACTAATTTTCTTGACTTTTTTTCCTTTGCCTCACACTTAAACATACAAAAAATATTTGGGAAGCATTGCTATAGACTAACAAAGACATGAAACTAATTGGAACATTCTATTTTCTCTCAGTCTACAATTTGTGGTGCGTCCAAGACTTTTGCCGATGTGTGTAGCAGCCTCCACATTATCACAAAAAAAAAAAAAATTATGGCACTAGTTCAGATGTGAATTTCTTAAATGGTCTCTTGAGTTTAACACATCTCACTATCTTGGCCACCATTCATACTCAAGTGCTAAGAAAAAAGAAAGTTCAAAAACGATTTTAAAAACACATTAACAACGAAAGTATAGTCTGCAGTTATTTTGTTTTCAAAATAGTTTTAATACTCAACTAATTTGTTTTTCGGTATAATTAACTCCACTACGTGTATATTCGATCATTCGATCATTAGTGATAAATATCACTTCAAATTAGTGAAAGTCATTCAGAAGTAGTACACTCGATTAATTCGTGAGAACTTCTGAAATATCTGTTCTTAAAGTGATTTGACGAAACAGTGATGATATTTTAATAAAGTTTTTTTTTAAATAGAACATTTCTTTTCTTACCTCACCTAGTTCATATTTAGTCTCGTTTTTTATTTATAAAGCACCTAACAGACAAGTAATCTTTAAACTTCGGAACAGGTGAGTATGATGCTCGAGGCTACACTTCCTAAACCAATTCAAGTAATTTATGGCTTGTGACAGCTTACAAAGGATTTTTGTATAAACAGAGTCCACGTAAAGAATAAGGATTTCAAAGGATTTAAAAAGGTAAAACATGTTATACAATTTTGCACGAAATTTTGACAACAGACTTCAACAATGTGAAAGAAGTCACTATAGTGAAAGAGTGCTACCAGTCACCATGTCGTCAAACCACCCAGTTCCTGAAAGATTCAGATATAAGCTAATCGCAAATCAAGTGTAGCACCTACCTGAATGGTCATTTGTGAAAACTGCCCGGAATACTAGTTGCCTCTGGCGGGATTAACTAAGAGAAAGTAGGTCTATAGATTTGTCAACCACTTTTCCTCTATAATATTTTTAGATGTATAGTATATGATACTTATCTGTCAATCAATTGAGAATTGCAAGAAAAGTCTAGCAAACTAATATTTCTACGAATTAGTTCAGAAAAAGGCACTGTTCGACAATGACTCGCACCAATAAGTATCATACAATATATATTCAAACATATTATACAGGAAAACTGGTTGGCAAATTCTATAGACCCATAGAACACAGATTTTCTCTCTTCTCACAGTTAATCCTGCTAGAGAATTTTCAAGCTTTTTAATTGAGGCAATTACTTACATATATGAAAATACATGAGTATGGTAATGAAGAGGAAAAATTGAAATTACATTTGTTTTGACAGTTCTTTCCCACCGACCTCAAACTTGCTTGATCTTGAGATGCAAATACAATTTAGTTGTCCAGGTAAGAAACTGGGACCAGTTTATATAGTCTGTTTCATAAAAAATCAATAAATAAATATAACATCCAAAAAAATATAAAATACCAAGACATTTTTTTTTTCGTTTTAATAAACATTCCTATTTAATTTTTGCCATATTCAAAATTAGAGAATTAAAATACGTTAGAACAGTACAAAAAAGCCAAGTTTACAGATGGTAGAGACAAGGATGACCAACTTAAATGGGGATTAATCTGGAATAAAAATAACGTAAATGTTAAGCCTCCGGTTTTGTTTTTTTTTTCAACCAAGATAGTAAAATTTACATATATTTTTTAAATCTCTATGAGATATTCTAAGAACTTTTGTCGGGCAATTAAAATCCATCCTCTTGCTATATCAGGGCTACCTTAATTTAATGCATATTGACGGAAACTGTTTCAATATGTATTGGATTAAAATATATTCAACAGCTATTTTGAAGAATAGACTGATAATTAAAAAATATCCTCTTAAATAATGTTACTAGAATATTAATAAGTATGTTTGAAATATTATAATTCAACAAATGTTATGCTTTAAATCAAAATTACTTAGAAACCGTCTGTTTCTTTGCATTTATATTTAAATTGAGAACTAAATTCAAAAATAGGGTTAATTCTTGAGTCGGAACAAACTAGTGACAATTATTTTAATTCTTCTGACATTGATATCAATTGCTAAGAATGACACACAAGAAAGAGAAACAGAGACACGGAGATAGTTATAGACAGGAAGTATAGTTTATAAGAAGTTTTCACTTCTATCATTCAATCTCAAACGATTGCTGCTCTTTTTTTATATAAGAAGGCAGCTAAAAAATTGCCCTTGGGTATTACACCTTGGTTTTCTATTACCTAACTAAATAATATTCTAATTTTTTCAGAAACCTTTGAGAGGAAGTGAAAACCCAAAACAAATAAGTTGTCACCTCCTCAATCATTCAAAAATTACTTAACTGAAACTTGAGATGGAAAATCTAGACTACAATATTTTCCATTAAATGAAAAAATTAACATAAGCGGTGAAAATATTCACAATTTAATTAACATTCTTATTCTGTTCAATTATTTATGACAAGCTATTTCAACTTAACGGAGTGCAACCATCGCAACTCATAACCGATCGATTTCAAATCATTACGAGCTTTGTTATACCTGTCGTTTGAAGCATTATGTGTTAAACATGATTAATATATGGATTATTCAAGCAAACCGCTTTTAACAAGGTGTTGAAAACTACCCATGAACCCGGAAATGGCAGCGGAAGAAACACTACTTAACGTGATACAAGAATACTTGATTGTAGTAATGTTCGATAATTTAAATTTACTACGTAATTGGGTCCTCATAAATATGTAATGGACCAAAGAAGTAAAAAATTATATTCAGAGCTTTGGGCAACGCGTGCACTTTACAACACTTTCGTTTGATTTATTCATCGTAAGAAATTTAGTTGGCTGTTTTCTGAATGATACTTGTGGCATATTTTTCAATGTCTAAGTACTTCTTGGGAAATAACACCACAGTTTAAAGAAAATTGCTATATATTCCAAACGTTTCGGGGTCTAGATCAAACCCCGTTCTCAATGGTTAAGAAACTACGGATAAAAAAAGGCACAATTCTAAGATGTAAATTAAAATATTTGACAATGTGTATTATTTGATTACTGACGTAACTAAGAGAATTTATTTGTAATATACACGGTAGCACAGAAATTTCTAAAGATCATATATCATAAAGTTTCTTTCAAACTGGAAGAATTTGAAAGGGAGATCTTCAGAATTTTATGTGGCGCTCCTAGGTGCGACTTTGTTATAAGATGCATTCGCCAAAAATGCGACCAAAGAACTTTGTTGATTCAGTGATCACATTAAAATCATAAGGGAAAACCTAGGAAAAGCCTTATGAACTATACCGATATTGGGTTATTCACAAGGACATGACCGTTAGCAATTTCTTCCTTAATCATCGGCAACCAGGAACGACTGAATTCTACGGAGGTAGATGCGATACAATCGTTTTCATTTAACAAAATTAAAGCAGACTCTTTTAGTTTTCTTTTGGTGTTGTGTTCTTCTTTGTGTAATATAACTGATTTTTGAAACTGTATTTCATAAGGTTTTTCCTAGGTTTTCCCTTATGATTTTAATGGGATCAACCGAATCAACAAAGTTCTTTGGTCGCATTTTTGGCGAATGCACTATCTTATAACAAAGTCGCACCTAGGAGCGCCACATAAAATTCTGAAGATCTCCCTTTCAAATTCTTCCAGTTTGAAAGGAACTTTATGATATATGATCTTAGTTACGTCAGAAATCAAATAATACACATTGTCAAATATTCTAATTTACATCTTAGAATTGTGCCTTTTTTATCCGTAGTTTCTTTACCATTGACAACGGGGCCCTGATCTAGACCCCGAAACGTTTGGAATATACAGCAATTTTCTTTAAACTGTAGTGTTATTTCCCAAGAAGTACTTAGACATTAAATTTAGTTGGCATTTGGTCCTCAAGAAATATTATTATTTTTAACCGACTTCCAAAAAGGAGGAGGTTATCAATTCGTCTACAACTTTTTTTTATGTATGTCCAGCGATTATTCGAAAAACGGCTTGGGCAATTTTGATGATTTAAATTACATTATATTAAGGAACATTACAGAAACAATTATCTATTATTGTCTATAACATGAGATTTACGGTTTTCTAGAAAATCAGAAAAAAAAAGTATATAAGGGACAGGTTTTCAGAGATTTTCAATGAATCTTCACTGTTTTCTCTAAAACTTCTCACGCAATTTGAATATTAAAAATTGTACTATACAAAGATATGTTCCAGCTTGAATCCGTACATTTTTCTAGAACGTAAAACAAACGTTTTTACTGAAAATCGGAAAAATATATGCACAAAAACTGTAAACATCATGGTAAATGTCAAATTTTCATAATAAATATATAGTTTAAATGTCAAGATATGTCATGAAAGTATGTCGTAAAGGGTGTTTGTAATGATTTCCATTTTGGTGCTTTTGTAGTCAATTTATTTTAGAAATGAAGTTAAGTTACAGTCGCGTGAAATTGCAGAAAATATTCCATTAGCTTAGTAAACCGAAAATTTGTTATTTGGGCGATCTCTTTTGTGTGGAATACCGTTGAAGGTGTGTGCGTGCGTGCATTTAATATTAGGTGGTACATAAGCAGTTGTATACATAGGATGGTTGAAATATAAGTTGGAATTCTAAAAACATTGTATTGGGTAGCATATATGTAGTTGAGTATACAAGGTGTTTGAAGTAAGGGTGGGGAAAAATTATTGTTATTGATGGTGTATCAAAAATTTGTTATATAATCATAAGCAGTTAGGGTTAAAAAAATTTGAGAAGCAGTTGCATATACCGGGTGATTGAAATAAATGGTCGAGTAAATGTATAGTCATAAAATGTGGTTCAAAAAGGTGAATTTTGTTATATAGGGTAGACCATGAGCAGTTGCATAAATGGAATACTAGACATATGGGGCGAAGTAAAATCATTGGTATACAGGAATAATTCAAACAATAGAAAAATAGAAAGAGTCCATAGTGTGGAGAGGATTTGTACTTATACTGGGTGGTTTTAAAGATATCACGACCGTTGTAATATTGGGTTGAGTTGAATTATAGTTGTACAGGGTGATTCAGAAAATGATAAGCCAATAAGTTATATAGGAGTGATCAGAACACAGAAGCATATAATAGTGTGGATGCAATATATCGTGAATTAGTTACATTTATAAAAAGTGGTCCAAATAATAAAACAAATAAAAAAGTAAAAATGTATTTGGAAAATATAGACAAACAATAAAAATTTGAAAAAGAATGCTTAGCGCAATTGTCAATTGAATTGTACCTTAATTAATAGTGATTGATTGCACACAGTTTCTGACCTGTTTTTATTTTAAGTCAGCTGAAGTCGGTTCTTTTTTAAATATAAATTATTTATTTCAACAGTTTTGAAAGCGTTTGTTTTAATATACCTTCTCGAATGTGTCTTAGCAATACTTAAGAGTTAAGTTGACCAACTAATCTGTATTTTTAGGTGCGCTGTAATTTTGCGTATGGTACATATGTAAGTTCTCATAATGGAGCCCAGAAACAATAATAAAAAATTCAACTCCTTCAAATTTGAGACCGATCAATTTTTCTTGATAAGTATTCTGCTTTATGATGGTATCCAGTGTTAGATCGCGGAGACACAAGGGGACCACAGAAAGTTAATAAAAAATGTATTCAAAAAATATTAAAAAAAGCTTTTATTTATTTAAGCATGAGTGGGATTTTTTTCCTGTTTGTCTGCCTACTATTCAGTTTCTATAGTTGTTAACTGTCAATTATCTTGGTGTTCTTCCTGTTTTCCTTTTGCTTTAAGGTTTGTTGTTCTTACACATGTGTGTAGTGGATCCAGTCTCATCCTACCTACATTCTTGATTCTCCTCTTTATTTATTTGTTGATGTTCTGAATGTAAAAATTGGTTTCGTATGTTGCTTCTCACTGTTATCCTGTATTTCCTCACTTGACTTTCTGTTGTCATAAATATATTATTCCATATTCTTTCTCTTGGGCAAGTGGTAAATTTGTTTGTCTCATTACCCCTGTTGTTAAGTTTCGTTCACTGATTTTAACTCCTAAGTAATTAACCTTCATTACGTGTTTATTCTTATTTCAAACTGGCATCTACGTGACTCCTTACTAATTAATTACCATGCACTTGGATCTCTCCGCTGAATACTGCATGTTGTAGGTATTCCTCTGCTATGGCACTGAATGTATGGAGTTGCGGTTGCAGGTCGTCTTAATTGTCAGCTATTAGTACTGCGTAACAATACAATTCTATATTTTGAATATTTTCATTAATGTTTGCAGTATTCAGCTGTATCTGTTGCTGTTTCCAAGTTGTATGTGTTTAATTTCTCTGTTAATCTGATACAGATTTCTAGAATTTTTGTTTCTGAGGCTTTCTATGTTTATAATCTTTCTTCAGCAATAGCCTTTTTTGGATTAAAAGGTTTCACTGTTACAATTTGTTTTCCCTAATACAAGTCCATGATTAGATCTTGTGCCAGCTAAGGATATGGTACGTACGGCTATTATATTTCTGGGATGGATTTCTGTATTCGTTTTTTTTACACTAATCAAGTAGTAATTATGTCGTTTTTTTGCCTGTGGAAATCCATCTTGGACATCCGTTTATTTCTCGTCCTATAACACTATTCTTTAAAAAGTTACGTTGGTGGCGTCTCGGTGTAGATTTTCAGACGTGCGCTTTAGACTCTTGACCAATTGTCTTTAACCCAGTTAAGTTATTTAGAGAATATAAAAGTTTCCGTTGTGTGTAATACATCAGTGCCTCTATTGAGTGGTGAACGTACTTTGTTTATTACGATAACAAAAATGTTTTGCTTCATGTGTATCCTTCTATGAGTCTATATTCGTTGAAAATCTGAAAATTTAATGGCAAGTTGCCTTTTTGTGTGGTATTCTATTTAATTTCTGACGAATGTCAAATGTCAAGTCTCCAATTTAATATATCACAAAGAGAGAATTAGAGTGTTTATTAGAACGAAAAGCAAATTTTGTGCAGGTTACTTGGATGTTACATTCCTATTTATTATTGATTTTCTATAAAAGAAGAGACTTTTAATATATTTCCTGATCCTTGATTTTTTTTACACTGAATTGGATGGCTATTTCAAGATCGAGGCAGTGCTTGTCAGTCGGTTGGTCAGTCGCTCGTGTCGTGTTGAAACAAATGATATTTAACGTTATGCATTTCAGTCCCTTGCTCATTTATTTTCATATGTGGAAGTGTGGGCCTCCATTAAGAAGCTTTCACTTCAAAAGTACTTGTAATATAATAACCTACATATAATGCTACAGACCTAAGAAGAATTTCGAATCGATCAGTAGTATATTACAATCATAAATAATATCAGCCTTCAATAGGCTGTATACCGATACAAATCATTTCTAGATATAATACGAGAAAAATACTAGAGATACTGCATCAGGTGTCAGAGCATGTTAAGTTAAAGATTAATCGATCATCATAGGATTGAAGTTGCAGAGTTTACGGAAGGCCCATGTCTACGATTGGATGCAAAGAGGCTGTTTGATGATGATGATGATGATGTCTGCTTAGGGCTTAATGTATTTATTTTTTTTATAAATTAAATTGTGATCTTTGATGAAAATTAATCTAGGGCTCATATTTTTATAAGCTGCAATGTTTGTTGACAGGTATAATGGTGAATATTATTCGTATCTTTAAATAAAATATGATAAAAAATTCATTATTTACGTCCATACTGTCAAACAAATAACAGTAGGTAATAGTGTCGCCAGATTTTGGGGAGAAAATCATAAGTTGAATTACCTCGAATAAGAAAGACTAAATTGATCGAAACAAACAAATTTTGAACTGTTCCTAAAATTATTCTACATCCTCATGCAATTAAAATAGAACCCAGAAAAATGCATATTACTTAATTATCGCCATTTATTGGGATTTCACAAATTTGCAACTTTCATTGCTTTGTAGATATGGTTTGTCAACTAAAATCAGAATTATATTATTTGATCAATTTAATCCTGAATAATTTATTACTTTTAATATAGGTATACTTTTCATTTAGAGTATCTTAAAATCAATTACGAATATTATACATTTCATAGTGATTTAATTTTTACAAAATTTTGTCCTGCATTATAATAGTAATTTGTCGCCTTTCATGAAAATTACACTATTGATCATAATTATTATAAGATGCGAATTATTGTTGAAATTGGTTTATTGCTAAATTTTATTGTTAATTCGTTTCTGAAAATTTACAATTTAGTATTAATAAAGTGATAGAGTTAGACCGACAGACATTCCACAAATACTGTAAACTTACGTTATGCCAACTCGGTAAATTTCAAGAAGTGTCCATTAACCTTTACCACATTTTGTCCGGAATTTTAAAATAAAAGACCTTTCCAACGATGAATTGTGAGAAATTAGAAAAATAGTTACACATTTTCGTTTCTAAATCAAGGACCATTATACCGCTCTCGCACGAAAGAACGAGAACGATTAAAGCAGGTAAGTGTGCTGATGTTTACAAACAGCAAAGTGTTTCTAAACATCCACCAAAAGCAAATTGGGAGAAAAAAACAATAGGAGTAATTTATGAACCCGTAATAAATACCATTTTCCTTATAGTATGTATTTAACTTAAGGGTTCCCCGTTACAAAAAAACTCGATTATCTCTGGCACACATCTATCAAATGGACCGCACTTAAATAGCGACATATCTGACAGCTTTCTCGTAAATCTTGTGGGCGAATTAAAAAGGACTGGAATTTTTATAGTCAGTCAGAGTGGTTGTTACTTTCCGACATATGAGTTATGCAGCAAATTTTATAACATTATATCGTTAGTTCTTGTTTTAATCCGAAATAATACGGCCGTAATTAAAGTCATCATCATAAAATAGGAAACATCGATTAAGGGCTAAGATTGATTGCATCTTTTTAATATTCTGTGAAGTGCGTCTTGGGTATGACAAACGTGCGATGTTTTTTGAAAATTAAATTGGAAATTAAAAATTAATACGTTTTGCCACTACTGATGTAAGAACGATCATTTTTGGCACTGGAAGTTAGGATTTAATTTGAGTAAATTGAATTCCGTCCAGGGGCTAAGGGATCATAGGATATGCTAACTCAACAACCTCACCTGCAGCTGGTATTCTCTGCTAGAAAACTGACGAGGTTCTGACGACAGAATGACTGTCGGAATAAGCACAGGCACTCACCCTCATCTTAGTCAACAGCTGCTTCGGGTGAAGAACTAACAGGAGTTATGACACTTCTTCCTTGAGATAAATCATACCTTTTTTTTTCTGAAAAGTTCGTTCCTGAGTAGAAGTTCAACGTCGTCAGAAGCTTACTCTTATTTTCAGAGAATCATGGAGTGCCTGGTGACGGGTGATTAACCTTTTGGGTTTTTTACGACCTATGAAAGGTGTACCATTTCGTCAACCATGAAGTTCTATTAGATAATTACATAAATTTGGTGTGAAGGGAATACCTTATAACTGGATATCTAATTTTCTATCGCTACGAATACAATATGTAAAGGTAGGTGAAACTCAATATCTATATATAAATAGGCAAAGACAAAACGATTAGGTACCATTTTCTCCTCTGTCTCTCAACCGATTTTCTTCATTTTTGTTTTGTTTAGTAGCTACTGACGACCTTCAGAATGCAGAATGCTAATATTTATTTATAATATTGGTTCATTCAGTAAATAAAATATAATGAAAATTCATTATTTACGTCCATAATGTCAACGCCAAAGAACTGAATGTGCCGCCGCCGCCAGACTCAAAACATTGAGTAATTATATATAGAGGGACCAATGCTGTTATATACTTAGAGCATGTACTCCTGGAAGTGGCAAGCAAGCGTTGTTATTGTTTAGTGGTAAAGTAATCGTTGTGTATTATAATTATACAGTGCGATTCCAGATAAGTTAGAAATCATTTTTTACGTGGGTGGCACATAAGCATTTGCATATATAGGGTGTTTAAAATATAGAGTATGCAATTATAATTAATAACATAATTATATAGGGAAGTCCATTAGCGGTTGAATTTACAGGGTTCTTGGAATAAAAGGTGCAGTAGAATTACAGGGTGGTGCAAAAAATATTATACAGAGATGCATATACAGAGTGGCGGAAATGGAAATGCAACATTTCGTAATCCATAAGCATTTGTATATATAGGGAAAATGAAATATAGGGTGAGAGGAATTATAGATACAGGATGATGATAAAAAATGTTAGAAAAGGAAATGATTTATAGAGTAGCCCACGAAGAGTTCCATATATATGATGATTGAAATATAGGTCGGAGTAGAATTATAGTTACAGAAAAAGTGTAAATATGGTGCCTCATAGGCAGTGTCATATACAGAATGGTTTACCGGTTGGTTCAAAAATGTTAAAAAATATTATGCGTGGTCCATGAGCAGTTGCATATACAGGGTAGTGGAAATATATAATGAGATGGAATTATTATAATGAGGATTTTAATAAATGTTAGAGAATTGAGTGCAATTATAGTTATACAGGGAGGTTAGAAAAAATAAATATGTAGGGTAGCCCATTAGCGGTTGAATTGTCATATTAAGTTAAGAATTACGAATTTGAACACAAATAAATTCCTATGAATTATATCTAAAAAAACTTGAATTTCGTTACTTATTTGTAGAAGCGAAATGTAAGACTGACATCTAGGATTTTCGACGAAACTATCATACAGAGGTTCCGAATCTGGATCTGTTCCGTGTAATTGCTGTTCTCCCTAAAGTCCTAGGGTAGAATGTCACGATAAAATTTTCAAGTTCCTTAACCTGCCAAAGATATTGACACAATTGGTCGAATTTCGACCACTGGGCGACAGCTAGTCTATATAATTGAAGCACGCGTGCCCTAGGTATCGACACTAGGCCCAATATTGTTTATGTTATTTATGAACGATCTTAATAAACTTTCCCTTCTCGCAACCTTCACTCTATATGCTATCCTAAATCTGAATATTTGTTGCAAGCAAATTGCTACCTGGCATTTCATAAAGTAATATAATCTTTTCTTAAACCAAGAAAAAAAAAACAAAATCAATAAGTTTCCGTAACAAATTAATCAGTTAATGTTGAATTCAAGATCCCAAGAAAAAATGGATAAGCAAGGCGAAAAGATATTGAATAAGCTTACTGCCAAATTAGAAGAGGCCATAAAGGCCCAACAAAGAGATTAAGAACAGTTAATTAAATTATTGGAAGAGAAAAGAAAAAAAGAACAGGAATTACTCGAAGAGAAAAGACAAAAAGAACATGAATTACTCAAAGAGAAAAGACAAAAAGAACGAGAATTGTTCGAAGAGAAAAGACAAAAAGAACAGCAATTACTCGAAGAGAAAAGGCAACTTGAACAAGAGCAAAGTAAAGTTATTAGATGATAAAAGACAAAAGGAACAGGAATGAATTACTGGAAGCTAAAAGACAAAAAGAACGAGTACAAATAATGGAATTTCAGTAACAAGAATTCCAGTAAGTGGTATTGCCAATTAAAAACGCAAATGAACTGGCTGACAGCAAAATAATTGAAATAAGATTATTTTCAATGTTAACAAAGTAGTCATAATTGAACCGTAGCAATGTACAAAGATTCTGGTCTACACCCCAACGACAGTGAAACCATACAGGAGTTAGAACAATTATATACGGTTCTATAAGTGACAAAAGCTATGAAACAAATATAATTTTAGAAGATTTTTATGCCAAAGTTGCCAAAGGCAGAGTAGAATCAGTGGTCAGTAACTATGGTCTAGGTGAGCGAAACATTAGAGGTGAGATATTAATCCAGTATTGTGAAGAAAATAACTTTATTATTCATAAACTCCCATCAAGGAGTCTCTATACTTGGAAATCCTCACAAGACAATGATCAACATATCGTCCGACATCAAATATAGATTATACTATAATTAACTGAAGATGTAGAAACTCAGTGATCAAAGTTGCCACAATGCATATGATCATCATCCACTTGATACACCTAAAATAAAGAACTTAGAGAAGACATTTGACCCAACACTTCTTAATAAGCAATATTAATGTACGGAACCCATTCTAATAAAGACCTATTGATAACACAGAAGACTGAAGAAATACTGACTTATTATTAAACAAAAATTTTCTCATCAAGAATAAAACAATAGTGAAGGAAAATGAGGTAACATATATTTTGAAATTCTGGGAAGAACGAAGGAACTATAAAGTTGGAAATAATTACAATCCTACTGACACGTTCAAAAAAGGATCCGTAATAAAATTAGAATAGCAAAAGAAATATAGCTAATTAAAAGATACATAGGGGCAGAAAAATTTAATCACCTTCTAGACAGCTTGAATCTTCACAATAAAGTAAATGAAATTCAGAAACGAATACAATAAGTTAAATTAACTTATGTCTATGATAATAATAATGATAGAAGACAAAGTAAATATTGTTTGATCTAACTATTACAAAGTAAAAGTTTCTCCATTGAATTTTAAAATACATTTTTAAAAAGTTGTATTGTGTCTCGGTATTTATCCCTTCATTTGAGCCCTGATCAGTCTAACAGGTTTTAATTCCCAATGATAAAGTGGGGATCACAACAATATTTTGTTTTCTTTGTTAGTTTTTCAATTTATGTAAAATATTGCCTCCTCAAAAAAGTACTTTCTACCTTTTCTAGTGGCATAGGTTTATTTTTTATCGTGGGTTTGTCATATGAATACTGTTTCGTAAATAAAATTCCAGAATTTGTGTTAAATTTTAATTGCAGAAACCTCATGAGTCTCTTTTTTCAAAATAGCGTTTTTAAAGATTTTGCATTCTAAATGGGTATTTGCATGTACTGAGTGCAGGAGCGGCATGTGACATGCTGTTAGAAGCAACTGATCCTACCGGCAACTATTAGAATTAGTGCAGAAACATCATGAGTCACTGACTTGCAGATAATGCAAAGTGGCATTAGGTGAACTTATGGTTTATAAAAGAACAGCATAATTCCATTCCAATCTTAAAGACGTTTTGTGCAAAGAACGCGATGATGTGGTTAGAATTACTTTTGATTTTATACAAAATTTACCATTAGCTAACATACCAGTTTAAGACATCTTCTACTTGAGGTAGTTATGGGTTTACTGATTCTGCATTCATTATTTAAAGTCTGACGAGTCCAAAATGTTTACATACCACGAAAGTGAAACGAAAAAAGGGGCCAATGGAGTTTGCGCAATGTTAATGAAATACATCCGCGAATGTATTCATCTTTTTTTGAGTATAAAAATATTATTTTATTTTTATTTGGGCAATAACACCACAATCGAAATAAAACGACGTTTTGATGAAAAACAAACGTTTCACATTCTGACTTCGTTGTCAATGGCTGTAATTTACAAAATAAAATTTGATTTATGACCCTAGAACAAAAAATTGCGTATTATAGTTAAACAGCTATTAGAAGAATTTGAAGGAGATGTCTTACGTTCCTACGACTTTGTTATAAGATAGCGCATTCTGCGATCACCAGTGCTCCCATTAACGTCATATAGGAAAAACGGGTTGTTCAAAAGGAGGTTACCATTATTAATTCCTTTCTTAATTGCGGTAACCAGAAACGATTAAATTCTACAGAAGTAGATCGTCTTCATTCGAAAAGAATCGTCTTCATTCAAAAGAATTAAGGCAGACTCTTTTATTTTTCTTTGTGAGAAATTTCAAATTGTATTTTATGGCCTAGGTCCCAGCATGTTCACAAATTTTCGATTTTTCAAATTGACGTTTCTTTATGTAATTCTTGTGTTCATTTATTCGTACGTTTAATGGTCTCGATGTTTCTCCAATATAAAATTTATTGCATTCGCAAGGAATCTTGTTTATATATATATTGGAGAAACATCATTAAACGTACGAATAAATGAACACAAGAATTGAAACGTCAAGAAATTTTGTGAACATGCTTGGGACCTAGGCCATAAAATACAATTTGACAATCAACTTTTCACAAAGAACAATCTACAAAGAAAAATAAAAAAGTCTGCCTTAACTCAAGAGACGATTTTATCGCTTCTATTCTGTAGATTAATCGTATTTAGTTACCGACAATTGAAAGAAATTATTAATGGTAACAAAATACATAGTTCATAAGGTTTTTCCTAGAACGTTAAATGAAACAATGAACAAAGTCGTATAGGAACGCACTTATAAATTCTATAAAGACAACTCTTTCAAATTCTTCTAATTTGAGTGTGTACATATACATACTTAAATTTTTGTGCTGTAAGTAAAAAGATGGACAATTTGAAGGAGTTAATACCGTATATAGAAGAAAAATACATGGATTTTTAAAATACGATTTATGTTGTGTTAACATAAAAATAATCAAGGCCACACTTTAGAAGAAGCAGACTAAAGAAGCGGATCTAGACTTTTTAAAAGTAAAAAGTTCTCTCTCTGTGTATTAAAAGAGTAAAAGGAAATTTTCTCCTTCATAATACAAATCTTTCATAACTAAAGTTTAACTAATTTTGTTGTATTGTTATTTAAGAATAAACATTACCTTATTGTAATGTGCTTCTCTAAATTGCTGATTTTTCATTTGAATTTTATTGATTTGTTTAAGAAAAATTGTCATTGAGTGTAGAAAAAACATGAGTCAAAAATTTAAAACTTACTCTGGGGCCCTTGATTCCATGGTATAACACGAATTAACTGCTAAATTAAACACAACATAACATGTAAAATTTAGAAGAAAAAAAGTAAGTAACAAGATAAGTGAAAAAAAATAAAATATTGACTCATATGGTTTCTGCAATTAGGGCTTCAGTTAATGTCTACAAAAAGTTTGCCCTTAAAATGAAAGTAATAAAATAATCCGTTTTTCACTAGACAATTTAGTTTTAAATCCTTCTAATCGAAACACAGATCCATTCAAATCGTTGAACACTTTTATCTTTTCCATGAAAGCTAAAAATAATCGTCACCACATTTCAGAAATCAGGACGACGGTAAATAAAAGACACACCAAAAGTACGTGTAAAGTCCTGTTTAAATCAAGATAGTAAAAATGACATCCGGCATAATAGGTACAATTATGACGCATTAATTAATTATCTGATGCTGTATAAAAGGACACCTGTACCTAGAAAGCCAAACACAACGCATATGAAAGAAATGTGATTGAAAAGATAACCTTGTAAAATATACTTACAGTTGCAAATAGAAAACTTTAGGAAAATATTTTTATTTTATTAAACAAACCGTAACTAGACAATTTTGGTAAATGAAATTTTAATATTCTCTAATATGCCAGAACAGATTTTTGGTTTATACAAAATTATATCATTTTAGATGTCGGGAGTGTTCAGGTCTTCGTAAATTTGATCGAAGAATTTACAGGACGGGACAAAACTAGGGATCGCTATTTGAAAATCCCCATTTTCCCAATCTCTATGTTTTTTTGAGAAAATATTATTAATGTGACGGTTCCATCACCAAAAAATTTGAAAAAACTCAAAAATGCAGATTTCGAAAATGTCATACTATATAAGGTTTAAATTCAAAATAACATTGTTGCGCGGTTAATGTAAATATGTCCAATCGGTACTTAAATGAGCTGTTGTGGTAATTCCTGTATACTATGATTAAGAAAATTTGCCTACTTGGTCTGTGATGAGGATTTCAATCGTGTAACCTAAATACTTACTAAATTATTTAAAAAAACAAAAAACTTCGACAAATTAGAATAGGTAGTCTCTTCGAGGTGTCATGCTAATTCACTCGAAAATCCTAGATGTCGGTCTTACATCTCGCGTCTTAGAATAGGTAGTTCGAAAATATATACCTACCTACATGATAAAGATTTTTTACTCAATAGTAACAAAAGCACAAATTCATAAATAACAAATCCAGTTATATTTTAAAAATTCAACAAACTACGAAATGTAGATATACAATATATACATATACAGGGTGAGTTTTTTTTGATGATCAGTATGGGGATCTCGGAAACTAGCGGAGATAGAGCAATGGTTAAATTGGGAAAGATTTGCAGTTGTACTGGCCCAATTTAAGGACACTTTCGGATTTTTGTAAAAAGTCATGGCTTACTAGATATTTTGAAAAAACGAAATTCTGTCGATTTAGTGAAATCCCTCTAGCTCCTTTGTTTTTGATTTTATAAAAAAGTGTAAATATCAAAATTGAAGGGAATTGTATCCCGAATATGATTGTCATGTCTTCGTTTGTGTGACAGCTCTCGTTTTCGAGATATGACACAAACTTATCTGTTTTTCAATAGAAATGATATGACCTCAAATCTGATATTTTTAGAGCTTTTCAACGATATAATACTCGATATAGTTATCCATAAAAATAACGGAGTTATGGATTTGTTAATAACTATTCCAAAAAAACATTGATCGATTTTTTTATTAGGTATATCAGATATAACGAAAAAACTAAATAAGTCGGTAATTACCAAAAACTTAAAAAATTAGAGTACATAATAATGGTTACAATTAATGTTCGAAAAGTCCACTATTGTTATTTCGACAAAAATTGCATCTTTTTAAGATTGACATTAGCGCTTTCCTATCAATTTCTTCAATTGCTTGTAATACCGCCTTCCTTAGGTCACCAACTTTGGTTTTGAGCGCACCCCATAAATAGAAATCTATAACTGCCAAATCGGGAGACCGGGGTGGCCAGTCGCGTGGGCCATTTCTTCCTATCCAAGAGTTTGGATAGATATTATCTAAGTGTTGTCTTACTAATAACGAGTTATGAACAGGTGCTCCATCATGTTGGAACCATCAATTTCTGAACGAGTTCTCAAATTCAAATTATGCAACATGCCTTGAAAAGGGTATTGCAAGAAATGCAAGAAGCGTTCTCCAGTAAGTGATTCGTCATAGATAAAAGGTCCCAGAATAGTAGACCCTATGATACCACACCAAACATTAAAACCAAATTTTATCTGGGGTCGTCTTTGTCGAACATGGAAAGGGTTTTCTTTAGCCCAGATATGCCCATTGTGTCTATTGAACATACCGCAGTTAGTAAATCTAGTTTCATCTGACCATAACACCTTTAATGGAAACTGTGGATTGTCAAGGCACATGTCTCTAAACCATGTACAAAACAAAATACGTCGATGTTCGTCACCAGCATGCAAAGTTTGAGAAACTGAAAGTTTGTACGGGTGGAACTTGTGCGCTTTCAGTACATAGACCAGGTTGACGACGATTAAAATATATATGAAAGTATTCCTCAGCTGCACGAACTGCATTTTTGTGGCATATGATATAACTTTCCACCATATTCAGTTTTTCTTCGTTAGAATATTTCATTTTATCACGAAAACTTGTCAATATCGACTGTCAGTTCAGCACTACTAATGGAATTACTCTCAAATGAGGAAACGTCAAAGTGAAAACAATCTTTTTCATGACTACCTACGTCAAAAGTGAAATTAAGAGAGAAAAGCATCCATAATTCCGTTATTTTTATGAATAACTATATCGAAAATTATATCGTTGAAAAGCTCTAAAAATGTCCGATTTTTAGAGGTTATAGCCAAGTATGGTTTCCATTCAAAAAAAGATAAGTTTGTGTCATATCTCGAAAACGGGAGCTGTCACGCAAACAAGGACTTGACAGTCATATACGGGATACAATTCCATTCAATTTTGATGTTTACACTTTTTTCATAAAATCAAAAACAAAGGAGCTAGAGGGATTTGACTAAATCGAAGAATTTCGTTTTTTCAAAATATCTAGTAAGCCATTACTTTTTACAAAAATCATTAAATAGGGCCAGTAAAACTGCAAATCTTTCCCCATTTAACCATTGCTCTATCTCCGCTAGTTTCCGAGATCCCCATACTGATCATAAAAAAAACTCACCCTGTATATAAAAAAAATGTAAACGCAGCTCGCCTTCCACATGTTTTAGGTTGTACAGAAGAGTTCATAATTTGTTCTACATTACCTTCAGCAAGTCCTCAATTATAGAATTAATTAAGATACAACCTGTGCGAAACAGTGATTTTTTAAGTTTTTTTATCTTAAACTTGATATAATTTACTGGTATATTTCTGTGGTATTTTGTGGAAATATCCATTCCGTTGGTCATTGTTTCAATTTAGCGATGGTATGATACTATTTTTTCGAGATTTTACAATCCAACGCAAGGCAATATATTGTTTCTAGTAGATAGAGAACCTTCATCAGTTGCGCTTCATTCTATTCATTGAAAACTCCACTAATTATTTATGTATTTAGTATATAACTGAATTTAATAAACATCGACATCTAAGAGTTTCAGATAGAATTATCTCACAGATCACTAAAAAATAATATCATAATTGCTGTGATAGGTTTTTGTTTACCTATCGACGATTTCTTTCCTAAGAAATCTCTCACTTTTGCTCTTCTTGCAATAGATTTTTCCATCCCTTATACAAGTACCCTTAGTATCAAATTGTCAGTGTCAAATTTCATTGCAAACAAGGGACTGCATTTCATTGAATTTCAATGAATCTTCACTTGTTTTCTCTAAAACTGCTCACGCAATTTGAATATTATAAATGGTATTCTACAAAGATATGTTCCAGCTTGATTCCGTTTATTTTTCTATATCGTAATTTTTCTGAAAATCGAAAAAATATGTGAAAAAAAACTGTAAACATCAATGTAAATGTCAAATTTTCATCATAAATATCTAGCTTAAATGTCAAGATATGCCATGAAAGTACATTGTACAGGGTGTTTGTAATGGTTTTGATTCATTTAAAGTCAGTTTCTTGTAGAGACGAAGTTAAATTACGGGGCTTTCAGTCGCATGAAATGGCAGAAAATATTGGGTGCATGTGATGTTAGTTGATACATAAGCAGTTGCATACACAGGATGCTTGAAATATTAGGTGGAATTTAATTGGTTATGCAGGGTGGTTCAAACATATCGAATTGGGTGGCACATAAGTATAATATAATAAGAGTGGAGCAAAACTATAGTTATACAGAGTGAATATTTGCGTTATAGGACGGAATATCATTACAGTTATACAGGACGCTTCTAAAATATTAGAATCAGTTGAATATACAAGATGGTTGAACTATAAGGTGGATTAGTTAAAAAAAGTTATATATTGTGAAACATAACTAGTTGCTTATGCAAGGTGTTTGAAGTAAGGGTGGGGTAAAATTATTGTTATTCAGGGAGTATCCAAAATTTGTTATATAAGCATAAGCAGTTAGGATATTTGAATTATAGGACGGGTATAATATAATTATAGACATAGTCATAAAATGTGGTTCAAAAATGTGAATTTTGTTATATAGGGTAGACCATGAGCAGTTGCATGTAGACACTTTTGTCATTGTCATGAAAATCTAAGATTTTTCTTTGTTTTTTTCCATTTCATTTTATCTCTTCAGACAATATAAGCATAAAACAGAAAAAATCTAAATTTTTTGAGGGTTTTAATGTTAAAATAATTGACTTCTATGTCTTTTCTGTTACATTAATTATGACTTACATAATATTACTTAAGTGATGGTATAAGCGGTGAAAAATCAATTTAGGTAGGTACGTATATGGTCTAATTCCGCGTTAATATTTAAACATTTTAGTTTGTCAAACTAGGTGCGAAGAAGACTTTCCGTTAAAGAGAAGCAGTAAGCTGGGCAATGTTACCAAATGGTCCGGTTGCAAATTGCCCTGCTGCACAGTAGTGTATTTAGGTTCGATGTCACCCTAGGCACACTTAGATATGCCGCCTTTTTTACTATATATGCAAGAAAGTTAAGCATCTTAATACAAATCTCAAATACCTAATTCAATCTGAATGTTTTGAATTCTATTAATTTAATTACTTATAACTTCTAATTGGTTTACATATAATTTTTCGTATATTATTTCAAATATAAATTATTAATTGAAATATAACGTTTCAAAGACATACCTATAATTTATTTTTTTTCTGATTTGGTCACATTAATTTTTTCTTCCTGTCTTTAGTTCACACAGCAGCGTCGATTATGTCTTCTTAATCAATTTCTTGCAGTAATTAAACTTCAATTCATAGTAATGCAAGGACATTAAGTTTATCTTGGCTAATAATTGCATCTAAATAGCTCTATACTCTTTTGAGGTTGGATAAAAGGTCTCTCTCCTAAAAAATTGGTTGTTGGGTTACTTATCATCTAAATGAAGCCAGTTTAGGCTAGGGCTTCACGGGCTTAGGGTAAAAGCTAGAACTGCTGCTGCAACTTTGATTTAAGTACAACATCAAAATCTTACAAAACAGGACGAGGAAAAAAATCCCAATGAATCATAAGAATATATATATATATATATATATATATATATATATATATATATATATATATATATATCTACAATGTTTTCGAAATTTAACAGTTTAGATTTCCTAGCGCTCTCTGTAGAAAAAAATACTGTGCTTGCATTTTCCGATAGTGTCTTAACAATTTATGTTTGAGATTAAGTGCACTGATAAGCGTTTGTAACTATTCTTAGTCAATAAGCAATAAAATTGCCAGGAAGTGCCTGTCCTGCAAACAAATGGAAATTAACCGGTCAGTAAACCCGAAGTGTGAAATGTTGGTCGTTAGCGAAGTTGTCATTTCCAATAATTACGATTATTCCGTAGCTGGTACTCGAGACCATAAAGCACCAACCAGCGTACTCGGTTCTCGATCGCGCTTACGTCCGCTTTTCAGCGCGGCGAGGTGCGGTACCTACGCACACCTGCCGCTATTGACTCGAGGACATTTCCACCGAAGAAGTGAATTGCATGGCATCATAAAAAGTACATACCCGGCAATACAAGAAGAATGAAGAACGTACTTTGCATAAACGGCAATATAACTGAGACATAGTCGGTAATCTAGTGATCTGCGTCGTGACGTAGAGGCGTGTACCCGCAGTCCCGCCTTCGCGTTACGCCCATCTCAGGCACGCCGCACCGCGTTCCGATATCAACGCACCCTGTGATTAGGTTAATAAATAGACACTTAGCTGAAACGGCGCCGACCTGCTTGGACCTGACCGCCTAATCACAGGTCAAACGTTCCAAATTATACACACTTCAGTTTGACCCGAAACGCTAAAGTGAGGGTGGTCAGACGAGCCTGACCTTTCACAGATATATACCCATGTTTTCCCCGTGATCTATTTATTCTGTTGCCAGTTTTATCAAATTTACTGGACGACCAATCCTTACCTTTAGAAATGCTAGGGCCTAAATAATTGTATCATCATTTTTGTCATACATCTATAAAAATTTAAGAAGTCATTTTTTGGAGAAAAAAGGCAATATGCTTCTGCTTGTTGAAAGTAAAGTTTTGGACAATTAGCTTCGCATAAAAATTACAAAAGTCGCTAGAGGTATTCAAGGTTGCCAATATTCACCTTGAAAGGTCGTTTTTTTACTATTCTGCCCGTGTAAAATCATTGAAAAAATTTTAGCATTGAGCCTATTTTCAAAAATCTGAAATAAATACGCATACGTGAATTTCTATGCCTATGACCTCCTTTAGGCGAAATTCGTTGATAAAATCTGTTTTAAATTTATTATTCCGTTGATTTTGTCCTATTTGCAGAGGTGTATTTACGAGGGGGCAAATGTTGACAATATACTGTAGGTAGTAGGTACAGATTGTTTGATTTTTTTGCCACCCTTCCAATCAACATGCTGAAAATATGTCCCTGCCTATTTGCACAACCAAGTCCGAACCCGAAATTTTTTTTGCTAAATTTATATTCTTATAATTTTTAGTTTAAATCCATTATTGTAGTTAAAATATAAAAGCTAGGTATATTATATCTCTGTGTTTCATATCAGTTTATGGCCAAAATTTTTTTAGACACTTTCTATTTCCCGGATTAACTGGTGACACGATAAACAGCCAAGCACAGGTTTTTCCCTTGAACTTGATTTAGAAATAATGACATTTCTCACTAAAAACATATTTTTGTCAAAGCTAAATATGACGTATATGACTCACGTATAGTCTAGCTTTTTGCTTGTCTAATAATCGGTTTAGTAGTTGCAGAGATTACTATGTACGTCTAAACAAACAAACAGACAACTTCTATATATGGGTTAAGATATTTACTAAATGGAAAAAATCGTCTTTAGGAGATTTTTTCCATTAAAAGACAATTTTTATTAGTATTTTAATCAATGCTCAATACTTGGAAACTTGGTTACTTAAAATGTATAAATAAATATTTTTTTTAATAGAAAATTTTAATATTGTTTTAATACACCTCCCTGAATCCTCACCACATTTCCACAATTCTGATAATAGCCCACTACATGTACGGTTCTTTTTTTCCATGGTTAGTAGTACACAAAGGAATGCTTGATCAATGTTAAAAAATTTCGAATAAAACCTGACATCTTGTGACATGTCTTGGGTCCGTCCACAAGTTGTTGTGACGCTTTGACAATTGACAAGTTTTTCTGGATTTACATTTTCCGGATAATGGGATATTTGTAACTACTCAATTAGAAATCCGTGACGTCTGCTTTCGGAAAAATGTAAAGAGCAATCCTTTATGTAACATCCTTTTATAATAATTGGTAACCCTAGATTGGTACTAAGGAGTATTGTTTACATACAGAAAGTACATATTTGGGACTGTACTTACTTCAATGTACTTTAGAAGTTATCCAGTTTTGAATACCTACCAGACTGAACGAGAATAAAATTAAAACGGTTTTTGTGGTAAATGTGACCAAAAGCGGTGAGAAAACTATATGTTAAGGGTTGATGTTGCAAATAACAGTATGTACTTATAGAGTCGTTTTTATAAAGTACCTATGGCTGGAATACAAAACTACCAAAAAAAAAAGTGTGAACCAGTTTACCTATATCGTATGCATCAGGTAGTACCACAAATTCAAGACCCATTTTGTGTGTTCATAAAAGTTTTTTCCTTGCCTTCTTTTCTGTGACATATAAGTATTTGAAATGTGTAATGGATACGAAATGTGATAGGGGCAATTTCCCCAAAAAATGTGTCTCCATTAGAAATTTGAAATAATCATTTGTTACAGAAAACAAGTGAGGAGAGAAAACCCAACGAACAGCCAGATCAGTCAAGGACCTTCTCAGCAATCGTTTCGAATTTATCTGTAAGTATCTCCTAAAATGGCAAATATTCGAGGTACTTGGTTGTTTCAGCATGTTCAGAAGAGAGTGCGGAAAGAGCTACCTTTTAACTCAAGCGCAGTGATGGTTAGAGTAAAAGTTAACGTACATGATTACCAGAGAACTTAGATAAAACAGTAAAGAAAGTGAGTAATGTATTTTTGTCTAATCTGTAGGAATCAAAGGCCGAAGCAAACTGAGATTCTGCTGTAAATTATTTAGCGAATTTTCAGGTAAAATCTGGGAAGCTCTGGAGGATGAAAATTTTGGTATCTACGAAGTGGAACTCATAGATGGAACTGCATTCTATGTATTTCGCAAAGTAAATGCTCATATTGTTCGATTCTGGGATAAAGAAAATCCATGTTTCGTAAGGAAACTGTGATCGCTTCAAGTTACTTTAGTCCGTTGCAATTAGAGTTTTTCCTGCCGATTCCAGGGATTTTGTCAACCAATAGAACGGGGCAATGGCTCACTGTATATCGGTACAGTTTCGTTCACAGCTGAACGATGAACTTGTTGATCGCTGAATTTGGCATTTTGGGGCAGCTAACTTCGTTTTGTTTCCTCAGCTGATTTAAGTAAGTTAGATATATTATGTATGTAGCAAAACTTCCAAGCACACTAGAAAAGGCAAAAAAAGTGATCAAATTCCGCACTGATGACCATTGACGCTACAAAATGTGTGAATGGATTGTTATAATAGTCCTGGATTTTCTGGGCAAAGATAATTGTTCCTCTCGCCAGGAACTGAAAAAGAGAATGGGTGACATATTCCAGAGTTTGATACGAAAAATGTAGAACGTCCCTGAACACACAATAAAGAGAAACAGTTTAATAACAAAATGTATGGAATCATTTTCCCTTATACTGGTTTTCCTGTTAGTCTTAATTAATTTTCATTGAAATTTCGGAAATTAAGAGTTTAATTTTTTTACATTTTGTAAAGAAAGAGTTTTATTATATAGTTTTCTCAGTCACTAATTCATTAATTGTATAAAAATAAATTAAGTTAAATATATTTAATAAAATTAATTAATTTAATCAAACGTTTGGATGTTTTATAAAATTATAGGTTACAAAATAGTATCAATAGTTTCTTGGCATTTCTTCCACAGTTGAATTTAAGCATACGGCTTGAAAAAAGTTTAATTGTTATTGTTAAAAATATATATATTTTTCTTCAAAAAGAGTGTCTATTAAATTTGTACTTTGATAAATTTATCATTGACAACTGACTCTTCAGTCTTTAAATTAACTTTGCTAAGGATTTAAATTAAAGACTCCAAATGGGAACTTGTTCTGAGTGTTGATTAAGCTTTTAAAACAAATGTAGCATTATTTACTTTGTATCAAATATAATATAGTCTTAGAGCAGAATTTTCTGTTATATATAACTCCTTCAAAGGACTGAAATGTTGAGAATAAGGGGCACATGACTCGAAATTTATATTTTCTTTTTCACAACTTTAAGAAAAACGAATCGACTGAATTTCTTAACGGACGCACTATCAAAATAACTGTTTCAAACAAAACTACTCGCAAGTTTCTGTGGAGTCTTAAAAGTCATATGTCTTGTTGATAAAATTTATCTACTACAACACACGGTGGATTCAACATGTATGTATATATTTTTAATATTTATATATTATTATATGAGATATATGTATACATATAGTAAGAAGTAGAAAACTATCAATTTACCTTAATTCACATCAAAAAGAAATTAGAACTGTAAATAAAAATATCCTTAGAGGCTAATCTTTAAATAAACAAATCCGCGTTTTACTAAACAATTATCATTTGATAGACCGATTGGAAAAAATCAGGCAGAACAAGAATTTTGATAACCTAATCCTAAACATTACGTCATAAAAAATCCGGCTAATATATTTCATAACAAGAAAACAATTCTATACATGAATATGAAACACTTTCTAGTACTCATAGAAAATTAAGCAGAACTTATTATTAAAAGACAATAATTTAGTAAAAACAAGTAAATAAACTAATACAATTCGAAGACGCGAGATGTAAAGACCGACATCTAGGATTTTCGGGGAAACTAGCACATAGAGGTTCCGAATCTGGAGCTGTTCCATGTAATTGCTATTGTCCGTAATTCCTAGGTTAGAATGTCGCGATGAAGATTTCAGGTTAACTTCACCTGTCAGAGATTGAATACCCTCTTCGAGGTGTATATAATATATATTGTTTCTGGTTAGAGAACCTTCATCAGTTACGATGACATTCTAACCTAGGAATTACGGGTAACAGCAATTACATGGAACGGCTCCAGATTCGGAACCTCTACGTGCTAGTTTCCCCGAAAATCCTAGATGTTGGTCTTTACACCTCGCGTCTTCAAATTTAACGAAATGTATCAATTACATAAAGAAGTGTTCAAGAGGACATTCAATTATAGGAAGCGCAACTGATGAAGGTTTCCTAACCAGAAACAATATATATTATATATATTGTTGCGTATAAAAGAATGACATCTCGAAGAGAGTATTTAATACAATTCTTAAAAATAAAGCAGAAGAAATTGTAGCAATGTTTCATAAAAGGAAATTGTATAAATTCGCGTTTCAGAAGTATGTCTCTTTTATTCTGTCAGACATAATCACCAAAAATGATTAATTTGTCATTCTTTGCTATTGTAATGTTTTTATTTTCACAATCGGGTTCAACTCATTCTAATTTATTGTCACGAATTTTATGTACACACAACTATTTACATTTCATATTGAACACCTGCCTTTACTATACGTCAGTCTAATACTGAATGAATGCTTCCTCAGCTCTCCATATTTATATATTTCTTCTCGCAATTCTCCAGAACGTGAAAAGGCCGCCGAGAGATAGACTAGACTCGTCGAGAACTTCATCAAAGCAAGCCGCCGACCTCGTAGCGCCAGACGACGATTTCGGATTCTCCGTAATATCGAATGAATGTCGGTTCTACGAATTATCGGTTGAATTCCCGTCATACTATTTCCTCTCCTCAGTCTTTTTCTGGAACAGACAAGTATGAGAAATTGGTTATGGAGGCAAGGTGCTGTAGGGCAATTTAGAAAATTTGCCCGGATTACTGGTTGTCATTTATGGCATCAAAGGAAGTGATTGAACACGACCCTAGACTTGACTTGAAGCATTTCCACAATAAAGAAGTACCTATACATAATATACAAAAGACCTATTTGTATACAGAGGAAGACATTCTGTATAGAACAAGCAGTAACGGCAGTGATCCGGGCAATTTAAAAAATTGCATCTGCTACAACTGTTGATAGAAAAAACGAGATCTGAGAAACTTCCGAGAATATTGATATTGTACATAAATTATACAAAACCGTTATGAACTTTTCATAAAGGGTATGAAAAGTACATGAAAAAATTTAGTCAATTATTCGCAGTGATGGAGTGATATTAATAGATGGTCTATAAAATTAAAAAAACCCCTGCAGTTGCAGATCAACCGTTCGAAAAATCGTAATAGACTAGCATTGAAAACTTATTAGAACATGGTTATTAAGTTTCAACCTACGTCAGGTTACTTTCCCCTACTGAAAAAGATGGAAAGAAATAGAAACAAGCACCAAATACAACAATTTATAGAACCACAATAGCTCGGTTTTTTTTTCAGGATTCAAGTAACAATTGATTGGGATATCCAAAAGGGTCAATGGCGACGTAGTTTGCGAGTTTGCGAATCTCAGAAGGAGAATTACACTCTTTTGTCGGATTCCCACTTTGGTGGCTTTGAACATTTCCGGATGTCATCAGTTAGACGAAAAAGCTAGACGCAAATTTTTTGTTACACTTACGAATATACAAGTAATTTTTGACTTTGAATAAGAACTCTGTTATCTAAAAAGAGTTCAGAATAACATTATTGATCAAATTTAAAAAAAACATTCATTTTGTTAATTGCCTTACACTGCTGTTATGAGATGATTATGTGTTGCAATTATTAAAATAACAAGTGACAACACTGTTCACATTCTACATTTATATGTGCCCAATGACCAACAACAAAACACAACACACACAAGGCCTACAATTCCCTAAACGTCGGACTTTGGCTGAGTTATAATCTGCTAACATGTTATTATTTTTGGTTATGAGTTAGTATGTGTTTAACAGATTCCGAATTTTTGTGGGAGTCACAGCGAACGTTAACATATGGATGATGATGGGTTATCGTTGTGATGAATTCATAGAATCGTCCATTTTTTTACGAATTTCCCACACCGTCAAATGCACTTGACGAAAATATTTTAATATATAGAATTACTTAGACTGAAGAAAAAATAAGTATATGAAAATAGTTTGATGTATCTTGACCTTTTATTATATATTGATCTTTCAGCTATTATGTGCTCATGTTTCGTTAGTTGTGACATATTTTCAGCAACTACAGAACCACAATACAATTGTTTATTATACAAAGGTACTCGCCAGACAAAGTGCATATGAATTCGATAAAAATTGTGCCTGCGTGTAAGATAAGAATACAGTCATTCGTATAGTATGTCATTTTTTTTAATGGAATTTACATGGGCTTATCTCAGGGGAACTAGCAGGCCACTCTATTTCACACCTTCGCCTAATCTATTGTGCCGAAAATATTGGTATAACTCAATACTAAAGTTTGGAGATGAGCCATTTTTTAAAGTTATTTGAATGTTCTGTAATGTTAAGGTTATTTGCATTTAGTAAAATGAAACCACTTCATGCCTCAAAAAATTTTAAATTAAGTTAACCTCTTTATGTGCCTTGGAAAAAACGAGATTTTATGAATCTGTCTTTCTTAATGTACCCCAACATTGACTGCCTGAAGATATTGAGACTAACATTCACCCACTAAATGTGGATTAGTGGTAGACCGCTGACGACAACAATGTTGAGGTTTTTTGCATTTAGGAAAATGAAACTTATATTGTGGATTAATTCATGCCTCAAAAATTCCAAATAAAGTTGACCTGTTAATGTGCCTTCGAAAAAATAATATACTATGAATCTGTCCTTCTTAATACCACCCCAACATTGACTGAGTATATTGAGACTAACAAACTGCCACCCAGTGTAGATTTGTGGTAGACCGCTGTCGACAGTATTGTCTGTAACACATCAAACCATTATGTTGATTCGCCGGAAAAAAATATTCTGCTAGTAAAAATAACTAACTATTGATTACATTCATTGGAATTTCTAACGGACGATCTCGATCATTTTTTTTGAGCTCTCGACTTACCTTTACATTATATGGATGATTTTTCCAATCACCTGTGTTATCATTACCTGGTTTATGTTTTTACTTATGAGATCGACGCAATTGCAGTTCGAAAATTTTATTATTACTTTAAGAATTGTCATGATAATAACATTATTCCAACTGAAAAGAAAGTAAAGACCACGGATAAATGGTTTTGACAGCACTTTATGTTATTCAATCCTACTTTTTGACTTTGGGTCAACCTTTTTTCCGTTAAATAAATACAAACATTGTTTTAAAAAGTAATTCTTAAAAAATAACTTTTAGTATTACTATTAAAACCAAAATTAAACTTAACTAGAATCAGCAATGCGTATAAACAAAATTTAATTGTTCTTCAATGACATCCATTTTTGGTGACTGAGCTCACTATCAGCACATTATTAAAGAGTTCCACTATTTTCATTATGAATTTCCACCAAGTATCGGCAGAATCAATTCAGTTTGAATTCAGTAGGTCAGTATTTTCTTTGTAGAGAACCTAATCTTTATACTAGGTTTTTTTGGAGATTTAACAAGATTACCAAATAGCTGTTCTTTTTCTTGTTGCAGTCGACGTATTGGTTTGTAATTTTGCTCGTGTTTTTAGCATTTTGAATACGAGGTGGTTAGATTTTGTTGAATTCTTTTAGGTCACAGCATTTTTGAAACTAGAGCTTTTCGTTGTCGACTTAGGTTCGCTTTGGAGCTGGATTTAGAACTCGTGATAGCTGTTGAATTTCACTATAAATATCTGTCCTTGTCCATGGTTTTAACTGTACATTCTCCTGTTCATTAACATCGAAACATTCTTCTGTTTTCTGAGATGTCCGTATTAGTGTTATTACAATCATTTATTTTAACAAGAAACTGTCTGAACACGGCGCGGCGGTTACAGTTCATTGTAGAAAATCCAAAAATATAAAAAGATGTATAAAAAAAAACAGAGGATCAGTGAACTCAAATCCACACTTTGTTATAATGCTATATCCAAAAGAGCAACGCAAGGAAAAGTTTGTGTCCCCATCCCAATAAACAATCAAAATATGCAATTTCAAAAATATTCTTAAAGACCGAAGCCTATTTGTAGTTCGTTAGCACTATTGAGATGATGTGGATTCTTGGCATGTACACCTGGTTATACATAACTTATAATAACGAAATGATCTTTAACTACAATGGAACCTTTTCCTGTAAACCAAATTTTTTAGGCCTTATAGTTTGGGAAATAAAGCGGAATGGGTAATTTTTTAAAAATATTTTTGTTAATATATTTTGAAACATTAATTTAAAAAATATGAATAAATATATTTGTTTTCGCCATAATGAGCCCTTTAATTTGATATATTACATCATGCGTTAGAAATATTTTTAATTTTATGTTTTCCATTTAATGCTGTAATTTGCCCCCTAAAATTAATATTAGGGGTTTCTCCTTATTTTTACAGCAAAGTTCAAGTGAGGCTATATATTTTTTAAAATTTTACGGCTTATGGTTTCGGAGATAAGGTATGGGGAATTGCTATTTTTTTAAATATTTTTGTTAATAATGTATTTTAAAAATATGAAAAAAAAAATATATTTGTTTTCACCATAATGAGCCCTTTTATTTAATATATTACATGATGTATTAGAAACAATTTTAATTTTATAATTTCCATTTAATTCTGTAATTTGTCTCCCGAAATTAATAGTAGAATTTTCTCCTTATTTTTCTGGTAAAATTCAGGTGCGGCTCTATGTCTCTAATTTTTTTCAAATATGTTTTTATAGTTTCGGATATAAAGTGGGGGAACGATCGATTTTTTTAGTTTTTTCCCCAGAAATATTCCTAAAATCAAAAATTCTTCATTTACGATATGTTAACAAATTTCAACCTTTTCCGTCCAGTAGTTTAGGAGAAAATTGCTGTGATGTGAAAGAGGGAGAAATCTGGAGTGATATTATAAGTTTATCCGTATATTGTATATACGGAACCTTAAAAACACTAATTAAGTTTCTCTTTATTAAAGGTTGTTGCAAGTGATAATTTTTTTAATCAGGAAATGTAATACCAGCTGAATTCAAAAACGGATATTGTAAACAATAGTTTACTAAGGAATATCCCGAAGGAGTGCCGTATAATTTCATATAAGGGGAGACATCGTTTCGAGAAAATTGAAAAATAATTTATTAGAGCCTCCAAATAAAGGACAATTTATTTTCAACGATAATATCTTCAAATATTACTGTTTTAATATAAACTTAGAGGACTTAATTCAATACCTTATTAAACGTACTTCCTCTTGGTCTGTAAATTTATCTTGAAATAATTGTGTGATTTATATCTACCAAACAGAAAATTTTATACTTGTAGCTGATCAACTATCATCAGTACCTACTGAAAGTGGTTCTTCAATCCCCAGTGTAAAGGCATTTATGTAACAAATTCTTAACATGGAATTGTGAGTTCATTATTAGACATTCAGTGCAGTTCAGGCATTTGGAAGTCGTATATCAAAATATTTAAGTAGTTCATGAAGTGACGGGTTCCAATTAACCTGTTGTACGATGAAACTGTTTTGAGGCAAAAAAAATTATATGTCCTGGGCAATAATTTCCCTTCACGATATTGGGGGATAAATTATGTGAAAAATGTAATAAAATGTTCTTTATTTAATATGTATATCTACTAGTAGATAATAATAAAGTATCTAACTGTAGAAAAGTGAGTAAAGAGGCAAATCAATGAATAAAACTGCAAAACCTGAAGCAAATTCAATACATGTAACAGAAACACGAATAAAAGCAGCCGACTTCATGTATATTAAAACTTAGTCTAGTTGAACAAAAATTGTAGTGAATTTGATTACGTATGTGCAAATTGTGAACTAATGAAAAGAAAAGATCTGAATAAAAAACACAGGTCAATATTTGAGCTAAGCGGGAACACGGCATGCCTTATAGGGTACTAAGGGTTTTTCGGGTCGCTGATTACGATGAGGGGGTCGGTTGACCTTCATCACGTCAGGTTCAAGAGCATTTGAAGGTCAAATCGAGAGAGAAAATCTGAAAAAATTCTTGCTTATGTTTTTGAGGTGTGTGAGCCCTAATCCGTAGTTTGTTTCACTGCGTTTTTTTCCCAGAGGACATTTGAAGGTCAAATCGAGAGACTTCTACCAAAAAATCTGAAAAACTGCATGCTAATGTTTTGAGCTCTCTGAGTCGAAACCGTAATTTGTTCGACCTTGCGCTTTATCTTAGAAGTCATTTGAAGGTCATTTGAAAGTCATTTGAAAGACAAATCGAGAGAGTTCTTCTAAAAAATCTGAAAAAAATTCATGCTTATGTTTTTGAGGTCCCTGAGTCCGAATCCTTAGTTTGTTTTAGCTTATCTAAGCCAGTGAAAGCAACGTTATGATCCCGGTCAGTTAAGGCAAGACCACTTAACCCTCGCCGTGGACACTTTTTGTAAGACCTTTGACTTGTCGCATTGGACTCTACATTGGCCAAGTGTCCCATTAACCTAGAGCTACGGTCGCATGATGTCGAAGCCTACGGGCCCGCTTTCCCACCCTGACCACCCGCCGATTCTGCGAGGTTGCCATGGAGGCATGAAAGCCGCTACCCAGGGACTTGGCCAGATTGTGAAACAACTCTGTTGCCCACCGTCTACCGTCACCGCGTGGAGGTGTCTTGAGTGCAACCACACATTTTTGCAGATTTTTTTGTAGAATTCTCACGATTGAACCTAGACCTCGAAAATATAAGCCTGAATTTTTTCACATTTTTGGGAGAACTCTCTCGATTTGACCTTCAAATAACCTCTGGAAAAAAAACAGATTTGAGCTTCAAATGACCTTCAAATAACCTCTGGGGAAAAACTCAAGGTTAAACAAACTACGGATTAGGACTCAGAGACCTCAGAAACACAAGCAAGAATTTTTTGAGATTTTTTGGTTGAACTCCCTCGATCTGACCTTCAAATGCCCTTAATCCTGACGTAATCAGCGACCCAAAAAACCCCTAGTACGCTATACGGCATGCCGTGTTCCGGCTTAGATCAAATGTTGACCTGTGAAATTGATAAATAAAAAATAAAAATTAGTATAGTTTAATACTGGCCATCTGTTCTCCGCTATCCGTCTATCGCGAACACAATGGGAAAAGGACCATTTGTGATTTTAAAATTTATTGGTTCTATGGTTGGATTAGTCAGAAGTGTGGATTTAATAAACCTATAGTATGGAAATGCTGAAATGTTGTAGAACCTTTGGTGTGTCATAAATGTAAAAACACAATATTGCACCCTTACACCAAACCAACACCGTTTCAACAACTCTAAGTTGTCATCATCAAGGTGTAAACCAAACTGACAAATTTTGTTCCTTTGACGTGGTAGCCATCTTCTAATGGAAATGTTGTGGGACCTTTGGTGTGTCACAAATGTCAAATCATATTTTATTTTAACAACGCTGCTTCAACAACTCTAAGTTGTCATGATCAAGGAGTTAACCAAACCTATAGCATAACAATCATAGTTTAAATTATAATAATAATTCCAATCAACTTACACGTACCTAGTTTTTTTTATGACCAACTTCCCCGAATTCACTCTATATTATATATCAATCGTAATTCTAAATCTTTCTTAATTTTCAGAATACTTAACATTACTAAGTAAGAATTTGAGGCCAAAACACACTTTTTACGGCTTTGATATAGTTACAGAATCAGAAAATATAGAGCTGGTAGATACTTAACGGACTACCCTCGTATCAACAGTAGTATTTATTTCTTAAGCTTGCCCAATCAAATAAAACGGAAATTTGCTACAAACTACATTAATTCATTGATTCGTTGTTTCTCATCGAGACCCTTCAGGGTGATTTTTTTTGTGCCCACTCCATTTCCTTGTTTACACTTTGTAAAAACGAAAAAGGTCTATTAGCCTAGCCGTGGGCGACATATGGGCCATGCATCTCTAAAATCTCATGGTACACACGCAGATTAAATACTACCAGAGTGATTGCTGATGTTGTTACGCCCTCCACTAAACCCCCAATTAACCGGTAGCACTCCGTTAGTTAACTCTAATCAGTATTTGATTGCTACCTGTTCACGCCTCAAGCCCGCCAAATTAAAAACCTATTTTGTAGGGCTAATTGGCTTGTGGTAAATGCTATGTTATCGCCTAACGCTTATTTTTTCTATTTCGCTTAAAACCAACAAACGCGACAGTTTTAGACGAATTTATAAGGCAAAACTATAATTAATGCGGCCAGAGAATAACGATTAGGATTCTCCATAGGAAGATATGACTTTCAATCGGTATATTTACCTTGTCAAAAGCCGAATTACCTATTAATTTATTGCTTTCGAAATTGTAGGATATTTGAAGTTGTTTGCAGTGAAACTTATATCTGATTGTCAAAGAAATGTGTTCATTACAATGTTGGTACAATAATATACACGACTTTTAGTCTGAAGAAAATAGAAAATAGTGTGTTAAAAGTAGGTGATGGATAAGATACTAGTGGCGAAAAAAAAAAAATATAAAAGATCTATTTACTCTAATGACTTTTTAAAATTATTTTGAGCTTTTGAATTAAGGAAATATATTGATTTTGAGTAGACGTAGACCACGTCATCAGTGGCGCTATTCTCAATGAATTGAAATTTCGCAAAATTATTATTCTTTTTGAAATAAACATTTAAATGTGAAACATATATAAGGACAGGACAGTCCAGAAGTAATATTTAAAATATGTTCGCGCTGTAGGGTGGTGGCATCGCTAAGTATGACAGAATGTCACAGGGGTGGGATGGAGGGGACTAAGGAAATGTGACGTTCGCAAACATCAAACATTTCTACTTTCATTTTTCTCTCGACTTTACAATTTTGTCTTATAAAAGCATATATTTTAAAAATTCTACTGTATTTATTATTATATTGTCACGGAAAGGTATAACCTCTCCCGAAAGAGAACCCTGCATGAAGAAAGTATATCGCACTGTCATTGTCAGTTAATTGACAGTTTTGGAAAATTCTACTTATTGTTAATCTACTTTTCTGCTTCACACTTTTTTGCGACCTTCAACTGCATTGGAGCTGGTTAGTGAGGCCAGCATGCTTTGTCTGAATTGATCAGCATACTTTTTAATTTCGTTGGGCGGTTATTCTGGTGAACCAAAGGCTGGAGTTAGTCCTGTGCTGTTGTGGACGGCTGAGTGATAGGCCAACGGAACAGAGGAATATACTCATCTCAAGCACGCTGGTAATTGGTGATGACCTTGGACAGATGTTGTCCTGGAATACCTTAGATTCAGAGTTCCACGCTTAGTCCGAAGGCAGCTCCAAAGGTACTCCAATCGTGCTCAAAAGCTGTTCCACCAATATCGTTGCCACCGTTGTTGATTGGGTACAGCGTATACCTCTGGCCATTTACTCAAATACTCTATCGCATGCAGAATGTATTTATTACATCAATAACAATTCTTTCAAATAGGAGGCCCACATTGTACTGCTGCATTCTTTCCATGGTTCTGATCTTCGGGCCTTTACTGACGCGTAAATGTCACATTTGTGGCACCAGGCTAGGACGTTCTCAAAGTAATTTACCCAGTAATATCCAATATTCCATTGTCTACCTTTAAGGAGTCCCATTGGGCCCACAATGACTTCAAGACGGCCAAGCAACTAGCCCCTCTTTTCCTGAATAAAAAAAATGTTCAAGATCTGGGTCTGTCATGACGTAGACTCCAGAGAATATCTAGATCTCATAAATATACCTATAACCAGGTGGGGCTAAGGGGCTGAAGCCCCCCAAAATCGTCTATGTGTTATGATTTTTTAGTGTTTATTGTGCTAAAACCAACCTTCAGTGACATCAAGCCCTCCAAACGAGATCAAGGCCCCCCAAATGACAATCCTGGATCCGCCACTGCCTATAACTGATAACCAGCATTGAATATGTCGACAGTCGTCTCGAATTTTTCTGAGGCAATTTAGTTTCCTAATTGCAATAATAAAATTATTGTATAGTTAATAAACATTCCTACTGACCGATTTAAAAAAAAAACGAGGGTTCTTGGTTTCCAAAATACTAATGTGCGTAGTTTATATAAAACCTACACGATTTTTATAATTTTTTAACTAGAGGAATCTCCTAATATATAGTTGGTGGCAGATTCGTGTATAACAAAATTGTTGCCTTATTTATTTATTGTTAATATCTAGGAAGTTACGGATATACCACGATTTTTGTTAAATAGTGTCAAAATTAACTGACTCAAAAAAAACTGCTACTGCTACTTTGAGCTTGTTTGTAGTATTCAAGAACTACGAACCTATTTATGGTTTCGGATAAACTGTATTTACTGGGCTGTTACATTGAAAATAGTCTATCTTCGGTTTATCCCCAGATAATTTATTTAGCTCTTGGATATATAAGTCTCTGACATTTTAGTGCAACTTCCATACTAAATTGCACAATTAAGCTAAGATTAAGTTTCAAATCTTAAGGGTTCAAGTATATTTGAAAGACAGATTTAACAGTTGCGTACATTTGCCAAACTACAATAAGTACAATTTTCAAATTCCTCACAAAATACAAATGTTTGTTTTCAATATTTTAAGCTTAGAGTAACACCGGGCATCTTTCTGAACAATGATGACAGAGAAGCCTTATTTTTTAGAAATTTTTGAGAACGCCATTTAAAATATGGGAAATTGTTTCTTTTATTTTAAATAGCTACGTTAGCTCCTTAACCTCATTGTGTTGGATCAATTGTCTACCACAGACAGTTGCAATTAACATTTTTCTTCACTGATAAAAAGAATTATTATTCCATTATAAATCCTATTATTGAAATTATTATGTAGAAGAATGTTGTGCACATTGTATAAGATTTTAATGTTATAATTATAAACATTAACGATTAATGTAACTCATAATATATACCTGAAGTAAAGTTATTTATCAATGAATATGAATTTTACTTAACGTCTCCTAAAAAAATAAATTATACGTTATTCTTTACGAACACAGAAGTTATTGAAATAAAACAAAATGCTATTAATTCTGATCTTGTAACACGGATCATTTCTCATTGGTATTAAAAACGTGAATATAGACATGACTTGTCATTATAGATGAAAATAGTTTTGAAAAGATTTTAATTTAATTAAAAAAGAAAAGTCAGTCTAGAAGAGGTGTTGCTTACGAAAAATAAATAAATAAATTCGAGTTTCAAGAACGTTAATTTACTGAAAACGTATTAAGAACAAGAATTCAGAAGGAAATTCAGAAATCAAATACTTGTATTGAAGAACTATTTGATGGACTCAAATGATAATAATAAATTTTAACAGTTGTTACATTATTGAGTGGTGAAAAGATATAAGAACAGAGTGAATACTCGTATTTACCTAAATTGTATGTCCTTTATTTAAGCGATTTGTTTGCAAAACCCCTTCTTTGCAGAAATGTGTTAAAGACAAAATGTATAATAATAAGTGTCTCTAGGTACCTACACTATGCTGGAAAGTTCTAAAAAATATTTTTAAACAAATAAATGTTGAAAACCGATTTTTTTTTGTTATTCTATAACTTTGCTGCTACAGGTTGTATAGGAAAAGTTTTTTTATGAAAGGTTTTCTTGGAATTTTTGGAAAAAATGTCAAATTTTTACATTTAGTGGTGCTGAAATTAATTTGAAGAGAAACTTAAAGTAGTAATTGCTGCCAAATCCGAAATAATGGATTAAAACGTTTAATTTATTTATGTATATAAAGTCAGAATATATTTATCACGTTCATTGGTTAAAGCGAGGTTTTGTTTAATATAACAGAGAATATACAAATATTGCTTCAAACTAAAATAGCATATATGTTAACGTTAATTAAATTTATAATTTAATTTAATTTAAGAAAGTATAATTTACGTAGAATTGTCCAAAAACAACGTAAAATACCAGTAAAACTATCCTTTGAATAGTTTAAATTCCCGTCAGCGTAAAGCCCAGATATATCAAACAGAGCACTAGCTCTCAGCTAGTGGCATGCTTTCCCGCAAAATTCTCGCATCACATGTAATACAGAAAAAAATATATAAAAATGTTATAAACAATAAATATCACCTCAAAGGTGCATAAATATTATTATGACACACAGATAGTACAGATCTTAGCCTTAAAACAACTTTGAAATATAACAAATTGTTGCTGTTAATATACCAAAACGGCCAGCGTCACAATTTCACAACAAAGAGGTACCCTTTTACCTATATTCTCATGTAAGAATTTTGACCCTTTGAAATATAACAAATTGTTGCTGTTAATGTACTAAAACGGCCAGCGCCACTATTTCACACCAAAGAGGCACCCTTTTACCTATATTCTCATGTAAGAATTTTGACCCTTATTTTGTAATCTTTCCAGGACTTGCTGTTCAGGAAACAAAAGTAGTTAGATGAAGGAAGAAGATCTTTTACTGACCATAAGAATCCTGTGGTTGTTACAATGAGCGATAATTCACATACTTATTAATGGAACGAAAACTTTATCTCAATTCCAGAAGTTAAGCGATACCAAAATAATATTACTGATGAAGATATAAATGATCAAAACGAAGATTAATACAAAATCCAAAGAATCGGTTGCAATCCAGAAGCTCCCTTAAATAGGCCCATAACAAATTTGCAAGAAAAGAAACATTTTTTGTTTGAGTCAGTTGTTTCTTGGAATAAGCGGCATTATTTAATAATTAATACAATTTACTGAAAACAAATAAAGTTCTTTTCTATCATTGTTTGTTACATTTTATCCTCATTATTCAGTTTTATAGACTTGAAACATGATCCTCGTATTACCAAGAGGTAATTCCAAACACGTCATTCAAATTAATTTGCCATATTTGAACAAATTAGCATAACAATACATTAAGTTGTTAACTACTAGAGAATGAAAAACGAAGTATTGAATCTTGGACGGTGTAGCATTTTTAGACTTCTTTCATGGTATTCATTGCTTAAGGGTATTAAAAATAAGACAAGTAAAGAATCAAAAGATGAAACTGTTCTTCGTTGGTATTTTCATTGTAGTAACACTAATTATATATTATAATAAGTAAGGACTGAAATGCAGAAACCATTAGTTCTTTTAGTGAGAAATGACATAAGGTAAATGCTTGTAGGGTAGTTCAGAATTTTAAACAGCGTAGGCGGTCTCAGCCGGAGCAGCACACATTGCGAATCTATTCTTTTTCTCGTAATTGCTTCGCCTACATACCTTTGATAGATAGATACCTCTCTTATCTATGTACATAGGCGGACCTCAAAACATTTCATTCTTATTAATATAAAATTATATAAGTAATTATAAAAAAATTAGTGCTGACGCAAATTTTATGTATATTTTACTACAACTTACCTAGTTATTATCAATTTATAAAAAAAATTGTTAAAAGTTAACAAAAACATCTCAGGTGTGGATCTCTATAGGGAATAAAACAGGTATATTAGGGTTTGTTTAGTGAATACTATTCATCAAGATAAGGTGGAACCATGGTGAGAGCCAACAGTTACTTACAGACTTCACTAACATCAACAGAATGAATAACCCATGAAGGCCATGAAGTTAACACTGTTTATCTTCCAAAAAGCTCATTATTCTTACTGAGCTTTCTCTGTTATGATAAAAATATTCCTTTAGTTTCTGTTTTTTTTGTAAATTCTGCGCTGATCCATTAAAACTGATTATGTATTTCATTGCAATGTCCATCTATGTTGTACCAATTTGGCCAATGTTCAGATGCATTCTAGTTATTTTTCATCACTCTCAGAACTTATGCATAGAGTGGCAGCCGTATCAACCCCGGTTTTTAAGCCACTGATTGATTTTATGTGCAGGTGTTGCTCTCTTTTATTATAGAATGCTTTTTTTTTAGTACGTGGTTCCTATTCCTCATCCCAACAACTTTTAATAATGTACATATGTTTTACATGAATAGTTGGTCCATCTTAGCGTGTTATCTCTTTTTTCCAGTAAAAGTGGTTATACATCAATAAATCATTTTTTCTCTCAGTATTCCTATCACTCTCTAACATGGTCCTAACTAAGACTTTTTGTTCTAGCATAAACATCTTTTTTCTTGGGTGTTTTGATTTATGCTAACAGCGTATGTAGGAGTTTATTGTTGTGAGGATCCAAATTATTTCTGTGGCTGGTTGGAACTATTATCTTCCTCATCGATTTGCAAAACTCATGTCAACTCATTTGTTTTGTATCTTCCAATGGTATACATATTCATCTTCTTGGTGCATTTTGTAACTTAGTACCTTTTGTTGTGCCTTTATTAATTTAAAAAAAAATAGAAAAAATAGAGTGCTCTTAAATAGCATTGTGTTTAGTAGTATTCGGATGGAGCACCATAAAATATTATATAACGTGGGTTTAATCGTTTTACCGAAAAAAGGCTTAATCAATGTAAACCTTTTAAATTGTATTATGTTATGGAAAACCCAGAATTGATACCATATATTTTTCTACAACGTAAAACATACCGTTTTCAGAAAATCTGTTAAATTAAGCAACCGGAAATGTCGATGGAATGTCACATAAACTTTCTACACAAATCTCTAAATTTCAACCTCAACCGATATCAGAAAATAATTACAAATCGTACAGAGTGTTTGTTACTGTTTTCATAAGTAGTGCCCCATTTGTCGATTTGAAAAATACAATTTACAATTTCAAACTCAAAAAAATACATTAAAATTGAAATTCCTAAAACGAGCGCTTTTAAAGTAAATCATTCTTTTATTTAAAATGTATAGTTTAAGTTACATTTAATAAAGTTCTTGACTAGCATATGCGAGGTCAAAATTTTGCTTGATTAATTCCTAACAAATGTTAAGGGAAACAAACTGAACACACACCAATTGAATTTTTGTAAAATATTCTTATAAAATTCATTTTACACCGCCAATGAGAAAAAAATTAAGAAACCTTCTAAATTAATCGTTTCGATATAAACAACGTAAACATAAACCGGCTAATATAATTAAAAAATGCAACAATCACTATCCCGAAATTTTGATGTGCACAGAAAAAAGACGACCTCAAGAAGATTCCTGAAAAACGCTCTGACAACAAAAAAAGAATCATGAAATTCATGTATGTTCCACGCTAATTATAAAAGGCGATGGTCGTACAAGTTGGGAATTAGTTAGTTGAGTTTATTGTCTTCTAAACGTTGTTTGTGGCATATTCTTGATTATCTTTATTTTGATTTATGACATTTAAATTGACAATTTAAATGTCATAAATCAAATTTTCATTTTGCAATTTAAATCAATAAATATAAAGCCATTGGCAACGAAGTCAGAACAGACTTTGAAATGTTTGATTTTCGATTAATATACGTCGTTTTATTTCGATTGTGGTGTTATTACCCAAAAAAACATAAAAATAAGTTGAGTTTATATTCGTGTGATTGAATAAACAGAAAATGTCAGCTATAGTATAGTGTTTAGATACAGGTTTTGTATTACGCTTATTAACTGAATAAGATACCCTCGTTTCTCCATTATATGCCATAATTTATCTCGGTGGTTTCGATCAAAATCCTAGTCGCACTAGATTGAACTCTCTGCGTATGTAAATTATTTGCTTTAGACTAAATATATAGTCAATGCTGAACCTTTGTTTACGGAAACCCGCCTGTTCTTCTAACAGTATAACGTCTGAGATAGTTTGAAGCTTCTGGTTAACAATTTTACTATACAGTTTTTAAACAGCATTTAGAAGATTAGTTCCCCTACAATTCTCTGTTTTATTTCCTTGGTCTTTTTTGAACAAAGAATTAACCTTAGAGAGTCTTCATTCATCTGGGATATCAATATTTACCCAGCATTTAAATGGGTGTAGTAATCATAGGTGTAGCAAAATGTCACCATATTCTATAAGTTCCGAGTTAATACCATCTGGACCAGCCGCTTTTTTGTTCTTTGTTTTTCTGAATGCATTTTTCATTTCTTTCATATCTGTTGGATGAGGTACCTTGAGTACCTTGGTCTCCGATTTTACAAATACAGCATGTTTTGTTTCGTGACACCTTAGTTTCCGATCATGTTCAATCCACTCTTCCTGTGATATTATATTTAGTTGCGCTATATCTCTTCCTGCTTTATTTAGGAGTTTCAACATTTTGAAGGCAATTTCTTGTCGTCGATGAACATCATTCTCCACTCGTCTTATGAAAGTATCCCATAATGTGATATGTGCTTGTCTCACAATTGATTTTGGTCTATTTCTGAGTTCAGAATTTTCTTCAAGGTATCTCATATACGATTTGTTGTTATGATCTTCTGTTCTTTGTTATCGTGCTTAGCACTTCATTACTTATTTGTTATATCTATAGATTTTTTTAATATTTGTCCATTCCTCCTTTATATTATCACTTGTTAGAGTTTGGTTAATCAGCTGTGTTAGCTTATATTGACAGATTTTTTTAGGCTCTCGTCCTGTAATAAATGCTCCTTATACATTTGTGCGCCATTTTTGTTGTGTTTCACTTATAAGATTTTTTCCATCTTGTCCATAATTGAATCTTAGATTTGACTAAGTTGAGGTTTGAGCTGACATTTTTGCCTCCGTGAGTTTCTTTTTATCTCAGTTATGGCTGCTAAATTTATTTTATGTTCCTTGAGAATGTTATTGAATTCAAGATGGTGATATCTTAATTTCCTTGGACCTCTCATCACTGTGAGAATTGTCAATTATGTTCTCGCCCTTTACTAAAGAAAAAAGTAAAATTACATTAAAATTATTCTTTTAAGCGTTTCGTTTTTTTGTTCTTCATTTTTATCTATCTCTATTTCCTCATTTACAAAACTATTATTAATACATTTACACATAGCTTAAAATTTAAAACATGTAAAATAAATAAATTTAAAAAATTACTTCAAATAAAAAACAAAAACATAATATTTTTCGACATTAATTAATTACCTATTTATGTCGAAGTCTACCGACTTCAAAATATTATATAATTTTTGCAGAAAAATATTATTTTGCTTTTTAGTTAAATTAGTTTTGGTTTTTGTTTTTAAAGTCTATTTTTGTTTTTATTTATTTATTTATTTATTTTAAAATCTTTATTGATATAATGGCTTATTTGCATGCATTTGTCAATAGTAATAATTTAGTTTCATAAATGATATTGCCAAAAATAAGAATACTTTATTTAGGCAAAATTCATATTTTAACAAATCTTTAGTTCAAAAATGGGACCTGTGATGATTTCATTTTAAGTTTCAGACCACACAGATCTTGCAATGGAAAATAAAGTTTTTTATATATTAATAATAAGAAAGTTTTCTATGACATTCTATAATCACATTGTACTCTTATATACAGACGAATTGAGAACCTCGACCTTGTTTCGAAACAGAGGCGGATCTAGAGACCAGGTTCATAAGGGGAGATCTCCTGCGTAAGAGGGGACGATCTCTTACGTGCTTAACAAGTAGGGGCGGACTTCTCTATGGCTCTGGATATATTGTGTTTTCTTCAGATTAAACCCACAGAAATTAATTTATTTCAAGCGTTTGGATGTAAGATTTTTCTCGATTTAGGCCAGGCACAGACCTACCGTTTCTGTTCTGTTCTTATAGAACAGAAGAGAATCCTGGTTTATGCCACACACTTGCCGGTCAGCGGGGTTTTTTATTTTGCCCTCAGTCGTTATCTAGCGCTTGTGGTAGACACATCTAATATATGATAATTCGTAATGGACGATAACCAACTGATAAAACGCACAGTTGTAGGAGAACGCCGGTGCCGGGTTGTAACCGGGCTGTGTGTGCCGATATATGGAGCTAGTACATAATCCGTGCCTCTTTCTTACCGGTGAGAACGTTCTAACCGGCGACGCTGGCCGGTTGTTTGCTGAACGGGAGTTCCGGATCGGTAGGTATGTGAAAAGTGATGTACTTTGCATTACGTTCTAGCCTTTCGTAACAATTCTTTGCTGTTCTGTTCCTCTAAGAACATAATAGAAACGGTAGGTCTGTGCCCGACCTTAGTTTCCAAATCACTGACCTTGAGGCTCTTGGAAGATACGATGCCAACCCCCCGCCCCCGCTTCAGGATCCGACCTTGTTTCGAAGTCAGTTAAAAAATCAAATTAAGAAAACACTAAAACAACTTAATTAAAAAGGCATAAAATGTATTGTGTAACAATTAAATACTTCTTTTGAATTCGGTTTTTTATGTTTCATTTATTTATTGTATACCTTATAACTACTTCACTTTTGAAGCATAAAATCTGTTATACTGATACGTACATATTTCTAAAATAACTGATTTTTTTTTTAAATTCCTGGAGACAATAGATTAATTCATTATTTTACAAAGATGTTGCCTTACGTATAACGCTGTCTTTGGGTTGGCGAGCACAGTCCGAGTCCGATGGAATGCGAAGCACAATGACTCGGCCCGCGGGGACAGTCGTGGTCTGCTGTGCCTGAGCAAGAGGCCGAAGAGGCCTGTGTGTTGTTGGATTCATGAAGGCCTTCGGCTATCATGAGCCGGGTCTACACGCGACCGGCTGCCGCGGGGGTGGTAGCTTTATTATAAAATATCCTTTCGAGCTTTCTTACGTGCCCCAAGACCATCGTTACAAGGCCTTTGTTCGAGCAATTTTCATTGGAACAACTGCACGAGGGATTATTTACAAGAAAATCAAATTGGTAGTTTCTTTGTTATCGCCGAAGAGCAAAGACGACAAGCAGAATAAGACTTTCGACATAAATATCAGGGTCAGATATCTGCGTTTTGATACTAAAATTGAAATTCGGATTACTTGGGAATCCACGAATTGGTGCTTGGCTTGCGCCCTAAAGCCATACAATGAGAACGTGCAATTCAAAGTTCGATTCGAATGAGTATCTCTGGAGTGTTATATATTTTTGGTATTCGTATATTTTTTAGGACAAAATTTATATATGCGTCTATTTAAATTTTATTGTTTGTTGCTAGAAATTTTAAACAAATGAAAATAACAAAAATTAACCGTCCCCGAAAGAAATTTAAAAGTTGAAAACAATTGACAAAGTGGCAAGGCAAGGTACCTAGAAGAATTATAATAAATACAAACACAAGGAAGCTCCTATTACGTAAAAATTAACTACCTACCCATATTTTTATTACTTGAAGTCAGTGCTAAGGAAACCAAAAATTCAACTCTTTTGGACATCAATAATTTTAATGAAGAAAAAATATTTAAAAACACCTACTTTCTGTAACAATTAAATTGATTAATAAAAGTTAAACTATACTGGATACAAAAAATTACTTAACAAATATTACCAAACTCGTCGAAACAACTCTGATATACAAGATAATCATGTTACAACAACATCCCTACCTTACATAAAAACTATTTTACAAAGGCTAAAAACAGTAGGCAACCGATTTAATATGAAAAGCACATCCAAACCAAGAAACACGCTTAAATCAAATATATCAAAAATAAATTAAAAAAAACATCTGTAAACTGAAAAAATTACATTTATAAAATGCCTAACAAATGTAATACATTTTATATTGGAGAAACCCCTATTTGTATAAACGTACAAATAAATGAACACCAAAAATTTCAATAATTTCAAAATTCAACTAGATAACAGAAAGCAAAACATGGATAAAAACGAATGTCAAAAGAGGCTTTAATTTTGTTAAATGAAAGCGATTGCATTTCTACTAGATGTGTAGAATTGCATAGGTGCCTCTTTCCCGATAATTAAGGATAAACTTAGAAATGATCATCTATTGTTGAGCACGGATAGATGTAGATTTTTCCTAGTCTTATCTTTATAACTGAAATGAGATAAAACATCATAATTCTTTAATAGCACTTTCCGATAGTCATATAAACAAAGTCGCATCTATGAACACTATAATATAAAATTCTAAACTTATTTTTTTAATTTGAAAGGATTTTTATTATTTTAATATGATCTTTAGAATATTCTTGTGCTACCCGGTAAATATCAATTAGTAGTAAATTATCTTAGTTATATCAATTATATTGTCAAACATTTTAATGTTAAATTTTACATTTTCTTTATTATCACTGAGAACGGGGTTATACCTAGACTCTTGAAACATTTACAATCTTCAAAATATACAGACTTTCATATTAGTGTGTTATAATTAAAAAACTCCATAAACATAGATTCAGAAAGCAACTAAAATTCGCCGGTGGCTTCGATAAAAAGACGTTCAGCTCTCCCAATTATCTAAAAATGGGAGTTTCACAAGAGCCTTTGATCAGGGATCAAATCCCAACTAGGTTAAGGTTTTTTCAATTAAAAAACAAAATTTCACAATTTCGGAGAATACAGTGGTCTGTAATATAATGGAATGCTTCATATCCCCTATAATATTCTAAAAATATTTATATTCTTCCCAATCCTTCTAGCAAAGTCGTCTCACAAAAAGACCTGAAGCTCTCCTTCTGATCAGTCAGGACCTTAAGTGTCTCCGATCAGCGCTTCAGCTTTTCAATAATACATTTCTTCACGCTCTTGGTTATTCAAGGAAAATTCCATAACCTCTAGCCTTGAGCTCTCGATAAGAAAGCTATCCTATGTTCGTCCTCTCTGTTCTTAAAGTCAGTTCTTGCATTCTTCAGTGCTACAGTTCGTTATCTGCTTCATTTCGGTTAGCCAAAAAAAACTGTTTGTCCACCTATCTTCAATTCTCTTCAATATAGTTCTTCAGTCCGTCTTAAGCTCTTATTCTTCGTTTCCTCTCACGGCCTTAAGTTCTCCATTTCCACAGCTCTTTAATTTCCTCTGCAATATTTCAATTCTTCAGGGAGGCTACATCATGAAATATTAATTGATTATAGCTGCATATGATATATCTATAACGAATTATTTATGCTTTCGCCGTCTGGCCTTTCCCAACTTCCAATTTTATCTCTCGAAGCATGTAGTAGTTTCTTGAAGTCCTCGACGTCCTCTTTCCAGCTTCTTCGTGGGCGTTTTTTCTCTCTTTTTTTCGACGGGTATGCACTATAATATTTTCTTGTTGTTTCATTTTTCATTCTCTAGACATGTCCATATTAATTCAATTGCTTTTGTTCTATTTGTTCCGTTATTCATCGATTTATATTTATTTCTGTCCCTATAAAATAAGATTTTTAAATACTTTAAAATGGTTCGCAAGATATTAAATTGGTGAAGTCAGTAGGATTGACCGACACAATTAGGACACATGACTAGCTATGGAGTTTAGCAAATCATTGTGGCCAAGAATTAGCTCTTGGAGAGATCACTCTCACTTACCGTAACCTAACCTAGCCAAATGTTACTGTAAACCAGAAATAGTATTATATGTTGCACATTATTAATTTTATTATGTTTGAACGTATACGACTTTTAAATAATATTGAATAACAGTTCTATCGTTTTTGATATTATTTATTCAACTTCTTTTATTCCAAATCGCTGAAACATGTTATTATTTTGCAAGACTTAATTTCTTGTATGTATACATTTTATAATTTTGTAGCAAACACTTAGGCACCTTGAGAGCTTTTGTGTTTCACAGTACTCTATTATTGTCTCCATTGAAAAATATATTATGCCGTTCAATTACTTTCACTTGTAGTGACTGTTTTTTTTATAACAAACTGACGAATCTAAAAATGTGTTTATGTTTTGTATATTTTAATTTAACTATATTTAGTTACACATTATTTTGAAAGTGTCCCAAAATACACCAAGGTACGGCTGAACACCACATAGTTTATCAGGCATATTCTTCAATATTAGAAGCGATTTGGAATATAAAAAATATATAATTAGGAGAGTAATCCCACCGATTAAAGTACGCGATGTGAACTTTTCTAATGCAGATATTGAGTTAATAAAGTACATCACTTACACGAATCGCCAAGGGTCGTTTCTATTTAAATCCCAATGTAAATGTAAATTCCGCAAATTAAACAAATGGCTAGATCTTTGACAAAAAGGTGATGTATCGTTAATACAGTCATTTGTAATTGAAACAGCCCTTTGTGTACTTCATACGGCTTATTGTGCGTATGTTTTAAAAACAACCCCACTCCAATCAGAGGGTGAACCCTTCTGTAATCGCATATTGAATTGTCATTCATGAAAGAAAAGGGGCTCGCTGTTCGACAAACAATTCCGAACGAGCTTTTCATATGGAATAATTGTAATTTTAGTTTTTGAATGTGGTATATAGTGAATATTACGTACGATTCAAAAGAGAGATTATTGAATTATAAATTCTGCAATCTAGATAATTTTTGTACTTTAAACTGCTGCATTATTTACTATAAGTGAGGTAGAATTATATGCTTAAATTATTATGTTACCAGAAGTTAACTTGAAATTGTAACGTATATTTATACCCAAGAATTACGGGTAGGACAAAAATGACATGGAACGACTTGTATTCTTTGAATGTTTATTTCTTTCGAAGTCGAAATTAACTTATCAGTTCTACATATTCAATGATATGTATTAAATTCTTAAAAATTATCGAAAGTAACTGTTCTAAAACCAATGATTATCACATTCAAAATAAAACGTTCCAAGGTCGTTAATCAAACAGAAATGTTATATAAACCCTTTCCGTCCACAGGTAACGAAATTACGTCTGAACACACCACAATGGACCTATTAGCACCATAAAACAAGTTTAAATTCGTCAGAAACCACAAATTAATAATCAACCTATGTAGGTGCTAGTCTTCCTCCTTTCTTTCTATTTGGTGGTTGAAATTCTGTTGCTAATCATACTAAACTTTCTTGTCACACCCAAACGGCAAGCCCGTAGCAGATCAGTTTGCGTTGTTCTATTCGTTATATTATTGTATCCGTTAAATGTGATTAATGACTTCATTTGGTATATGTTCCAGTCTAGAGATTTGACACAGTCTTCTAAACAAGTTCATTTCGAGAGTTTATAATTTTAATTTTTATCCTTTGTGCTAATTTTCAAATTGTTGCCCAATATGTTGTTATCGGGTCTACTACACAGTTATAAAGTAGTTTCTTAGCTTTAAATGTGACTTTTGTAGACCACAATAAACTATTTAATTGTTGTCTTTCCTTGTCCTATTCTGTATTCAAAATCACTATCATCCTTACTGTCTTGTGCAATGAGACTCCCTAAATATTCAGTTTCGAAAGCTTTTTATATTTGGTCAATTTTTTGAACTTTTTAAAGACTTTCACAATTCTATTATTCAGACTGGGGTCATTTCAGTACTGAATCGATTAAAGCTGATCTATGTCCATTTAAATTGCATCTTTGTTTGTCTTTTGTTGACTACTTTCCAAGCATTTGATATTTTTGTTATCCCCGTATACCTGTCTAGTACTTTGCATTTTATTTCACACATATAATTTTTACTATTGGCAACTTCTCTTTTCACTTGTTGCATATAATTTCCAGTTTTTGTATTCAACTAGTTATTGTTTGTGCTCATTTTTAATTTTACCTTTCATTTTTAGTCCTTTGTCCACCATTCCTGTGCCCTTGGGTTTCTTGAATCCCTTCTTACGATCGCTTCATTCGCAGCAAGATGAATCAACCGATTAAACAACAACAAATAGATAGATATACTGATAGACCTTAAAAGAAAAAACTTTTCGAATATTAAAATACACCCAGTAAAAAACAACAAAAACACTGATAATTCTTTGAGCAAGACATGACTCAAAAAGGCCATACAAAAAAAGACTCCATGGATTATCTATTAAAACAGCTGTGTAATGAAAGAAAAGTTTACATTAATTAAATTCGTAATAATACATATTGCATGGCTCTACTAAAAAAAATCAGTATATATGGAAGATCACAAATTAGTAATATATCCAAATAAAAGTAGAAACCCAAGCTACTAAGTGAACAAATGCCATGTCAAGGTTTTGGCCACTACCAATCACACTGCCAATTACAACCAACAATCACGTCAACCAAAATGCCCTGGCCGCACTGCCACAAGCTGTCAATCAATTTATAAATTTTACATCAATAACAGGTAATGCAATGCATAAACAAAGAAACTAGAAAACCTTAAGTGTAATGCTTGAAATGCCTAGTTAATAGAACTGACAACAGTACTACAATATAGCGAAAAAAAAAACAAAATTAAAAGACCAAAGCTAGTTCTTACAGATGACTAACAATTAACAGGTGGTTGCATTACTAAAATGATATCAAAATGGTTTTCTAAAAAAATTGTTTTGATGGACATTTAAAACAAAGAACGAGAAACAGAGACAGGTAGATAACGAGAGAAACGAAGTATATAACTAGTACACAGAGGTTCCGAATCTAGGGCTGTTCCATTTAATTGCTGTTACCCCGTTAGAATGTCAGGATAAAATTTTCAGGTTCATTTAATTCAAGCGTTGCGAACGCTCCCAACAATGAGCAAAATTTTAATAACCCTCGATTATTTTTTCCAGCAAGCTGGGCCACCGCCACATTATGATAGAAATAAGGATGTTTCTAGATACCACCCTTAACTGAAGATGGATTGGTAGAGTGGACCATTTGAGTGGCCACCAAAATCTCCAGATTTGACCAGAATGAATTTAAAGTACCGAGTTTAAAGCCGTTGTCCATGTGCAATAGGTAGGTAAACAACTTGAACAACTTTTCTAAAATACATCTAAACTTTATTTATTTATTTTTCATTGAAATGCATTATTATAAAATCATGTTAATTGCATTGAGCATTAGTTTCTATCAAAAATTCTTGTGTAAGTTCCTGATTCAAGTACATTGTCATTTGCAGAAAAAAATTGTAACTAATGGCGCAAAGGAAATTACTGTTTACTATTTGAAAAGAAAATCAGTTTGACAAATATATTTTATTCTTTTTTTTGAAATATATCATCAGAAGCGTTAGAAAATTAATCGCTGACATGTTTTGGCATTTTTAAAATATATTATAAAAATATTATCATATTTATGAATTTTGTGCAGAGCTTTATCATAACACTATACCTACACAACCACACAGGTAGATAATTGCTCTTGTACGTGGACCAGTAGCCCAAAACTTACTTATGATCTAAATATACAAAAGTATAAATATGTTAGATATGTTTCAAAACTATGTACATATCAAATCCAGATGAATAATTTAATTTAAATCTAAATTAAAACCTTTAATGTACTAACAATATGGTTATTTAGATCTTAAAGTATGATTTAAATATGGTAGACAAAACATATGTAAGTAGATATAACATTTAATGTTTTGGAACTTACATTAACAATACCATTTTGCTGTTTTCATTTTTGCTTTTGTTTTACTAATGTCAATGCCAACAAGTTGTTTTTTTAAAATACAGAAATAATAATTTTTTGATAATCAAAGAAAAAGAATGTGGTCAGCCTCATTGCTGCCTTTTTCCCAATTTTACTATTTACAATATTCCATAATTTTGTTAGATCATTACTTGCATTATTTGATTAAATTTATAATTTAAGATTAAAAAAATAAAACTCACAAATTACACATTATATAAGGTAAATTGTTTCAGAAATCCTTTTTAACATGAAACTCCCTTAATAAAATATAATAGGACATGTTGGGTGAAGTAAAATTCATAAAAAATACCTTAAGTAAATTTAAACTACAAGAATCCTTTACAAAATAAAATACGTATCTAAACAGTCCTTTTCAAAAAGAAGTAAAAAAATCACAAAAAACGTTTATAAGGAGACATTGCACTTGCTATTCTATACTTTTGACATCATAATCGTTTACTTTTTTTACCTGCACTTGACAAGACTTCCAAAAAATTGTGTGGGATCTTAACGTGAAATTTACGCTACTGATGACTGTGAAATTATGTTTAGGAATCTCTGAGACTGAATAAAGAACCTTTATTTGCCTTGATTGAACACAATAATGTTCTTTTCATCGAACTAATACACTCAAAAGGTTTTAAGTAAATAAAATATCAATTGCGTAAGCCTTTTAAAATCTCTCTGCAGATATAATGGTGATCTCAATAGAAAAAAACAGCAGTACAATCGAAAAAACTACCATTCACTATAGATGAACTGTGCGATATTGCTTATGTTGTGTCACAAAAAGAGCTTAAGAATGTGGTAAATGTATGTGGAAATACTTGTAATATATGTGCAGAATTATCCCTCTTCGCTAGATCATACTAAAGTGTGAAAAACTGGATTTGATAAATCAGGCTGCTATAGTACGGCATCAAGAATCAATCATTACTTTTACCACCATTTCACCAATTGCATATATAACATTAGCAATTTGTTGGATCCTCTTTCATTGAATATTTTTAGTACATGTTTAACACAAGGAAACTTTACAACCTTTTTTGCTGTGATATGTAATAATTGAGAGGTACATTTAACTTTCTATCTGTTTCATTTTGTCCAATTTCTATTGTCTTTACACAGGGGAGATTTACAGTTCACAACCTCCCCTCCCTCAAAAAAAAACAAATTAGCAAAAAAATAATCATTACATCTGCATATACAGTTATTATTAAGTCGTGATATCGAATAGAAATAATTCAAATCCTTACGCATTTAGGACTAGTGTAGAAGAAAATATTGATAAAATTTACTAAGAAAAATCTTTTTTTCTGCCTAGCGTTTTTTTAAACCGAAGTACTGGCCTAGGTAAGCCAGTAATTACAGCAACTTATTATACAATCAAAAATAAACATACCAATTTTGAACAAACATAACATATTATACCTTCAAGTTCTTTATTAAATTTTATTTTATTATAAATTGTATTCTACAAAGATATGTTCCAGCTTGAGTCAGTATATTTTTCTATAACGTAAAACATATCATTTTTCTGAAAATCGGAAAAAAAATGCAAAAAAACTATAAACATCATGGTAAATTTTCATTATAAATATCTAGTTTAAATGTCAAGATATGCTATGAAAGTATATCGTACAGGGTGTTTGTAATGGTATTCATTTTGATTCATTTGAAGTCACTTTCTTTTAGAGACGAAGTTAAGTTACGGGACTTATAGTTCCGTGAAATGGCAGAAAATATTTCATTAGTTTATTGAAACGAAAATTTGTTATAGCGGCGATCTCTTCTATTTGGTATACAGTTGTAGGTGCGTGCGTGCGTGCATGCAAGGATGGTTGAAACAAAAAATATTGTATTGGGTGACCCATAAGTAGTTGCGTATACAAGGAGGTTGAAATAAGAGTGGAGCAAAACTATAGTTGTACATAATAAGGCTCCAAAAAATGTTATAAGCAGTTGAATATACAGGATGGTTGAAATATAAGGTGGAGTAGAATACCAGTTATTCAGAGCGGTGAAATAAGTTGCTTATACAAGGTGTTTGAAGTAAGGGTGGAGTAAAATTATTGTCATTCGGTGTGTACCAAAAATTTGTTATATAACCATAAGCAGTTAGTATAATAATATAATATAATTATAGACATAAGTTCAAAAAAAATTAAATGAAGTTGTTTAAACCGAGTGGTTGAAATAAATGGTATATTTATAGTCATAAAATGTTGATAAAAAATGTGAATTTTGTTATATAGGGTAAACCATGAGAAGTTGCATAAATGAAATATTAGACATATGGGGCGAAGTAAAATCATAGATATACAGGAATAATTTCAACAATAAAAAAATGGAAAGCGTCAAAAGTGTGGAGAGAATTTATACTTATACTGAAAATGGTGATTGATTGTACACGGTTTAGAGTCAGCTGAAGTCGGTTCTTTTTTAAATAAATTACTTCAACAAATACTGTAATGATCTAAGAGCTGGCTAGATGAAAATGCAATGAATAAGAAATATTGGATATATTGAAGTTTTTGAGGTCCCATTAGGGATCCTAAAGTCCTGCGACACTCTGCTAATGTGTATAGGAAGATTAAGACGCGGGAGGAGTTCAAAAGAGAAATTTTACCATCAAGAAAATGATTTACCTCACTGATGAAAATAAGTATTTGGTACAACAAAACCGTGAACATTATTGGCAGAAGATTTCTTTGAAGAAAAGATATTAGTATAGTATTAATTAGCGCTATATACAAAAATGCAGACGAGAAATACGAAGACAACGTTATGGCGTTACTTCTGTATTTAGTATTTATTTACATGAGAATTATTTTCATTATTGGATTCATTCACTGTTTATTTATTCTTGCAATAAATGTGAAAAATAACATTATTTATCTATAATAGTGAGTATATATTGTTGCTAATAATTTAAATTTTTAATATGTAGAAATACATATAATTTTTTTTGCACAAGTTTTCAAATAATAGCTAGAAATTCAACCAATATGAGATTCAAGAATAATATACCGCAATTCAAGGCAGTTAGAAAAACTACTGGAAACAATTCGGAGGTACCAAGCGGTAGAGGAACAGCTAGCTGTAAAGTTGAGTTTCGGAAGGTCAGAACTCACAGTGCGTCTGTACTCTGTTGTCGACGTTTATTTTTCATCACAAAGGTACAAATCGTTACCTATACTTTACATTTTCATTTATTAACGCTTATGTTGATTTATTATATTATTTTTTAACAGTAGACCACGATACGGGGTCAGAAGATGACATCAATTGTGAGACTGAAGATGACGTAAAGTACGACGACTCAGGTGTTAACAGCGATTGAATAAATAAACTCCAAGCATATTTTCATATGCCTTGTTTTTAATATAATTTAATTCATGCAAAATAATAAATTTTATTAAAGTGTAATACTGAATTTAAACGTTAAACCCGTTCGAGTCGAGCCTGTCTTTACGTTATCTGTCTTTTTAACCGACTTCCAAAAAGGAGGAGGTTATCAATTCGTCGCGTTTTTTTTTCACTTTTTTTTGTATGTATGTTACCTGATTTCCTCTCCTGTGGTGCACCGTTTTAAATGAATATGGTCTTGTTTAATAGAGTATATATCCGGATTGGTGAAACCTCAAATTTTGGAAAAGAATTCTATTGGTAAAGTGATAAAATGTGTGAATGAACACATGCGTGCATGGAAATCGACCAATATCCCTTATATTTTAGTCGATTTTTCGATAACTCCTTATGGATGTGTATAGTTTTTTAACGTTTAATCTATTAAGGAAGATCTTTAGGTGATCTCATATACTATTCTGCGACGTGCAACTTGCAGTTTTGCAGAAAATCGCCGAAAATTCCAAAATTCTTATCAAAAATTTCATCCAAATGACATAAGGGACATTTCCTCATAAATATTTTAATTCCAACGTAATAGTGCGGGAATTTTAGGCACTGGAAGTTTTAATTGCGAATTTGAAAATTTTCTATGTACATCTCAAGCATATAGGTAGTAAAGTATAGTATTTTCGGCTCCTTAAATCAATGAGTACCAAGCTCGTTTTGTTTGTATACCATTTTGCGAAGACGGTGCTTTTGGTTTACACATTCTCCCGGCCTAATAGAAAATTCAGTGACAACACATGTCAAACTTTAAACTGCTATTTGGTACGTTTATAGACAGGGTGTTTAGTTATAGCAAACAAAATCACAAAGTAAAGGAGTTGCATTTATATGAAGATTGAAATATAGGACGGACTAGAATGATAGTGGTCCGGAGGCAGCCGTATATACAGGATGGTTGGAATATAGGGTGGACTGGACGTTTGGTGGTATAAAAATGTTGGAAAAAATGTGAAATTAAAATTATATAGGGTAATTAAAAAACTGTTATATGATGTGGACATAAGCAAATCATATACAGGATGGTTGAAATATATGCTGCAGTTGAATTATATTTATTATACAGTGTGATTAAAAAAATATTTCTTTTATAGCCCATAAGAAGTTGAATAAAGTGTGGAGAGGAATTAATGTTACACAGGACGATAATGTAAAATGTAAAAAATGAACTAATTTATGGGCTAGCCCACAAGGAGTTATTACTATGGTTGAAATATGGGACGGATTTTACTCCATAAATATGGGATGAATTCTACTCCGTCCTATAGTTTACAGAAGGCAGCTAACAAATTTATGCTTGTCCGTGGGCAGTCGTATGTACAGGATGGTTGGTACATAGGTTGGAGTGGAATTATCTATAGTAGTTGTCAAAAAAGTTGAAAAAAGGTTACATGGCGTAGTTCATAAGGCATAAATATATCTTGGGCTTATTAAGTCAACGCGTACTAGTACATTTTGTTCGTAAAGGTTTACCTGTCAATTTAAATGAGAAAGTATCATTGTGTAATGTTGAGGCTTTCGATGTTACCTAGTTCTTTCTATTAAGGTTATACATACAAAATAAAAAATAAAGAATGAAAACTACCTGAGTTCAAAAATACTAAAATGTTAAAAATAAAACACTTTTAGAAAAAATATAACCGACTTCTACCTATAACTAAAGAGCTAAAAATAATTATAACAAAATACAACTCTAGCAAATAAATAACACATTGAATGTTGTTAGGTACCTACCCAGGAAGTTAAAAATGTAAACATTAAAAGGTGTTCATTCTGTACAAATTTATTACCTACCAATTTAGTATATTTTTGAAGTCGGTGCCAAGCAACAATCAAGTTTGATGAATTAGTAGATAAGTACGCAATGAAGGATTTTAGATTTGCTTGGTACCGGCTTCAAAATATACTAGATTGGTAGGTAATTAATTTGTACAGAATGAGCACCTTTTAATGTTTACCTTTTTTACTTCCTGGGTAGGTACCTAACAATATTGAATGTGTTATTTATTTGCTAGAGTTGTATTTTGTTATAATTATTTTTAGCTTTTTAGTTATAGGTAGAAGTCGGTTATATATATATATATATATATATATATATATATATATATATATATATATATATATATTTAATGTTTTATTCTATATAGGTTGGATAATACTATACTAATTACTTAGAAGAAATCAATAATGAGGTTTATCATATTTTTATAACTTATCCTAACATCGCTTTTGCTGCGGTCAGTCAGGCCTCTTTCTTCCAGGAAATCGTCTGCCAATAATTATCGGAGTTTTGTTGTACCAAATACTTTATATTGACGTAACTTTCATCCCTGAGGCATATCATATTTTTCAGCGTAAAATTTCTCACATTCGAGTTCCACCCCCGTCTTATTCCTCCTAGGCGCGCAGGCAGACTTGTCACATAGTGTTTTCGTATCCCTAATAGAACCTGTTAATCTTCAAATATCAACTGTTCCTTATACATTGCATTTTCATGTATAACACGTCCAGTTCTAATTTGATGATGTTGACTTTATCGCCAAAAAATCTCCAGAATTTATTGGTGTGAAGAACAGGTACCGAAGTGCTGCTACAAACCACCAAAAATTTTTAAGTAGGTTCGTCAACCAAACATTCATTAATTGGCAACACATGCAGGGACAACTACAGCGATTAGGATGTTTGGTACCATTGAAAAGCGCTTATAATTTACGGTCATCCTGTTAGTTAATTCCGATAAAAAGTGTATTTTCTGTCTAAATTCAGTTAATTTTTAAAATGAAGCAAAGAAATACTACTGTTTTACTTAATTTTTATTATTTGATCGCGAAATCAATTACGACATCTAGAGATTCAAGAAAAAAAATGGCTCACTGGGCCTCCAAATTGGGAGTCGTTTTGTCTTTAACGCGGATTTCCTGAAATTCCTGGAATACAATATGGAAATCACACGAATTCGTAGGTTACCTAAAAAATTTATCGCAAAATGAATTTCTACATCTAGGAAATTAAGAAAAACACAGCCCAAAGAGACTCCAAATGAGAATAAAATATTTAATTCCGTTATATGGGCTATATTTATAAATAATAATTCGAGTTTTCAATCAGTTGGGAGGAGCGCAACTGATGGTTCTCGACAAGATTTTGTCTGGCGTTCAATGCCACTGTAAGATGTCGAAAAGATAGTATCATAATTTCTTTGACAGGTTTTAGTTAACCTACGATTTCTTTTGTGCAATTTCTCTTCTGGGATCACAGAGAAACGGCGTTACATACAGTACGACTACCGATTTCGAGTCTCTTCTTCTTCTGTTTGCGCCCCCTCTGTCATCAAAAGTTTGCGATCACATCCGCAAAAGTCTCTCGATCTGTAGTCACTCTAATTAGGTTTTCAAAGTTTAAGCCTGTCCGGTTCCTGATATTCCGTTTCCTGAGAGTTTTTTTCTGCTTGGAGTCTCTGGGAGCTGTTTTTTCCTGAAACTCCTAGATGTCAAAATTAATATTAAATGCAGTTATTTGTACTAAATATGTAAATAATTGTTCAAGTTTTCAGTCAGTTGAGGAGAGCGTAACTGATGGAGGTTCTCAACCCGAAACAGTATATTGGCCTTGAGTTCAATGGATTTGGAAGATCTCCAAAAGATAGTATCTTAGTTTTTATTATTGACGAAAAGTCTCAGTGATTAATTGAAAGGTTCGTGATGTCATATGCAAAAAACGTGGGTGATTATACGATTGTGTTATTTTCGATTTTTTAATTATATCTAATACAGTCTCTAGACATGCCATGAATTTAGTTATAAAAATTAGGATTGTTAATATTCCATCTAAATATTTTTGTGCATACAAATAACAGAAAACTGTCTAATTCAGACGCATTGGTGGTCCCTACATTCTTCATTAAAAGGCTCATTTTTATGCTGCTTAACTCAAAAATGTTAAAAAATCGAAGTATCTTTCAAGAATCATTTCCGTATTTATATCAATATAGAAAAATAAAAAATCATTGAGAAAGCTTTGAAAAATATTATTGTAGTATTTATAGGTTATGTTAATGTCTCAAAACAGTTGCCTTTCGCAATTGGAAGGCAAAACTTCGTCGTTCGTACTTTTCTGAATGAATTATCTTTTTACATTTCATGCAGTTTTTTTGCGTGTAATCCTACCATTTTAAGGTTAAGACAGATACAGCAACAAGTTATTATTTTTAGAACATAGTTTAAACTTTGAAAGTGATTTTAATCGAAAATATAGCATGATTACAATATTATAATATACAATTTAAAATTGTTTCCCCATATTAGTCAAATTCCCTATTCGGAACCATCTAAACCACTTACAGCTATGTATTAAACTAACCAACGAGAAATGAAGTTCCAAGGGTCTAGGACCGGGATCCACACAATATATTGTTTCTAGTGGAAAACCTTCATCAGTTGCGCTTCCCTCAACTGATTGAAATCTCGAATATTTATTTATTTAATGCTTATAACCGAAATGAATATTTTAACGCGAAATGAATATCGAAATTTAGGAGTTTTAGTTAATAGTAGGTCACAGACACCAAAGTCTGTTATATGTGCTAAATACATAAATCATTCGAGATGTCAAGAATTTAAAACAATTTATTGTTTTTAGTTCAGTGGATTGTAAAAACCCAACAACTTTAATCATCACATAACGTCAAAGACTGGCATCTTAAAAACAATTAACATACTGTTACGAGAATTCATCCGACAGCTGGTGCAATCGGCCATCAACCATTTCGTGGAAAGGAAGTTATTCCCATACTTCTGGGACCCCGAAATGTTTTGTCTCTCAACAGGCCGATCGCTGCCGTTACTGGGTATTCCCTTGAAGCTTCCAGAACATATGAAAAATGTTTCCCGATGGTTCGTTGACTTGCCAGAATAATTCCGAGAGAAATATATAAATACAGACAGCTGGCGATGGAGTCATTCACTTTTCAACGGTCGTATTGTATAGTTAATATAAATGTAAATAGTTCTGTGAATATAAATTGTGTTAAAGTAGTGGAAATAAATTAGAGTGAGTTGTTAAATAAATCCAAGAACTGAACTGAACCCAATTGTGAAAATAAAAACATTACAATACCCTACTTAACAGGGTCAAAATCATCTGCAGCGTTCAGTTCGGAAGAAGAGGGGCTCCGAGTGACCCAACTGACGAACGAATACCATGGACCTTAGTTCAAAAAACATTTGAGGAACTCTACAAACTAAAAAGGCATGAAGAAGAAACCTTGACAAAAACTCTAATATTACTCTACGCCAGAGGCTTGTCTGAAAACCGAACTGGACACCGAACAGGAATCCAGATTATTTTCAAAACAGGCAACACCTTTGAGAAATATATTAAAATAAACGAAACCGAACACTACTGTAGCACTTTAAGTTTTTTCTGCAGAGTACTTACAGTCCGAAAGTCAATACATTAGGAAGAGAAAACGATCTTTGGATTTTAGAAAGCACAGTAGCCAAATGGTGAAAATAAAGAAGTCTGAAGAGAAGCTCATATTTTTTTATAACTTTTTAATTATTGAATCTGACCTTTTATAAATTACTTCAAAATTAACTTGATTTTAGCACTAGTGATTTCTTAAATGTATGTGAATTGCTTTTTTTCTTTGCCTGATTTTTTTAACAAATAATTAATTTTACTTGTGATGCTAGGTAACCAACGACTCTAATTAGTTTGATATTTAGACTAGTGACTAATTTGGTTTTAAAATTTTGTAAAACCAAATGTTTTCTAAGAGATTTCAGGTTGTTTTTGTTTAGCTACATCCGTCCAGATTTTTATCCATATATCAAAAGATAAAAAACAATAAAAAATATGTTTTTTAATATGTTAATTTTTTAGTGCCTTCGGCCATATGTTGGTTTTTATATTTTCGTAAATAATCTATGTTTAATGTTTATAGAGTGTCTTTTGTAATAGAAAATATACGAAAATGTTTTTCACAAAAAACAAGACACTAAAGTTTAGGTTTGTGAACTTAATATGAGGTCGGTTTTCCTATTTCGAACAGTTTATTGTCCTCGATTTACATTAATATAACCCGAACTAATATATAATTGAAAGAATTTGTTAAACAGCTGTATGTTCTTGATAACAATTCAGTTAGACGGATGAAGAAAATTGGTGTTATAAATCTTGTCGGGATCGATCACAGCTATAATTGGATAATAACCAAACCTAAGCATGTCAGACCCTCAAAGAACATTAAAAATTGGCCTATTATATTTGACTTATGACTTAGCTATTTTCCTCCAACAAAAAAATCGTGTATGTGAAGTACAAAGATGATTTTTAATGAATTCAGAATAAAAAAGTGATATGCCATGATAAATGTATCAAAAATTATACGTATATACTCACTTCCTGTTAAAAAACATTATGTGTGCAACACAAAGAAATCGATCTCAAATAAAATGACATATAAGAGCATGTCTTAAATTTCTAGTTTGTAGTAAAGAAAGTAAAGAGACATGAAAATTAAATTCCGCATAACATTTTGTTAATTTTTATTTAACTTGGAATGTTCGTATATATAAATTGTCCGTTTCAAAATTTCCAAAACATTTTTCATTTCAGGATACTTATGTAAGGTCTTTGATAATGGACTATTATAGTACCAACGGGCTGCTCTCACACTCAAATCACAAAATACAGACTCTCAAGTAGTGGCACATTATGACTTTGAAGAATTTTTTGGTTAAGCCTAAATAAAATCTCAGTTTCAAAAGTGACCTTTAACAGGTTTCGTGCAGCTGATATATATATATATATATATATATATATATATATATATATATATATATATATATATATATATATATATGTCGTTAACAAGAACGTCTTTCAGGTTCATGGGCTTATTGACGAAGACCTTCTAGCAGTAGAAAAATCGTCTAATGACACCGGTAGGGGCGAACTCAGACATAAGCATTTTAGCCGTTTTGGGAGCGATCTCGGCCGTCAGAGGGAGCGATCTCGTAGAAAATTAATTTAAATACTTAAGTTAATTTTTTTACATTTCCTTATATATTTTGTATTAAAAATAGTCGATATTCCGTTTAAACCCACATAAATTATTTCATTGGAATATCTTGGATGTAAAAATGTTCTCAATATAATGTCTAACCCACTGACCTTGAGGCTCTCTGTTGAACTCCGGCACCTCAATTCTTGAATGAACCTATTTGTACTCTGCGAGCTGGCAGGAACCGTAAACCTATAAATACTATTAAGGACGATTCAATAGCTGGTCCCTTCCATTATCTAGAATCTATAACCTATTTTTCGCTAAAGGTAGTGCAGCCTATACTACATTTAAGGAAATATCTCAGCAAAAGGGAAAGGAAGCTTGCAGATCTGTGAATTGGAGTAGCTGCTAGTTCGCTATATATTTTCTGCGTTCCCCAATGTTTATTAACGTCTATTTCATTATTAACTTTGTCAATTTCATCAACAAATTTCGTATTAAATATTTGTAGTTCCAATCTGCATTTGACAGAAATTTTCTAATAATACCACTTTAAAAGACATATAAAAGTCAACTTGTCTGACTACTCTGTCATCTCTTAGTATTAAAGCTACGAGGGTGGTATTCTATTGGTCTGATATGATTCTGTTAAGTACATTCAATAGGTTGGACGTCAGTTGTCTTTTGCTATTCTGCAGCAAAGCCATTGTTTACGAGCTTAATGGGTAATATTGTGATTTGTCTTTATATTTCTTCAGCATTCTTTAGTTGCGTATCATCTTCACTTCTAATAATACTTGCTATCATTCGGAATTTTCTTTTACAATTTTATTTTATTTTCTGGTAATTTACCAGTTTCGTATTCATGAAAATTCTTGCTTTTTACAAGCCTATGATAACTTCATATCTTTAATGTAGTTAGCCTGTTTATTGTTATAAATAAGAAATTTGACATATAAATTTTTTGATAGTCTGCGAAATGTACTAATCTCTATTCTCTTTCACTGCATTCTCCAACACAACCTTGGCAATGAAGTCGCCGATTACGTATTTAACATGGGTGTTATTAGTATCTAGTGATTGTGGTTGTGTAGTTGTTTGCTCTCACCGTCAGTTAGACTTATTGCTGGAGCACAAACTTCTACAATTTAAATGCAGTATCTTCCCCAAAAAGTAAATATTAAACTAGAGACTCAATCTTATGTAAAGGAAATTGCAATGATTTTAATGGTTCCTCTTTTAAGGTTGAAAACGTTTACTACGCTGGTTCCTCCAGTTTGTGTGGGTAGGTATATAAAGGGCTGCCGGATTCAAACGTTATTCGTTATTCTTTTTTCCTGGTAGTCTTATTTATGACACTAGTATCAGATTTTTATTGCATTTTGTTGTAACTGTACAGTTCTTATTATTTTTGATAATGTTAGGCAGTTATGCATGTTAGAATCTAAGTGCACATCAGGAAAAGGCTGCCCTAGGCAATCGGCTACTCGGCTCTTAGGAATATACGCCCATACTAAAACAGAACAATATGTTATACATCTATAGTATTGTTTTTAACAATGCACCATTTAAAAAAATCTTTTTGGGAAACATGTCATTCGACCACTTCGAGAAGATAAAATGACTATATTTTTATAAACCAAAGTACTCTTCCAGTTTACGTTTTAAACCGAATTCACTGCATTATTAAAACTGTAGAAGCGCACCAAATTTACAGCAAGACTTCATAACCAACGAACTGGATAACATTATTCGTCTTCTCGGTTGCTTTCCTAATTTTCAGGTCATGTGTTTGCTCTTAGTCCATTTAAAAACATAAACAAGATCAGGAGTCCTTTTAACGCATTATCGGGTTGCTTTAACGAACCGCACGTGCCGCTTCACTTTTTCATCTTTGTTTCCAGGCACGTGCAACATGATGGAAACATCATAACTTTTTTAGGCTTTATGCTATTGAGATACCCTACCCGTATTCCATTTTATGGCGTCGAGTGGATTTAATAAATTATACCTCTTGAAATCTGAAACGTTAACGAATAATAATTACCGTGGTCGATTTTGAAGAACTCGTGGAATCGGTTGTTAATAAAAATATATACTAGAATTTGTGTTGTGGAAGAATATCATAATTGTATGTTACATAATATCTACACATTTTTGACTTAATCATAATACAGGGTGTTTCAAACTAATATGAGTTTATGGAAGTTACTATATTTGGAGACAGAAAATCTTAAATTCTAGGTTTTTGACTAGGGATATTCACAAAACATCGATGCATCGAATCCATTCGATTTTTGCCATACGATACATGGGATTGATTCGATGTTTTGACAAAGATTTTTTCCATTCGATGCATCGATGTTTTTATTTCGAATTAATGAAAACAACTAACTGTCTGACTAATAATGAAATAGAACATTAAAAATATATTATAATATTAGTTCACTTATCCAAGATCAAATTATTAATTTCTTCTCTATGTTCACAATTTATTAGATCTGAATCAATGAAAATATGCAGTGAATGAAGCAGTAAACGGATGTTAAGGTTCTCATAAAGAAATGTATTAAAACTACATTTTTTGAATAAATTAGTGTTTTGATAATGAATTTTACATGTTAAAAATCACCGTATGTTTTTCTACAGTGGAATTGAGAAAAAAACACTATTATTATGTAGAAAATCCAACAGATTGAAAAATATATCTATATCCACGGATAACCTTAAAAGTATGCAATGGGTTCAGCATTTGGGACGGGAAGGAAATTGGCTATCAAAGTGCCTACCTAATCCCATTTGTGGTTATCATCTCCCAAAAATTCAACAACTATCTATATTTTTAACCGACTTCCAAAAAGGAGGAGGTTATCAATTCGTCGCGTATTTTTTTTTCGCTTTTTTTTTGTATGTATGTTACCTGATTTCATCTCCTGTGGTGCACCGTTTTGAATGAATATGGTCTTGTTTAATAAAGTATATATCCGGATTGGTGAAAGTGATAAAATTTGTGAATGAACACATGCGTGCATGGAAATCGACCAATATCCCTAATATTTTAGTCGATTTTTCAATAACTCCTTATGGATGTGTATAGTTTTTAACGTTTAATCTATTAAGGAAGATCCTTAGGTGATCTCACATACTATTCTGCGACGTGCAACTTGCAGTTTTGCAGAAAATCGCCGAAAATTCCAAAATTCATAATTCACATAACGGACATTTCCTCATAAATGTTTTAATTCCAACGTAATAGTGCGGTAATTTATAGTACTGGAAGTTTTAATTGCGAATTTGAAAATTTTCTATGTACATCTCAAGCATATAGGTAGGAAAGCATAGTATTTTCGGCTCCTTAAATCAATGAGTACCAAGCTCGTTTTGTTTGTATACCAGGCAAATACCTATTTAAATGCAAATTTTTCCATTTTGCGAAGACGGTGCATTTGGTTGTCACATTCTCCCGGCCTAATAGAAAATTCAGTGACAACACATGTCAAACTTTAAACTGCTATTTCGTGGGTTTATAGACAGGGTGTTTAGTTATAGCAAACAAAATCACAAAGCAAAGTGGTAGAGTTGCATTTATATGAAGATTGAAATATAGGACGGACTAGAATGATAGTGGTCCGTAGGCAGCCGTATATAAAGGATGGTTGAAATATAGGGTGGACTGGACGTTTGGTGGTATAAAAATGTTGGAAAAAATGTGAAATTAAAATTATATAGGGTGATTAAAAAACTGTTATATGATGTGAACATAAGCAAATCATATACAGGATGGTTGAAATATATGCTGCAGTTGAATTATATTTATTATACAGCGTGATTAAAACATATTTCTTTTATAGCCCATAAGAAGTTGTGGAGAGGAATTAATGTTACACAGGACGATAATGTAAAATGTAAAAAATTAACTAATTTATGGGCTAGCCCACAAGGAGTTATCGTTGAAATATAGGACGGATTTAACTCCGTAAATATGGGATGGATTCTACTCCGTCCTATAGTTTACCGAAGCCAGCTAACAAATTTATGCTTGTCCGTGGGCAGTCGTATGTACTGGATGGTTGGTACATAGGTTGGAGTGGAATTTTCTATAGTTATACAGGGTTGTCAAAAAAAGTTAAAAAAAGGTTACATGGCGTAGTCCATAAGGTATAAATATATTTTGGGCTTATTAAGTCAACGCGTACTAGTACATTTTGTTCGTAAAGATTTACCTGTCAATTTAAATGAGAAAGTATCATTGTGTAATGTTGAGGCTTTCGATGTTACCTGGTTCTGTCTATTAAGGTTATACATACAAAATAAAAAATAAAGAATGAAAAGTACCTGAGTTCAAAAAAATACTAAAAAGTTGAAAGTAAAACATTTTTTTTTTAAATATAACCGACTTCTACCTATAACTAAAAAGCTAAAAATAATTATAACAAAATACAACTCTAGCAAATAAATAACACATTCAATGTTGTTAGGTACCTAACCAGGAAGTAAAAAATGTAAACATTAAAAGGTGCTCATTCTGTACAAATGTATTACCTACCAATCTAGTATATTTGTGAAGTCGGTGCCAAGCAACAATCAAGTTTGATGAATTAGTAGATAAGTACGCAATGAAGGATTTTATATTTGCTTGGCATTGCTGAAATAATCCATTGCGACCAGAATGTATTTGTTCCCCCTCTCAGACTTGGGGAAAGGACTGGCCACATCAATGGCAATTCTCTCAAATGGGATACCCACATTGTATTGTTGCATTCTGCCCTTAGTCGGGGTTTTCCGGTCCTTACTGACTGCACAGGTATCAGATTTCCGGCACCAAGTAATTTACCCTGTAGTACCGTTGGCGAATTTTACCCAAGGTTTTATGCATGCCCAGATGACCTCCAGTAATCTCATTATGTATTTCTCTCAGGATGGCTGGTACCTTTTTCTTTGGGACTACCAGTTGGGACTATGTTTCTCGGTCGTCATTGCTTTCCCAAATTCTCTTTAACATTCTCTTAGAGACTCCCATTGCGCCCACCACGCTTTCAGGACCTCGTCTTATCGTGACCTGGGTGTCCCTCTCTTTTTGAGTGACAGGATTGGTTCAATGTCTGGATGCACTGTTCCGTTGTCCAGTCCTCACTGTCCAGCACTCAGATCTGTCGGATGGAGATACTCTCTCACTGTTCCGTCTTCAGACAATGTCCGCATTCTACTTTACATGGTCTTCTTGACAAGGCGTAGGCATTATTTTGCAAATGTTCGGCATGGTGGTCAACCTTGAAATCGTATTGCTGTAATTTCTCCATCCACCTGGCCAGTTGTCCCTCCGGTGTCTTCATGTCCAGCAGCCATTTGAGGGCGGCATGATCTGTTCGGATTAAGAAATGACGACCATAGGGGTATTTGTGGAAATGGTCTACCGCCCTTATGATTGCAAGACGTTCTTTTCTGGTGACACATTCCTTTCTGGTTTCGAGAATCCACGGCTGTAATACTCCATCACTCTCTCTTCACCATCTTGTATCAGAGGTTGGACCCAAACCTGTGTTGATGGCGTCGGTGTCTAAGATGAACATGCCGGACTTTGTAGGAAATGCTGGGATTGGGTTGAAACATAGTGCTGCCTTCAGTCGTCTGCATGACGTTTCACACACCTGATTCCAACGGAAGGTCTCTTTCTCTGTGGACTGCTGAGCCACAAAAAGTTACGTAGTTCACGTTTGTCTCTCGGGACAGATCAAATACGAGTGGCTGCTATCTTGTCTTTGTTTGTGCGGATTCCTGACTCGGAAACAACGTGGCCTAAAAAATCTACTTCTTTTTGAAACAAGGAACCCTTTTTGGGGTTGAGTTTCAGGTTGGCATTCATATCTTGGGTCGAACATGAACCCATGCTGGCTGGTTAGGTCCATACCCAGTATAAAATCGTCCTCAATCTGCACTACTAGGACCCTATGCCGGATTCTGTTGTCCCCTATATGTAGCACGACATCTGTCTCACCCAGCATTGACATGGACTCGCCAGTGACTGTTCTTAGCTGGATGCTGTTGTTAGCTGGCCTGATTTCCGACCTCAAAACTCCTGCCAATGGACACAGCGGCGCCGATGTCAAAAGTGATGGTGATTGCTTGTCCACTGATGGTTCTCCTGATTTCTAGACTGCTGGTATCTCGGCAAAATTCCTGGAAGCATAATGTTTAGATAGCCTTTCTTTGCTGTCACGTTGAAAGTGTCCTGTCCGTCTACAACGGAAACAGGCAACTCTTGTTCCAGCTCTTTGTGGCCGATCCAGTAGTTTGTTCATACCAGTGAGCAACGCTTGAAAGGGTGAATCTGGTTCTTCCTGGTTGAAGGAAACTGCTCGTACTCTTTACGTGGACATGTTTATTACGGCCTCTACATCCAAACCTTCTTACTCTTTTCGATAACACTAAGTCTTAGATTTCTTTGCACTTCAACGTCTCTGATACGGTTTATGAAACTCTATTTGGCAAATTGGTCTTTAGTTTTCTTTGGTAGATCTGGGTAAGACAGGTGAACTAATCCTCTAATCTCTGCATCGAATTCTCTCCAGATTTGTGCTTTAGTCCACTTGGTATACCTCGCTCAAGGATTGATTGTTGTATCGTTTGTCTAAGATTGCGATGATCTTGTCAAAATTACCTTGTTCATCCACTGGAATGCTTTGGAAGAACTCTAATGCCGGACCTCTTAAAGAAATTACAAGAGAGGAAGATTTTTCTTGGTTGTCCCACCCTTTATGTCATCGTTTATCTCTTTTATGTCCGATTCCATAATCACTATTTTCTGGTTAACTGCTTCGTTATCTTGAATGACTAATTCCATTAGTTGTTCAATTTTATTTCCAGATTGTTCCTGATTTATTTTTTCGTCTAATTTTATAGTAACCTGTTTGAATATTTTTTTGCTAGTCTTGTCCATTTCTGCCATGTTTCGAGTTGTAGTTATATATCAATTTTACGAAATTGACTTCACTTAATTCCACACTTTGACACCAAATTGAAATAAATTTCGTGAGTTCAAAATGAAATTAACAGAGATATTTAAGTTCACTTTCCATTTCTTTATTTACGCCAAAAATAATCCACTATTTATTTACTACAGCTTCACACGGAATATATACTGAACTAACTAACTGAAATGTACAACTGTCTTTTTACAATTAGCACGGAATTGATGTTTAATTGGGATGACTAATGCTTTACGTTGCTTTAGACAGGGACGGCGTAGATAAATTTTATAACAAGATCCAGAAATGTCCTTCGGACATGTATTTTTATTTATTAAATAGCTAGGCTACGGTTTCTCGAATACTGCTTGAGCCCTACTCGGCAATGAAATAGCCCGCAAACATCTTTCAATAGGCATTAAGTTTAATGATTTAACGATTTACAAGTGCACATGAGTGGGTTCTACTACGAGTAGATGCTTTGGAAGTATTAATTCATGATATTTTCAAAGAGCAAAGTATTTCAGTTTAACAGCAATCTTCATTACTCTGACTAATGTAGTTAAAGACTTCCGTTCTCAGAAAATACATAAGCAACAAAATATTTATTAACAACATAAATTAGCAACCAAATAGCAAGAAATTATATTATAGTTCCAGTGCTGTAACTGAATAGATATGTATTTTTGCATTTCTATATTATAAAACTACTAAAACGAGTATTGTGTTATTGTTATTAAAATTTATAATTATTTTAAACTACAAACGACTCAATTGCATAATTGTTGGTCGTTTTTTTATTATTTTTGAGATTATTACCGCCCTTCAATTAGATATGCTTCAGTAATAGTTATCTGTATCAATTTTAGAGACAATATATATCTGGTTGTCTATTACTGGGTGCATATTATTTCACAAATTCTTATGCCATTTAATTTTGAGGGGAGCTATTATTAATTTTCCTATAATATACTTAAACGTCCTACCATGACATGACCGGAAATATCCCATTATTTCCAATTTCTAACTTTCGAAACTGATTTTTATAGGTTCTTTTTCGAGCAGTGAATAATACCGGAAACTAAAATACCTTGTCACGACTTTATTGGCAACCGGGTAGAGCAATAATCGATTGGGACACGGCTCTAATTCAACGGTGGAAATCCAGTAAACGAGACAAATTGACAAAACCGGGAATTCTCTTAACGCGAGAGAGATACCCTGCAGGAGAGAGACAGATAGCGGCGTTGGTTCGGTCGTAGTGGCTGCCCTGGAGCTACGATCGATGTGATGGTGTGTCGCATCAGCGGGGGCTCTCCTACTGTCGCAGCGGGGCCTCACCTCGCCATGGGACTTCGCAACCTGGTCTGGCTACCGGAATCTCCTCTCGACATATCGAGGAGTGTGAAGAAAAGAAAGTGTATTTTGGTTTCGTTCCGTTCTGGCACGTCACGATGAGCGTGCAACTTATTATGAGGGTAATTAGTTTTCATTAGTTTCCATTCGAAGACGTCTTCATTTTTTGCAGGTTGATTGATAACCGATTTATGAAGAATGTAGGTGGTTATTTAACACTGTTAACGCTGTGAATTGCTTTACTTTTATAATTCAGTGCACTTGTAATACTTTGTTTGGCGTTTCAGAATGTAGGATAAGTTTAAACTATCTAAGATTTGTTTACTAGAAAATATTTTTGGTCTATTAAAATTTTCTGGTATTAAAATTTGTCAAATGGCACATAAAAAGCAAAAATCCTTATAAATATTTGTATAATTGTACATAGAGAACTTTAAGCCAAAATAACTGTTAACATGGGTGGCACTGAGGGCTACCAAGCTTACTATAATATATAGGGTAATTCCGGGGGAGAAGGCCATATGGGTGAGATGGCCAACAGAAAAAAGTTCAACTAATAATAAACAGATGACACTACTTTCTATATAATTTGCTTCGTTTCGGAACTGGCAACAAGTGTTAGTGATTTTTTTTACATCACAAGAAAGGAAAGGTGAGTAATTTGACATTGTTTTTTTTAAACATGTTCGATTTAAGTTAATGGTTTGATATATTAACTGGTCACCAAAAATCTTAAATATTTATTACAGATATCTAACCTATACTTGTGGAAAGCGGCTACGGTTCGAGGTACTTGGAGCGAAGAAGATTTGGAAAAGGGAAGTGCAAAAATGTGCGATCTCGGTTTATCAGGCCTCTTTATCTACCAGGTTTCAAGAAAAATACTAGAAAGAAGAGTAAAAGATAACAACTACATAAAGGGATCTATGGGATCATCGTCAACTTTCGGTGCAGATAATGAAAAAAGGCTGAGCAACCATATAAAAAAGAGGGTTTCCCTTGACCGGCGGTAATTTAAGAAAAATTATGTTCATGATCGCTGAGCAATTAGTGATTAAACACAGATTCAATATGTCATTTAAAAAGGCGGGCTATGATTGGGTTCAGCTGTTTTTAAATAAAAATTCCAATATTTCATTGACGAAATCACAAGGTCAAAGGGTGAACATAGCAGAAGTAAACGTCTATTTTGATATGCTTGATAAAACTCTCTGTGATAATGACTTCATAAATAAACCTGGTCATATTTAAAACATGGACGAGTCCGGGTTCGTATTAAATAATCGACCTCCTCATGTTTTGGCACAAAAAGGTTCCAAAGCAGTACCCATGTCAACCTCTTCAGGAAAAGGTGAAACGATCACAGTAATTGGTTGTTCTAATGCTGAAGGGGGGAGGTTATTTTTTGCCTCTTGTATGCATTATGAAAGGACAAAGGAAGAAACTCGAATTTGAAGATGGACTGCCTCCAGGTTCAGTGTTTTCTTTGTCACAATAATCCGCCTATATAACCTCTGACATAATTCTTGAATGGTTGAAATCGCATTTTTGCCTTGAAAACCAGCTGGCAAAGTGCTTCTTTTGCTGGGCGGTCATTCTACGCACTGCAATTTAGTAAAAATGTTGGAGTTTGCTAACAATAATGACATCATCTTAGTGTCACTGTCTTCAGCCGCTGGATGTTACTATTTTTAAGTTTTTTAAAACTTACACTACGAATCGAAGGTTATGGATGAAACAGCACCCTGGATGCTATTTAACAAGGCAACAATTTGGCTTCTTATTAAAACAACCCTGGGGAAAATCAGCGGCAAGTGAAACTGCAACCTCAGGATTCAGAGCAGCTGGAGTTTTCCCACTAAATCCAGGTGCCATTTCGGAGTATGCATATTAAACAACGAAAAATGAAAGAAGAAGAAAAAAAGGAAGAAAAGGCAAAAAAAACCAAAGATATTATAGAAGGTAATTAAGACTGATACAGCTAAGCATAAAAATACTTTTACGAAACGTAAGGCAATTCGTAGGTTCTCTAATAGTAGTTGCGTAGAAACTACTATAATTTTGAGTGATACTTGTGAAAGTGGAACTGACGATATAGAGAAAGATAACTGCAGCGATTGCGGTGAAAATTATTATAAGACCCAACTAATCTAAGACTAGATACAATACAATATTTGCAAGCTCTGGCTACATGAAATTTGCACCATTTGAAGAAATGTGTACCATGTGCAAGGGCAAAGGGAAAGGCAAGAAAAGTAGTGGCCGTCTTCCCTCGATCACTATGGCCATCACTCCCAGAAACTCCGGAAGAGATGGCCATTCCTAATATTTTTTATAGTTTAAAACTGCATTTTTTGTTAGTTTTAAAATGATTTATTGTTAATTTTCGAAAAAGTTATAATTAAAGTTTAGTTTTTGGTATATATCAATATTTTATTCATCAGATTTACCTCACAACAGATTCGATGTTTTAATAGGTAATCTCCCTATCAAAATAGATATATAAAAATGAACCTCCCATTCTCGATCTCTTTTTTTAAGATTTAAGACCTTAATTGTGAAATCCGGAAATGGTTGTCACCTTTGGCTTTGAGTTATAAACAAAAGTTCGAGTTTTCGATCTTTGGGAATATCTGGCTTATTTATGAAAGTAGACAAAAACCATTTCAACGTTTTAAGGTACTTTTTTATAGAAATCCAAGGGCGTAGTCAAATTTTCGAAAATATATTAAAATTTCACATTTTAGCTGTTTAAATTTTTTTTTAATGGTTTATCATTAAAAAAGCATTTTTACTGATTTCAATGACATAAATTGTGTTGGGTTAGAAAATAATTTTTATTACCTTTTAGCAAAAAAGTATAGTTTTGAGGTTTTAAAATGTCGTTGTTGGCTGTTTTCCAATTACCAGAACACAAAGTGATTTTGTGCCGCACAGTGCGGCAATTTTAGGACGTTAATTGGAACGTACTTCATGTTTTATGATAAAGTTTTATGTTTACTTAATAAATTACATAAAACATCCAAAAGCACAGTTATTTCTTTTGCCCATTTGTGCGAGTCAGTGCTGTAATATGAGAGAACAATAAAAACTATTTAGGAATTAACAACAACGAATAAACGTATTGAGTATGTTTTCTGAAACACTAACAGAATCATTTAACAAAATATCAAAAAATTTAAATAAAATATTCGAATTGGTGTCCATTATTTTCAATATTTTTCATGTCTTTGATTCCTCATGGCATTATAAATGTAAATATTTAAGACACAACCAACAATTTGTATAAAGTTATGTCTAAGTACGTTTATATTATTATATGACTTTTGTATAATTTGTCTTTAATATATCAGCAATCATTTGCTGCTAAATCCAGCGGCATTAAATCCGGTGAACGTGGTGGCCATCTAATCGATGCATTAGTCCCAATCCAGTTGCTTCTAAAATGAAGAGGTAGTAATTTGGTAACATGTCAAGTACTATGAGAGGGTGCTCTGTCTTGTTGGAAAGTACTTGATGCCTATCATTTAGCGACAAGTGGTCTACAAATTTTTCGATAATATGCTGGTATATTATTGCCTGATAATTTTCTTTGAAAAATTTGATAGGTTAAAATATGATGAAACACCCTGATTGTGGATATTAATTGTACGCCTAGGATTGACATCGGACCACCAGTCCAAATAATCTTGGTAAAAAATTTTCGCTATTTGTCGAAGATGCCAATTACGATAATTCATGCGTCGTTCAGGATCGTTTGGTAACAGATGTTGCTGTTTTCGTAGTCTGTAGAGTTTGAATTTCTACTTCTTTAAAACGGATAATGCTCGACTCCGTGGTATCCCACACCATGTCTCACTTTGACGAATTGATATCGAACGATTCATAACTAATAACTACCAATAATGTTTATGACATCTTCCTCAGCATTTCCAATCTTATGAGTTTGACATTTGGTTTATTAAAACTCTCTTAATTAGGTACACAGATTATCGTTAATCGTTGAAAGATAGGTTTATGAAATTGTCTTCTTTCGGGATAACGTGTGATATATAATTTACATGAAGCTTCACAATTATCATTACTTTGAAAAAAACATTCCAACATTTCAAATTTTTCGTTATTTTCATATGACATTTTGCTGTTTCATCTTAATATTAATCAACTATAAGCAATGACGATTTTATCTTGTCCTATACGAATATTTTACATGACATAAGCCTACTAGATGACGATAAGCCTCCTGGATAACAACGACAACGTATTAAAAATTTCAAAATTATACGTTTTTGCTAAACAGTAAAAATGATTTTATTGACCCAACACAATTTATATCGTTGAAATCAGAGAAAACGTTTTAATGTTGAAACCAATGATTTCTTTCATTTAAAAAATATAACTTTATGTTAAAATTTGAAATATTCAAATATTTATGAAAATCTGAGTACGCCCCTGGATTTCTATAAAAAAGGGCCTTAAGACGTTGAACTCCAAAAATATATCTACCAATAAAATGTGGTTTATAACTCAAAAAAAAGTTAAAAAACCAATTCTGGATTTCACCATTGGGGTTTTCTGAGGCATGTAATTTAAAAATCTGTAAAATATTTCCTTTGTGTCTGGTCTGGCACAGACAATATCAATCCGAAATTGAGTGTTCGTCAGTCTCTTTTAAAAATATAGAACATGTGGTTCCTACTATTGTGAAAAAAAAATGTCACACATAGTTCACACCACAGGCAAGCATAAATTTTATAAAGATCGATGTTAAATAAATCTCAAAATCGCAGTCATTTGACACTTCTCTCTATCTCTCTCTCTCTCTCTCTCTCTCTCTCTCTCTCTCTCTCTCTCTCTCTCTCTCTCTCTCTCTCTCTCTCTCTCTCTCTCTCTCTCTCTCTCTCTATTTCTCTCTCTCTCTCTCTCTCCCTCTCTCTTTTTGTTTTTATTCTTTTGAATCAGAAGCCTTTCACATGAGCGAAATAACAATATGAGCTTGACATGGCGAGAAGAGAGAAAAAACTTTAATGTACATTATTTTGCCTGTTCATTGGGTGTTCTCTCCTCATTTTTTTTCCTGCAACAGATAGGTATTTGAAAATTGTATATGAAAAACAAAGTGTAGTAAGGCAATTTCGTAAAATTACTGGCTGTCTGTACAGAGATTCTTTCGCATAGTTATTCTGAGAGAAAGAGATGTCTACAAAATGATCAACCAGTATTCCTATATATAAGTAATGTATTGTATATTGTATCTGTATCTGGAGACGTGTCAACTCCGAGTCTGGAGTGGTTGTGAATCGTTTAGTGTTATTTTCTTTTCGAAATACAACACTCTCGTTCGAGATTATATATGCTGTCTCTATGAATTTTCTGTCTTCCAGAGTTCTCACAGCAGTTGAGGAAACATTGCTTTCTAAGGGGCTAAACTACGCTGTAGCTCCAAAAAAGATGCCAGTATTAGACACCATCAGTTCAGTGAAGTCAGCAATAGGCAGCAAAGATACCTCGCAACTGGAGGAATTCCGATGGAACAGAGCCGCAATTGAGAAAACGCAAGACATCAAACAAACCATCAACGAATCTGAAAGGACTATCATAAAAACACTTGAGGATGACAAATCTATCATCATTCTACCATCTGACAAATAAAATGCCACCATCCTGATGGATAGAACAGAATGCAACCAGAAAATCGACGAAGTACTGTCGAAGGGAAAATACAAGCCACTGCCTACTGATCTAACTTCTAAAATAGATTGGAAAACTTACAACACTCTGAGAGATCATGCTGAATATATTCTACCCGAGACAAGGAGAAAATTGACGCCACATCACAGCAAACCACCACATCTTTATGGATTATCCAAGATACACAAGGCTGGAGTACCTCTCAGACCGATTACAAGTTCACGCAACTCACCAACAGCAGCACTATCGAAATTCCTTCTACCAATCATCCAACCTTTGGACGGCAAAACATCATCGCACGTCAAGGACTCAAAGCATTTTGTCGAAATGATAGGAACTTGGGCCAGAACATCGCTTATTAAGTTTTGACGTTGAAAACCTTTTCACGAACGTATTACTAGTATCACGACGAATCTCTTAACATAGTGAGAAAGAAACTTACTGAAGACGAAACCCTGATGGAGAGGACAGACCTGCCAATAGACTCAATCGTGGACTTAATGTTGTCTCAAGTACTACTACTTTCAGGAGAAGGACCGGTTCTTCATGCAAGAAGATGGATTGCCTATGGGTTCCCCGTTATCTCCAACCATCGCCAACATCTACATAGAAGAAGAACATGCACTGAGGAGGTACGAGCTATGGTTGAAGTATGTCGATGACACCTTCATTATTTAGCAACACGGAGAGACAGAACTACAGGCATTCCTGGAACAGATGAACCAATATCAACCATCCATTAGATTCGGCATGGAGATGGAAGAGAGTGGGTGCCTACCATTCCTTGTTGTAAAGTGTCAAATGACTAGGACCGGAATCCAAACAACAGCCTACAGGAAGGCTACCCATACAGAATTCTACCTTTACTACAATTCCAACCACCCATCAACAACGAAAACTGGCATCATCAAAACACTAATCCATAGAGCCAAAAATATTTGCAGCACACCAGAAGTCCTCGAAGAAAAATAAGTGAACCCTTCGAACCCCCCTCGCTGAATACGACCTTGATAAAGACAATTCATTGTTATTAGGGTTCCGTTTATACAATATACGGATACCCTTATAATATCACTCCGGATTTCTGCCTCTGTCACATCACAGCAATTTCCTCCTAAACAACTGGACGGAAGAGGTTGAAATTTGGTATCAATGTATAGTTTGGTGACCCGATCAGGAGTACATATCGTAAAAGAAGAAATTTTGATTTTAGGGGTACTTTTGGGGGGAAAAACTAAAAAAATCGACCGTTCCCTCCCCCTGATTTCCGAAACTACTGAGTCTAAAATTTTGAAAAAAATTGGAAATATAGAACGTTGTCCAAACTTTACAGAAAAAATAAGGAGAAACCATTAATATTAATTTTGGGGGGCAAATTATAGAGTTAAATGAAAATTTTTCTGAGGAACACAATTTTTTTTTTTCATATTTAAAAAAATAGTTAAAAAGATATGAACGAAAATATACCAAAAATTGCCCATCCCCCCCCCCTTATCTCCGAAAGTATAAAACGTAAAGTTTAAAAAAAAAATTGAGGTATAGGGTCTGACCTGAAGTTTACTGGAAATATAAGGAGTAACCTCTACTTTTAATTTTGGGTGCAAATTACAGAATTAAATGGAAAATATAAGATTAAAATTGTTTCTAACCCATCATGTTATATATCAAATGAAAAGGCTCATTATGGCGAAAACAAACATTTTTGCTCATATTTTTAAAAGAAATTAATTAAAAGATATTAACAAAAATATATTACACATACCCCCCTTATCTCCGAAATTATTAGCTGGAAATTAAAAAAAAATGAAGTTATAGCCCCTCACCTGAACTTTACTGGTAAAAATAAGGAGAAACCCCTAATAATCATTCTGGGGGCCAAATTATAGAATTAAATGGAAAATAAAAAATTATAATTGTTTCTAACGGATCATGTAATATATCAAATCACAGGGCTCATTATGAGGAATACAAATATATTTTTTTAATTTTTTTAAAATGAATATTTTAAAATATATTAAAAAAACATTTTTAAAAAATTACCCATTCCCCCAATTATTCCCCAAACTATAAGGCCTAATTTTTTTGTTTACACGAAAAATATGAAGAAATCCCTAATATTAATATTGGGGGCCAAATTATAGAATTAAACGGAAAATAAAAAAAATATTTTTTAAGGCATCATGCAATACATCAAATGAACGGGCTCATTATGAGGAATATAAATATATATTTTTCATATTTTTAAAATTAATTGTTTACAAGATATTAACATAAAGATATAAAAAAATTTAATTTCTCGCTTTATTTCCGAAACCATACTACCTAAAATTTTGAAAATAATTAGGGGTACTGGGGCTAACTTGAAATTTATAGGAAAAAATATTAGAAAACCCCATAGTAATTTTAGGGACAAATTAAACAATTAAATGGAAAATAAAAATTCAATTTTCAAAGGCATCATGTAATATATCGGATAAAAGGCTCATTATGTGAATTACAAATGTATCATATTTTTAAATCATTTGTTAAAAAGATATTAACAAAAATATTAAACATCGACTTAATTCCCACTTTAGAAACTAAACTAGTTAAATTTTGAAAAATATATTTTATTTATTTTTAAATAATTTGAATAACAGATTTAATAATTTATAATTTAAAACTTGATCTATTTTGCCCTTTATCTTCCAATCTACAGAGCCTCAAAACTTAGACAGTAGATTATAAAAGGCTTCTCTGAAAGTTTATTAGGAAAATAAAACTCTAATCTTAATTGTTGGGGGCCGAATTAGAAAATTAAATACATATGTATTCTGATAAAAATCAAGCGAATCCTGCAGAAGATAAAATAAAAAGTCTATGTGTTGAAAATCAAAGTGTATATTTTTTATAAATTTAAAACGCTTCCTTTAAAAGATATTAGGGTAAATATAAGAAAATGCACTCATTCCCTGCTTGTCTGAAACTGGAATATTAGAATCTTGGAGGTGGTACGGAACCCTTAGTATGTGAGTTCAACTCGCACTTGACCAAATTATTAATATTTTTATCTAAAGGATAATAATGGCATTAAAAAGGTACCTAAATATCAATCCATGAAGAAGCTAGTGAAGAAAATTATCCAAAAACTGACAATCACATGAGATGATGAATAGTATTGTAAACCTTATTCCGATAATAAATTAAGAGAACATTGGAATGCCCCTTATGAACAGAAACTATTCATTCCCAATACAAAATCGAATTTTATTTATTAAATGCAGGCTGAGCTGCATTTATCCACAAATTTTTCATTAATACTGAGAGAAGCAGACTAATTTTTAATAATTAGCATTTTTTTGTTGTTTTAACAAGTAAAAGAGATTTTAATAAAGTTTAATTCACTTCAAATTATTGGGGCGACTTAGCAATAAAAACAGATTGTAATAATAATTAAGATGCATGCATTTTTACCCTAATCCTTGGACTTTTTTTCAGTTAGTACCTTAATTTTGATCGACTATTAAAACTATTCTTTTTTTATTTAATTTAGGACAGAGAGTGTAAGTTATTCAATTACATTATTTCTAGTTAAGAACCTGGTATTGCAAAATGGGAATATTGACTCCATCTTATCTTATACAAAAAAATCTCAAGAATAAATTATTACTCTAATTACTAATATATTGTATATGGCAAATGCTTGTCTCTAAGTCGGTACCGACTTTCATGAGATCATTAGATGGTGATTATTATTCAAAACTTTACCGATTGGAAGACGAGGAAGCCATAAATAATGAAGTTCGAAAATGTGCGTGTGAACACCCCGCTAACAATGAAATTACTTGTCAAACTTTTCCGCCATAATTCATGGATGGCTACGCATCACACTAAAATTATAAATTCATAAAATTTTCGAGTTCCCCTAATCGAGCTAACCTTTTTTTTAACATAATAGATAGCTGAAGAAAGAATAAATCATTATTGTAACGATATCCATTCGCACTCATTATTAACATGACAAAAAATATTATGCTCAATGCGGTCAAATTAAAAACACATAGGAACTCATTAAAATAGCTCATAGAAGCTAATTTAACACAGGCAATTACTAGCATATCTCTCTACTACGACCACAGTTCATGAAAAGTCAATTTGAATCCGCTCCACCAACGCATTTTAAAACAGAGTCGCCACACTGGGAGAATAAACACATAGGCATTCTATACACAATTAAATTACAGTCACATAATGGTTTTCAGGGAACACTGAAACTGCCGGATATTATTTTTGCAGACATACAACTTTTGTTTAAAATATACCTATAGGGTTGTCCAGAAAAAAAAATTATTTTCATGTTATAAAAAATATATATAATCTATATATAAATAGGCAAAGACAAAACGATTAGGTACCATTTTCTCCTCTGTCTCTCAATCGATTTTCTTCATTTTTGTTTTGTTTAGTAGCTACTAACGACCTTCAGTGCAGACTGTTAATATTAATTTATAATATTGGTTCATTCATTAAATAAAATATAATAAAAATTCATTATTTACGTCTATACTGTCAACGCCAAAAAACTGACAGTGCCTCCAGACGGTCAAAAGTCAAAACATTGAGTAATTATATATGGAGCGATCGTTGTATGCTGTTATATTCTTAGAGCATGTACTTCTGGAAGTGGCATGCAAGCGTTGTTATTGTTTAGTGGTAAAATAGTCAATGTAATGGATCGCTATTGATTTTTCGGACGTGTTGCAGTAGCTTTCATATTAAATATTCTGTTTTTACTGTGATTTTAATTATTTGATTAATATATTATTATCACAACCTTCCCGAAGGTGTAGTGTAAAAAATTGTCAGACAGTGGACAATAGAGAATGTATTAAATATTTAAGTTCTCCTAGGGTTGGTTGGTCCTCTCTTTTTTTAATATTCCTGAACTTGATTGAAATCGCAAATGACGAAAACTTTTAGGTTACAAATAACAATCTTCCCATTATTATATCGAATATTTTGCCAGGAGCGGTTCCAGCCAAAAATTTGGGGGTAATCATTTGTCAAAAATGTTTCGAATACCGATATTTGATTACATTTTTATTTTCTTTTTATTTCAATAGATTTGTCAATATGCGTGAACAATTTTGGTCATTACATCTACTTCTCATTTCTTCACAATTCTGTTTCTTATAAAAATATACTTTCTACAATTTCATGAAATAGGATGGAATTTCGACCACTGGGCGACCATTAGTAACAGTAAAAGTATGAAAACGTAAAAAAATCTATTATGAAATTCGAACTTGGGGCAACACCATAAACATATTAAGTCAGCCATCGCTTCTCGTCTCTGAGCTATCAAGCTTACTTTTTATACTCTCTGACAGGTGAAGTAACCTGAAAAATTTTATCGTGACATTCTGTCCTATGAGTTAAGGGAGAACAGTAATTACACGGAACGGCTCCAGATTCGGAACCTCTGTGTACTGATTCTCTTGAAAATCCTAGATGTCGGTCTTACATCTCGCGTCTTCAAATTTACTTTTTATAGTTGACGTGACATTTATATTAGAAACATATTAAAAGTTTGTATTAATTTCAACATTTATATAATTGTATATGACGCATTATTAACCAGTTCCGTATCTAATAAAAAAGACTAATATATTTTTCAATGTGAAAAACATTTTAGAAGGAGTGTCAGTTCGATAAGCAATAGTAAAATCAGGGGAGGAGATCGCTCCCCAACACTACACTTTACCTCCGAACACCAAAATGATTTCAAACTGAATTTACATAAAATTATACAGAACCAAAAGAAAATTGATTTACGAAGTATTGTAATGAAAGATTTCATAATTATGTTGATTTCAGATTGTCGCCAAACGGGAGCATTGTAAACTTTACGAAAAATAATACGCCTTCGAATGAAATTTACATTTGCGAGAAAACCTTGAAAGCCATGAAGTTATCATTCTAAATAGTTATTTACTTCATAAAATTGAAAGTATCACAGTTCTAACGTGTTCTACACAATAACTATGAACGACTGAAAATTGTTTTTTTATAGTTTTTTCAAATTACTCAATAAGTTATTATCCAACCATATAAAACCCACTTACTCTAATAATTGTCATTCAGTTACTGAAGAGTTACAAATACTGCCAAAATTGTGATTTTTGCAACTTTAAAAACACCGTATAAATTAAGGAATAAAAATTGGTTATCAACAGTTTTTATGCTATATATATTCTTCAAAAATATGTTTAAATAATTCCAAGTTCTCTAGTCTAATTTTACTACAAATATTATTAAATACGTTTCTGAAGTCGGTGCTAACTTGAACAGCGAAGTTGCGAAGTACAACTTATAAATGTCGTTCCCAAGTTATTTTCAGTTTAGCTTGGCACCGACTTCAGAAAAAGAATTTAATTATTGCAGTAAAAATTATTTCATGCTTTTTTGTTAAGTTACTTTTTTGAAGTCGGTTTTATGTTTTTTTAATATATTTATTTTACAATTTTCAGTTATTTGGATGAAGTTTTCAAACCTAATGTTAGTCTGAAGCTGGTATACAATATAACTAGTTCCTCGAAGTTTCTTGGGCTTCAAATCTAGTTAACTTTTCAATATTGCCTAACATAAGGTAAGTATTTTACTTTTAAGCAGCAGTTATTATTTTGAATAACTTTTTCTCTAAATAATATTCATAACAACGTTTTCCCTTTAAATTCAACTTATGAAGTCATTAACTGATTAACTGATATTTATTTTGATTTAATTCCAATCAGTTTCAAATTATTACAATTTTTATGATACAGCATAATTGGATGCAGTTTTCAATTCTAACAGATTTTGTTTGATTACAATTTGAAATATTATAAAAAATAAAGGTTCCTCGCTTTTAAACAAAAATAATACATTTTTTGAAAGTACATAGAAACTTAGTATAAATTTTTTGGTGCAATGTCATAATTAGATGCAGTTTTTAATTCTAATTACTTCTATTTCATACCAATTTTAGATATTAATAAAAGCAAAGGTACTTCACTTTTAAGTAAAATTCTTATTTGCTGACAAACCTCGTTACAGCAAAAAAGTTGGCTGATTACCGTATACGTTTTAGACAATGTAAATCTGTTTATGAGAAATAATATTCTGTCTTAATATTATTCATATGAAGACACACTGTATATACAAACTGATAGAGAATCTTCACCTTGAAGTTCATTAAAGACATTTATATTGATTAATCCAATTTATTGTCAATTTAATATACCCCAACTTCCGAACATAAATAGTTACATATTTAGATAATACCAGCACCCCCACCAAAGATTAATATATAAGAAAGATATTCTGAAAAACCGGACAAGCTGTGTCCTTGAAAACAATATAAGACCACTTCGGGAACCCCCCGATATAAACGGTCAAAATTCTTGAGCTGCTTTCGAATAATCGCTGAACACACATAAAAAAACAGATACAGACGTACTGAGAACCTCCTTATTTATGAAGTCGGTAAAAAATGGTGCCAGCTAATGACCATATAATTTTCACTAAAAATTAAAGGAGGCAAATCTTGGTACAATATCCTGTCCCACGAAGTAATAAAAACAGTACTGAGTTCAACTTGGCCCTTTGCCCAATATCAATCAAATCAACCTGATAATTTTCTGATATTCCCGTAAACACGATTACATTGTTTCTCAACTTGTCCCTTTCCCTAAACAAAAGGTTTACACTGGTGTGTCATGTTTATTTTTATTTTTTGGTTGAAAGACAAAGTGTTGTGTGTTCCTAAGGGATTTATATTAATTGTTTTTTTCGCCAGTAAAGCATATTTTTTTATCTCTTCTAATTTTCATCCTATTTATTTTCTCTACCTTAATATTCTCCTGCCTTTAACTTTAGGAGTAAATTTAAATGATTCTTCGACAATTTCGATCCTCTTGACTATTTGAGGACAGTTCAGACTAACTGCTAAATTCGAAATAGAATATTTTTCTAAAACTCCATTAGTTAGGTAAATCAAAATTATAACAGCTTATTTACTGTACTTGCTTTCTTACACTCATTGGGCGCCCTCGCTTCCTTCACAACTGGCAATTGTTTGTATTTGGTGAAACGTTCTCATAAAACTTTTTTAACAAGAGGCAGGCAATTGTAGCAAAATTTGATGCACTCTGTATGGTCCCAAAATGGTTGTCATTAGCTAGCACCATGTTAACAGCTATCAATAATTTTAAACACCACTTGAACCTAATGAAGGGAAATTTGTCATTACCCTACCTAGTTTTGCCAAATAAGAGATTTTAACCGCCAGGTTGTAAAAACATCTACCTTTAATTTGTTATAGGTCAGTTATTTTTGAGGGATTCCAATGCGCGACCTCTCGTTTTGCCCACAAGTATTAATTTAAAGCTGTATAAAGTACCTCAAGAAAGTATCAGCATGTTTTGAAATCATTTTGTTTCTAAAAAGTATGAGTAATAATCAATTGTCTCTTAAATAAGGCTTATTTAATTGAAGTCTGTCTGTAAATAAAAAAGTTATAACGTGGAAATAAAATTCCTCTTTATTTTTGACAACTCTACAGTTTTACTTTTTATGTAATTAAGTCTTCTTTTTCATCCTCTGCTGTCTCTTGGCACATTGCTTGTCCTGATACCCATCTTGCTGTTATTAATAGGTACTCATTAGTATTTGTAAACTTTGGTTTTTTTATACATTTCCACTTGCTGCATTGTTAGTCTCCGTTTCTCCCACAAATAAGTATACTAGTTTTTTCGAGGGTTTATACAGAGTCCCCATTTCTTTAGGTATTCTCCTCTCACTATACTATATATGCTTCCTCTAGTTGATTTGTTCCTTCAGCCGATGGTCAACCGATCGGCAATTGGTTAATGCATCGGTATATGAACCGTTTATTGCGCAACTCGATCCATGTACCAGTCGGCAACCAAACCGCCAGTGTGACCATATTTAGTAGAAAACTACTTATTTGGTAATTTTTAGATATATTTCTAGTACTTTTGGTAGAGAATAAATGTTTAGTAGATTTTAGTAGTTATTACTAAATATTTGCACGAACCTCATATGAGAGCAAATTAATAAAAATTATGCACACTTATAAGATTACGTTACAGTAATTTGTGATTTTGCCTCTTTTTTAAGTAAGGCGCCACCCATTGGATAATAGTCGTAAATCGTACATCATTGGATGTCATCAAATTGGTGTCACTGTCGTTAGAGCTTTTACCTTCACGCTCTAAGTTGTCGTCAGGCTTTAAACCTTAGAGCATGTACAGTCTGGAGATAGCCTGCAATGCACAAAATCGTGGCAAGGGTAGCAAGAGAGGGAGTTGAGACAGTAACAGGCTATTTCACTTGGTGGGTGGAAGCAGCCAATGAACAACATACTGATCGAGTTTCATTGGAAGCAACTCCAGCTCCCAAACGAGTGAAAAAGCTCTTGCCCTCTCTCTCTCTTTGGTGTTACCACGACATTTGTGCACTGCAAGCTATCTCCAGAAGGTACAATCTCTAAGCTTTAATAAACGGGGGTAGATTTTTTATTAGGTTACTGCAAATGCATTGGTAGATTTTTGTAGTTTTTTCTCATGTTGGTAGAAGTTTTTCTTTGTGAAATATGGTCACACTTCAAACCGCTTCACTAATGCGCATGACTGCACCATCGATTGTTCCCTAATGCTGGTGATCGAAATTATCGTATGTTAACTAGTTGCGAATCAATCACCGTGTCACTTGGAACGGGAAACCCAACCGTTCACTAAACGGTGATTGTTTTGATGGAGGGCTATTTTTCTTGTGCGTAGGTACGCAACCGTTGTGTATTGGTTATCTAGATTAAAGAAACGAACCTTATGTATATGCTAGCAAAACTAAAACCCTGCATTGCTTACTTAACTACTACTTCATCAAACTTGTTATTGCTTGGCACCGACTTGAAAATAATACTAGATGGATAGGTAATTAATTCGTACAGAAAGAGCATCTTTTATTCTTTACATTTATTTACTTTGTGTGTTATTTATTGTCTAGTGTTGTGTTTTGTTGATAATTTTCAACTTTTTAGTTCTACTTGAAAGTGGGATATTTTTATAATCTTTTATTTTCAACTTTTTAATTATTTTTTTAACTGGGGTTGTTTTTATAATTTATGCTTGTATTTTTGAATGTATAAACTTAATAGAACGGGCTCAGCTAACACCGAGAGCCCTGACATTACAGAATTATACATTTTCGTTTAAATTACCGCATAAGTTATGTTGAGAATACCATGAACTGGAACGCGTTAACTTGAAGCACTAATAATATATTTAACTAAATTAAATATTGTTATTATTTTAAGAGTTTTAGAGAAAGAAATTATATTGGGTTTATTGGTCGATTTCCATGCATGCATGTGTTCATTGAAATTTTTCTCATTTTACGAATTTTCACCAATCCGGAAGAACACTCTATTAAACAAAAAATAATTATTCAAGTGGGTTCACAACAGAAGAAGAAATCAGGTAACATACGTACAAAAAATATGCTCCGAACTTTTAACCTCTTTTTTGGTCGGTTATAAGGTCAAAAAAATACTATAAATAACACATTCACTGTCGTTAAGTACCTACACATACAGTAAAGAATGTAAATAATAAAAGATGGTTTTTCTATACAAATTAATTACCTACCTATATAGGAGATATATTTATGAAACTCGGTGCCAAGCAAACTAAAAATCCTGCATTGCTTAAATATCTACTACTTCATCAAACTTGATTGTTGCATGGCACTGGCTTCAAAATTAAACTAACTAGGTAGGTAATTAATTTATACACAATAAGCACATTTTATTGTTTACATTCTTTACTTTGTGTGTACTACAGTGCGTGTGCTATTTAATGTTTTGTTAATTATTTTCGACCACTAGCGGATCCAAGGGGTGGGCTATGGGGATCAAGACCCCCCCCCAATTATCTGAGTGGTGTGCGTTTTTAGTGTTTATTATGCTAAATTGAACCTTCAGTGACGTCAAGCCCCCCCAAGAGATCTAGCCCCCCACCCAAATGACAATCCTGGATCCGTCATTCTTTTCGACTGTGAAGTCTGGTATGTGTTCAATCCCAAATTTCAACCCTTTAAGAATAGAATTCTTTATCAAATTTTAAATTTTCACGGATACACACTCTGTTAAATAATACACTAATTATTCAAATCGATTTACAACAAGAAATCAGCTAACATAAATACAAAAAAAATCTTGATAACCTTATTCTTTTTAGAAGTTTGTTAAAAACAAATTATATAAAACAATCTTAAAAAATTTCTTAAATCAGTTACTGCATTTTATTGTTCCTATTCACAAATTGTCAAAGATATGAATGACTGGAGGCAAAAATATCATCAATGAACTGGTCACTTTTACTTTGATTATACTCTTGTTAGTGTGCCAAATTTCGAGTTAAATTATTTTTTTAAACGTAATAAACTCCTTGAAATATGTTTCTTTGTACCTGAAAAGTACCACTAGTCTTATAATGAACATGTAGTATCATACGTGATATCATTAATTATGATATCCGGCATGTTGCCTAGAATGGATGTAATAAGTATAATAATAACAGCTTTTAATGCCCCACAGTACACTTATTTACAGGATACTTATATTAAAAGTCATAACAATATATATAATAAATTAGTGTATTAAAACATGTGAAATAATGCACATTTTAACTATTACTCTAATAGTTAAAATGTATCATTATTCCAACACGGTTTAACGAGTTTAACAGTATTAAAACTGACATTTATATAACAGTAATAAAATATAGAACGAAAATGTATTCTTCTATGGCTATTAAAATATTTTATCACCAGGTTGTTAATCACATTTTGCAATCTGAATCATTACTTGATCTTTTAAAGCAAATAATATTTTTGCAATCAGTTCTCTCTCTCTTTCTCTCTCTCTCTTTCTCTCTCTCTCTCTCTCTCTCATCATCTCTCATTCATTCTTGTTATTTCAACTTTTTGAAAATTTTGACAGATCCAGCCTTTCACAAAAAATAATTCTTTGGAATCAAATAGGGCCAAATAGGGTCATAAATTGACAGAATTTGTCTGAATAAAAGTTGAAGCTTCCTGAATCTTTGGAAACTGTTATACGAAGTGCTCAGAGTTTAGTACTAAATTCTAAAATCGTATAACCCATTTTTTTAATATGGCAATCCCATTTGTTCTAACACCACTGGACTCTACGCTAAAAAGTAGGAGTTTCTGCTTACAAGACAAAATTAAACACATTACTTTTATGTTTTTTTGAGCAATAACACCACAATCGAAATAAAACGACGTATATCGAAGTAAAACCAAACCTTTCAAAGTCTATTCTGACTTCTTTGTCAATGGCTTTATATTTATTGATGTAAATTGCAAAACGAAAATTATTATGACATTTAAATTGACATTAGAAATTCGTTGTTTTTAGATATACAGGTAGCACAAAAAAAAATTTAAAGATCATGTATTATAGTTAACTAGCTTTCAAATTAGGTACGACTTTGTTATAAGATAGCGCATTCGCCAAAAATGCGATCAAAGAATTCTATTGTTTCAGTGATCCCGTCAACGTCATAAGGGAAAACCTAGGAAAAACCTTATGAACTATCCTGATACTGGGTTGTTCAAAAGGAGGTTACCATTAATAATTTTTTCCTTAATTGTCAGTAACAATATACGATTAAATTCTACAGAAGTAGAAGCGATACAATCGTCTTCATTTAAAAGAATTAAGGCAGACTCTTTTAGTTTTCGTTTTGTGTTATGTTGTTCTTTGTGAAGAATAGTTGAATTGTCAAATTGTATTTTATAGCCTAGGTCCCAAGCATGTTCACAAATTTTCGATTTTTCAAATTGTCGTTTCTTTATGTAATTCTTGTGTTCATTTATTCGTACGTTTAATAGTCTCGACGTTTCTCCAATATAAAATTTATGGCATTCGCAAGGAATCTTGTATATACCGTTTTTTGAGTTCTGGGTTTTGTTGGTTGGTTTTGTTTTCGATACTAGAGATTTCAGTGTATTTCTTGTTTGGAATGTTGTTTTAAGATTAAATCTGTTGCCCAGTCTTTTCAACCTTTCTCACAGATCCTGAATATATGGTATAGTTGTAACTGTAATGTAGTTGTCCTGAGTAGTAGTAGTGTTATTAAGAGAAGTTCTGGGTTGATTCGGAAGGTTTGTTTTCTGTTCAAGTCTGTTTAACTCTTTGTTGATAAATTTTGTAGGGTAATTGTTTCCAGTGAGAACATTTTTTATAATTATTTTTTCTTTGTTGAATTTATTATCATCAACTCATACAAACAGATACCTAAATTTCAATTCAAATCATCCGAATACAGTAAAGAAAGGTGTCATTAAGTCATTATATAATAGAGCATAGACCAACTGTTCTGATGATAATAAATTCAACAAAGAAAAAATAATTATAAAAAATGTTCTCACTGGAAACAATTACAGTGAAGAAATAGAGAGTCCTGAAATTGAGGTCCTATTGGGGTGAAAGATTCACGAGGCCTCCAACTATGCGATGTGCGGATATTACAAACATAAAGAGAGCTACTGGACTGATGTTCGTCCCACGGGTACACAGTAAATAGAGGAAAATAGCAAATAATGTAGGAATCATATGTTAAGAAATGGATAAAAAATAAGCCTGATGAAATAACATAATATATCGGAATAAGTCAAAGATTTTTGACCATCTTGGTCAAGCAAAATATCTCTCAAAACAAAAATTTCAATCGTAAAACCAATTTTAGCATACAGTGTTCAGTGTCAGCAATATACAGCAAAAGAGAGAAGACTGGTGTAAGTAGTAGAGATTGACTATACTAGAAGGACATGTCCGACATCAAGAATGCAGCACAAGAGATATGATGATTAAGACGAAAAACGAGATGAGTTTGTAACACTTCATATTCGAAGAAATTTGACAAATGCAGTCAGTGCACATATTTTGGTAGTTGATAGTACTGATCAGTATGATACAAAAAGTCGTGATATGTCTATATTATATAGTTAAAGACAAATTCCAATATTATTTATTCTTAACTTGAATACATTTCGCAACCTTGTAGTACATGCACCAGAAATTTTTCTAAATGAATAAATAAAAAGTATTGTAAAACAAGAATATTGTAAGAAAAAAATACGGATAAGCTTGTTCACGCGAAAAATCATAAGAAATATGTTCTTTATGTGCTAAAAGACATGTTTGTGAAATAACTACAAATGTTTTTAAATTTGGAATTCTTCTTTCAGGGATATCTTCTCCTGTGCATTGCCGAGCATGTGCTACAGAATAGTGTGCTTCTCAACACATGACAGTATTTAGGATTTGTGAATGTTTCAATCACATACACTTAAATAACACGCGCAGCAAATTGTTCAATTTAGTATCGAAATGAAACTCATCTTTTTCGCTAAGCCAAACTACATCAAAGTATTACACTTAAAACAAGAAAATTTATCATTAATAAATTTGGTCGTAAATGTCCATTGATTTAATAGGACTGGTGGAAGATTTTTTAATTATTCTGTTGAGTTGATAACTTTCTTGCTCTTTTGCAAATAAATGGTTAAATGTAGTGCTTACTTTTTTATTTATACTGGTCACCTTTTAAATTATCTGGGCTGCATTATGGTACAATCTGTGTAGTAAAATGTACACGAAAAGAGGATGGGGACACGAATACTTCCCTCAAAGTTAAAGAAAGGGAGGAACACCGGCAACTATGCGGTATTTAACAATTATAAAGTTAACATTGAGTACCATTGTGTATTGTTTGTTGCACTTTGGCATTTCCTACAACTTCTTATAGTTTGAAAAATCATTAAGTCAACTGACATATCATAATACGAAATGATACGCCTATGTCACCCGATGGATCATAACGAACACTGTCTACCTGACTGGTACTCATATGTAATGGCTTGCTTGGCATTTCATTTGCTCTATGACAGATTCCTGTTACTAATTCATTTTTTAATTAACTAACCCATTTCTGAGTGACCCGATGAAGTTGATCATCTGTTGTTTCTGTTTGACTGGGACGTAATCAAGAGAGAGGCCTCAGTGATGCAGGACCGCGCGCTTATTTGGCCGGTTCACTCAATGAACTCGAACGAAACGAAACGAAGTGTGATGGATTTTATGTTTTATGACTTAAAGGAAATTGTTTCGGGCGCTTTTGTTTTTCTCGCAGGCGATTAGATGGAACCTATTAAAGTGTCGGTGAATTAATATGGGTATACAGATAAACAAGGGAAAAAAATCAGCGAATAATTTTTAATTTCGTTCTTATTATCTAAATCAAAAACACTCGTTAATTTTTTGATTGCATAAATAATGCAGTAAACTCTGGTACAACCAGGCCAATTAATAAGAATTAAGAACAAATTTTATTAATGTTATATTGAATATTAATTACAATTTTCTTTATACCTTTTTTTAAATTATCTTTTAGTTTTAACAGCAATTTTCTGTCTTTTCGGTGACAAATACAAAAAGGAATCAAAACTAGGTTTGAGACAAACTTTACACGTTTTTTGACGTTCTTTAGTTTTCTAGTCACTATCCTAGAAATCAATAGTTTTTTCCAACTGTAAATTACCATTTAGTGTCACCTAGTTGGTATATACAGATTTATCCCTCGGGCGCAATTATAACTTTCCATTACACTGCCCTCCACTTTAGTTCTATCGTGCTGATCAAATTCATCATCACTTTGATAAGGGGCTAGATTATTTAGATGGACAACCTTCATCTATGTCCTTACAAGTTGGAAACGGTACACAACATCATTTATCCTTGTAGGGACCATGCCATGATGGAGACAACTTCGACGACTTGCCCTTCGCCCTTTGTTTTCATCCTTGCACTTGCAACTAGCATGCATTTCCTTATCAGTTGATGGGTAGCCAGTAAACTTTCTCGTAACGGATGTGCATAATCATTAATTTACAGTTTGAAAAGTTGCTTTTCAAGAGTCCTGTTAAATGTCTTTATTATGCGGTTGCAACGGCATAGTTCTGGTTTTATTAATGCCTATGAAGTAGCAGACTTTTCGTAATACATTCGATTCAAAATTTCTGCTTTGGTGAGAATAAATTTCAATTGGTAGCCTAAATCGACTAAACAGCTGCTCCACTAAATTTGTTGTTACAATGGCTGCTTCTTGCATGGGAATAACAAACACTTCAAGCCACTTGCTAAAGTAATCAACAGAAACAAGAATATATCTGTTACCCCACTTGATCACTTGTAATAGTCCGGTTATGACAGTGGCAATGCCCACGTTGTATCACTTAATTTTTCCAACCGCTCGATTTTTGAGCCCCTACTGGCTGCACTAATACCTAAACCGTTCTAATACCTTATCAAGGATTTTATTCATTCCCAAGTGATCTCCAGAAATCCTGGAAACTCCTTCAGAATGACCAGTACTCTTTTTTTTTTGTACGACCAACTGAGTTTTGGTTACCTTCCTAAATTCTTTTCAAACCCCCATTTTTGACACGAAGAGAATCTCATAGCGCCCACAATGGTTAAATTCGAGGTCTGTACGCTTGTTCGTTCTTCTTTGTCAATATTGGTTCGATGTTTCGGTTTTCTAGTCAGTTTATTCTGTACTGACCTGTAGCCCAATCGTCATTTTCTGTGAGTTTAATCTTTTTAATTGACATTTCTTTTCGAGCTTTCATTTCTATATCGTGTTCACAATGATGCTGATTATTGACGTAATTCCCTGGCCTTGCTTTGTTCTGAAAATGTCCGATTTGTCCGCAGCGGAAACATTTTGCACTGGTAGCACGGGTAACATTTTTTATGGTGGCATTTCCAAGCAACGTCTTCATCTCGGACAGTTGTGCTTTCTCAGCCTCATTCTCAAATGGGAATAATTCTTGTTGTCGCAGTCTAACTCTATAATCTCTTTTGAAATCTCCCGTTGTCCCACAACCAAATCATTCTGATCTGGTAGGCTGAGCGTTGTTCTTACGTGTTGCATTCTGTAATATTTTCTTAATCTTAGATATGAATTCTGTAAACATTGTGTTCATCTGAGTGATGCCATCTTGGTCTTCTTGCTCAACCGATACTCCTTCTCACTTTTGGCGTTAACATCTTAAGGACAGCTTCAATTTCTAAAGAATGAAGAAGGGCTTTCTCGCAGTCTTTGTTACTACTTAGTCGCAGGTTTTCTGGATTTCACAATCTCTGATGCCTTCAATGAAGCGTTGGGTGGCAAATTGATCCCGAAATTCCTCAGGTAGGTACATCTGGATAAGTTAGGTTTACCCAACGTCTAATATACGCTTCGAATTCTTATAATTTTTCGCCAAATATCGGTGTTCCGGATTTAAATTGCATTTAGTATACTTGACAACGGCTTTGCCGTACCGCCGGTCAAGAACTGGAATACTTTGCAGCAATTCTAGTGCAGAACTTCTTACAAATGTTGTAGCTTTCTCATTTATATCCCAAACATTGGTGGTGGCAACTGCATCGAACTGGTACATGGGCTAGAAAGAATTTCCATCGAAGGTAGGAGGTTCTGGACAGCTGCTCCCTCCCCATACTGGACATAAAAAACGCGCCGTGAACCTTCTATGCTTCTCATAAGTTTGGTGATCTGCCCCCTTATGGTAAAAAAAATTCTGTTTTATCCCTACTTAGGACAATTTTTTGTTCTGATTTGCCCCTTTTTCAACCAAAAGCTGTAAGGGTACGGTCAGAGTAGCACCGGTATCGGCAGAATTCTTAACTCTGCCGTATACTGCCCAAGTCGGTGAAAAATCAAAACTGTGCTGTTGGATTGCAGTGGTCACAGTAGCACCGTAATAAACTGCCGTATCTGCCGACGAAAACAAATAAATTTGTTTTTTTCGGCTGAATACGCCACTCTAATATCGGATAGTTGGAATTAAAACAATAAAATAACTTTTAAAAACCTTTAAAAGAAAAAGACAAAAATACCTGTTAATTTATATTTACGAGGGAACACATTTTGCACGTATCGGTCACCCTGCAGTTTCAACCCCTAAGCGGGGGTAAATGTCACTTCTACATGTTTAAATACAAAGGGGTATCATGTGATACCTCTTTTTAAAGTTTTTTTTTGCCAGTCTTTTGACATATCATTTTTTAAAATCAGATTATTTTTTACCGACCAATGACCTAGATATCGTGAAAAATGAAATTTATGAAAATAATTGCCAATTACACCAAAATTGGTTCAGGGTGGTTTTTAGAGTATCTGATCACGAATACGAGGTCAGATTTGCAAAATTCATAATAAACACCTTAGACCAATTTTGGTGTAATTGGCAACTATTTTCAAAAATTTAATTTTTTACGGTTTCTAGGTTTAAAAAAATGATGTGTCAAAAGATTTCCAAAAAGAGACATTTAAAACGAGCTATCACATCATACCCCGTTGTATTTAAACTATTAAAAGTGATATTCACCCCAGCTTAAGGGTTAAAAGTGCATGATGTAAAATGTTTCCCCCCGGAAATATAAATTAACGTTTTTTTTTTTGTATTTTTCATTTAAAGATATTTTAAAACTATTTTGCTGACTAGTTTTGACATGAAAGCCCTGTATATAGTAAAACGTATCTGATACAATTTTTTGGTATTCAAAAAACTTAACAGCCGAGGGAAAAGAGTATGAATTTCGATATGTGGAATTCTCTCTTTGTAAATAAGAGTTATCCAAAATTGTTTTTCGTCTCCGCCCAATATTTTCAGCAAATAAATTTGCGAATCAAAATCCATTTTGTCTAAAGACATGGTTTATCCGAATTTACTAGAAAACCGAATGAGTCTGTCCACAACACTCGAAAGAGCGTATTCGGCCGTATACGCCAGAGTAAAAATTCTGCCGATGCCGAAACCACTCTGACTGCAGCCTAATTGATATTGTTGTCTTTTGACATCCTGTAATTCCTGTTTTTTTTTGTCTTTCGTCATCTAATAATTTAATTAATTGTTCTTGGTCTTCTAATGATTTCATTAATTGCTCTTGATGAATTTTCACTGATTTTTCTAATTTGGTACTAAGCTTATTTAAAATCTGTCAATATTTGAGAATGAAGTCTGAACAAAAAGCGTTGCTTAGATGCTTTACAGCTGGTACGGACCAAATGATTGCAAATACGAAAAAATATGTTTCCTTTTTAAGCCTAATTTAATATATTTTATCAATTCGTCGTCATGTTTTTTTACGTATGCTCAGTGACTATTCAAAAACGGCTTGGGCAAATTTGATGATTAAACGGTATTGTATTAAGGAATATTACAGAAAGGTACCATAAAATTTTCTATAACGTGAGATTTACAGTTTTCCAGAAAATCAGAAAAACAGTAATTATAGACTACATTTTAGTGAATTTCAATAAGTCTACACTGTTTTGTATTCTACAAAGAGATATTCCAGCTTGATTTTTTATAATTATTTATAATAAAACATACCGTTTTTAAAAAAATCGTAAAATTATTTGCAAAAACACGGAAACATCAATGTAAATATCACATTTTCATCATAAATATCTAGCTTAAATGTCAAGATATGCCATGAAAGTATATCGTACAGGGTGTTTGTAACGGTTTTCTTTGCAGTCGAGTTAATTTATTGTATTATTGTATCGAAAAGAATATAACTTGGGAAAGCGATGTTTTCTATATTGTATACGGTGATAGGTGTGTGCGTGAGATGATTAATACTTATACAGGGCGATTGCAACATCGTGTAGACTTGAATTATAGTTGTACAGGGTGTGTACAGAACATGATAGAAAAATAATTTATATTGAGTGACTAATACACAGAAACCTATACAGAGTGGTTGCAATATAGGGTGAATTAGAGTTCCACTTATAGAAAGTGGTCCAAATAATAAAACAAATAAAAAAGTTAAAAAATATGGGGATAATATAGAAAAAATACAAATTAGAGAACGAGAGATAAGAATACGCTAAAATAATCAATAGAATTGTATCTCAAATCGGATAAAAAATATATGTCAGAAAATAGTTATTGTTTGCACAGGGTTTCTAAACGGTTTTTATTTTAAGCCGGTTCTTTTTTAAATATAAATTATTATTATTATTAATTTTGTACATTTAATAATAACTAACAACGTGGAAATCAAATTATTATGTTAAAATAAATTGAAATTGAAAATTATGTAGATATATATAGTGATTATTATTGTGTTATCATACTATTTTTTTAATACTTAATTGAAACTTTGCTTAAATATATCTCTAATTAAAATATTGACCATTAAAAATCATTATATGATCTATGGTGTGAACTGTATCATAGATTAATTTCCAATTTTTTATGGGAAATATATTAAGCTCAATCTATTAACTCCCTTCGTTCACAAAAAAAATTAAAATAATGATGCCTATGACAAGGCCCATTAAAATTTTTATTTGGGTTCTTATAATGGATGGTGCTGAATTTAATTGTTCTCCGATAATTTATGTCTTGGCGTTTTCGTTTTTATTCCTTTGACGATTTCTTCAAACGGGACCTGAACTTGAGAGATCTACCTGAGAGCTTTATTACCCAACAAATTAAATACTAATTTAGAAGGAACGCAAAACAAAAGATGAGTTCTCGATGAGGTTTTTTTTTTTCGTTTTCCATCATCGCGCCCATCACAACAATTAGATGGATGTTATATTAATAACTTCTCCCGAAGAAATAATTGCGCGCTCGCCGAAGAACAATTGTCAATAGATTGCCAAGCTCGCTTGTACTGTCACGAATGTGAGTCGGTTTAATCATAACCATACAATACTCGTTAAGTGAAAACACCTGCTGCAGCCAAACGAGTTAGTACGCTGAAATTAATGTTAATGTAAACAAAATTCATTTATAGAAATTCTCAGGAGTTTTCTATTGCTACTTTTAAATTATTGTACTGTACATTAGTACGTTCTGGTCTTGAGTATTGCAGCATGATTTGGTCTCCTTTCTACATGACCTACAACAGTCAGTTAGAAAGAGTTCAGAATAAATTTTTGAGGTTCTGTGGTTTTAAAATGGGCTTAGTAGGGGATGATTATAATAGTGTTGATATTCGTGTACAATTGAATATGAGTTCGCTACAAAATCGTAGGTCACAATATGAATTGCGTTTTTTACACAAATTGTTAAATGGTTATATACTGTGTCCTGAACTATTGGAATTAATTAAATTCAATACAAGCGTTACTAGAACACGTTGTCCTGATCTGTTCTTTACCGATTTTCATCATACCAATTACGGTAAAAACGAAGTCATAACCAGAATTCTTCGTACTGCAAACAACTATCATGGGAGATTAGAATTTTTTGATTCTTCTTGTTCTTATTTCAAAAGTATGGTTAGAAGATTGCATTAATAGTTGATATTTATAATAGCTTTTAAGTAATATTTTGTATTATATATTATATTTGTATTATTATAACGGTTTTCATTTATTGTAAAAGGGTTGTTGTTAACCCGTTAATAAATAAATAAATAAATAAATAAATAAAATTTACAATCTCTAATGTTCATAGGTTGACGGGTATTACGGTTTGTAATTTCTCTGTAAAATTAAATCACCTATATTTTTGATTGATTTATAAGATCGCAATTGGTTTAGTAACGACCTATTGACAGATTTCGTATTTTTATTTTTTTGTTTTTTTTTGAGTATAAATAGTAAAGATTATGCCCTTAGAAATCTGTTTCAAGTTAGCAAGGTAATATGACAATGACAATAAATCAAATCTAAAAAACCGATCATGTAAAATTTTATTAAAACAAAACAAAAGTTGCTATTTTGTAATTATAATTAGAAAATTGAAATATTTTAACGATATCCATACCTTGGCTTTTAGTCTTTTTGTCGAAATTTAGGGGTTCAATAACGCGTTTGTGGTTCAAAAACAATCCATTCCTTTAACGTTATGTCACATTGTTCTGAAAAAGTGAACCTTGACTATAAAAAACGCTAAGCTTTTATATTAATTGCCTTGGCAAATTCTTCATTAAGGCTAGGTTCATATCCAGAGGAGATAAAATGAAATCTTTAGGGTTAATTATATCTATTTTAAAACATCCAAATTTTGTTCGTTTTGGTCAATTATATATCAATAGTGCTGGTCAGTAGCTCTGGTGTATCCCACCCGAAGAAAATAACAGTACTTAGCGAATCCACTTGCAAATCACATAATATATCTAATACTTTAAATTAATGTTTAAGTACTTTTTGGGAATAACACCACAATACTAGAAATTACTATACAGGGTGAGTTTTTTTTGATGATCAGTATGGGGATCTCGGAAACTAGCTGAGATAGAGCAATGGTTAAATTGAGAAAGATTTGCAGTTTTACTGGCCCAATTTAATGACACTTTCAAATTTTTGTTAAAAAGACATGGCTTACTAGATATTTTGAAAACACGAAATTCTGTCGATTCAGTCAAATCCCTCTAGCTCCTTTGTTTTTGATTTTATAAAAAAAGTGTAAATACCAAAATAGAAGGGAATTGTCATGTCCTCGTTTGCGTGACTCCTCTCGTTTTCGAGATATGACACAAACTTATCTTTTTTTGAATGGAAACCATAGTTGGGTATGACCTCAAAAAATCGGACATTTTTAGAGCTTTTCAACGATATGATACTTGATATTGTTATTCATAAAAATAACGGAGTTATGGATGCTTTTCTCTCTTATTTTCACTTTTAACGTAGGTAGCCATGAAAAAGATTGTTTTCACTTTGACGTTTCCTCATTTGAGAGTAATTCCATTATTAGTGCTGAACTGACAGTCGATATTGACGAATTTTCGCGATAAAATGGAATATTCTAACGAAGAGAAACTTAATATGGTGGAATATTATATCATATAAATTCAGTTCAGGCAGCTGAGGAATACTTTCATAGATATTTTAATCGTCGTCAACCTGCTCTATGTACATTTAAGAGGTTTTACGATAGTTTACGCAGATTTGGATCTTTTACTAAACCACCAAAGGAACGTAATCAAATTAACGAAGCAGCACAATTAAATCTACATCAACTCGTGAGATTGCGGCAGAAGCTGGCACATCTCAACGAACTGTAGTTAAGGTACTGAAAGCGCACAAGTTCCACCCGTACAAACTTTCAGTTTCTCAAACTTTGCATACTGGTGACGAACATCGACGTATTTTGTTTTGTACATGGTTTAGAGACATGTGCCTTGACAATCCACAGTTTCCATTAAAGGTGTTATGGTCAGATGAAACTAGATTTACTAACTGCGGTATGTTCAATAGACACAATGAGCATATCTGGGTTAAAGAAAACCCTTTCCATGTAGAACAAAGACGACCCCAGATGAAATTTGGTTTTAATGTGTGGTGTAGTATCATAGGGTCTACTATTCTGGGGCCTTTTATCTATGACGAATCACTTACTGGGGAGCGCTACTCGCATTTCATGCAACACACTTTTCAAGACATGTTGCATAATTTGAATTTGAGAACTCGTTTAGAAATTGAGTGGTTCCAACATGATGAAGCACCTGCTCATAACTTGTTATTAGTAAGACAACACTTAGATAATATCTATCCAAACTTGGATAGGAAGAAATGGCCCACACGAATGACCACCCCGGTCTCCCAATTTGGCAGTTATAGACTTCTATTTATGGGGTGCGCTAAAAAACAAAGTATACAAAAGAAAGTATGAGACCGTTGGTGTCCTAAGGGAGGCGGTATTACAAGTAATTGAAGAAATTGATAGGCGGTCTCTGAGAAAAGCGGTAATATCAATCTTAAAAAGATGCAATTTTTGTATAAATAACAATGTTTTTTTTTCTTAAGTTTTAGTAAGTACCTACTTATTTAGTTTTTTCGTTATATCTGATATACCTAATAAAAAAAAATCGTTCAATGTTTTTTGGAATAGTTATTAATAAATCAATCTATTTCATGGCTGACTACGTAAAAAGTGAAAATAAGAGAGAAAAGCATCCATAACTCCGTTATTTTTATGAATAACTATATCGAGTATTATATCGTTGAAAAGCTCTAAAAATGTCCGATTTTTTGAGGTCATACCCAAGTATGCTTTCCATATATATTGATTCAGGGATCCTATTAAAATCATTGGAAAATCCCTAGGAAAATCTTATGAATTATATCGATATTAAGTTTTGTACTAGGACATAATAAGTAGTAATTTCTTCCTGAATTATCGGCACCCAGAAACTACTGAATTCTAAAGAGGTAGTAGCAATGCAATACTTTTCATTTAAAAAAATTAAAGTAGATCTTTTAGTTTTCATTTTGTGTTGTGTATTTCTTTGTGTAATAGAGTTGAATTTTGAAATTATATTTTATCACCAAATTTTGGACTTTTCAAATTGTTGCTTTTTACTGTAATTTTTGTGTTCATTTAGTCGAACATTTCGAAGTTTTTTTAGAGGATTCTCCAACATAGAAATTATTGTATTCACAAGAAATTTTTTATATGCATTTTATATTTTGAGCGGTGTTTTTTGGTTTAGTTTTTGATACAATTGATTTTAGTGTCTTTCTTGTTTTAAATGGGGTTTTAATATTAAATTTGTTGTTTACTCTTTTTCGTCTTTTTGGAAGACCTTGAATGTATGGTATTGTTATTGTAGTAACGTAATTATTTTGGAAATCAGTGTTGCTTGGTGTTAATTGTTAGCAATTGTTTAGTATTCCATATTGTTTAACACTTTATTAATATTTTTTTCTGAGTAATTATTGGCAGAAAGCACATTTTATATAAACGTTTTTCCTTCATTAAATTTATTGATATTGGAACAGTTGATCATATAAAGATTTTACTGAATATGGATGATGACAGTTAAAGATGAGAGTTTGAGAGATCTGCGTTTTCAAGTATTGTGGCGTTATACCCAATAAGCGCATAAACTTCAAATAATATTTACAAAAGTTAAATTTTCGTTTTACAAGCTTTTAACGATATCGATACCTTGGCATTTACCTTTTTGATCAAAATTTTAGGTCTTCCTTAACTGACGTATTTTTGGTTCAAGAAATATCCACTCCTATACCGTTGGGTTACATTATTTTGAAAAAATGATCGTTCAATTGGTTAGTCCCAATGACTGCTACTCTTTTAATTTTTAAAAAGTTATAAAGAATATTTGTGTAGCAGCCAACAGAAAGAATTTATAGTTTAAATTAAGAGTAGCATTAATGTTCAATCCCCATTGAAAACTTGTCACTACACAACAATAAGACAGTTGCATTCGCCTTACCCGTAACCATTACAAAACAATGAAGAACATTTGCATAATTACCCACAGGGAAATTCAGTACTCGGAAACAGTTGAGCAATCAAGATGAATTTCGGTAGTTAATGTCTGATATTATTTCAGAGATGTATAGGTATCACTCTTCCCACATTAGTTCGAAACGTTGCTGTAGATTTCGTGAAAACTATAATCAAGACAATAGTAAATACAATTCTGATTTTCGAAATATGAGTTTTTCAAATAATTTAATCTTGTTTTCCTTGTTTCTTTTCGGATATTTCTTTTAAAGATATCATTACAAACCTGAAACCAGGTATATTTTGTTTCGCAAATTGGTTGGGAACTATTGAATTAACCAACATATTTTAAATTAAAACTAGTTCAAAATTTATTTTAGACCACGTTGTCACCGGTGATTATATTGAATTGCGTTTAAAGTGTTTATTAAACACTATTAAATATCTACTGTAAATATATACAGGTTGGGCCAATCAAAACATTGTGGATAGTTCATGACCTTTCGTTTAAAAAATAATTTGGTCAAGTGCGAGTTGGACTCGCATACTAAGGGTTCCGTACCACCTCCAAGATTCGCAGTATTTAGTTTTCTCATTTGGCCCCCAAAAATTAACATTTATTTTATTTTACTAATAAACTTTCAGGGAAGCCTTTTATAATCTACTGTCTGAATTTTGAGGCTCTATAGATTGGAAGATAAAGGACAAAATAGGTTAAGTTTTAAATTAAAAATTATTAAATCTGGTACTGAAATTATTTAAAATACAAATAAAATATATTTTTCAAAATTTAAATAGTGTAGTTTCTAAAATGGGAATTAAGTAAATGTTTAATATATTTGCTAATATATTTTAAACAAATGATTTAAAAATATGATATATTAGTAATTCACATAATGAGCCTTTTATTTGATATATTACATACAGGATGCGTTTGAAAATTGAATTTTTATTTTCCATTTAATCGTATAATTTGTCCCTAAAATTACTATGAAGGTTTTCTAATAATTATTCTTATAAATTTCAAGTGAGCCCCAGTACCCTTAATTATTTTCAAAATTTTAGGTAGTATGGTTTCGGAAATAAAGAGAGAAATGAGAATTTTTTATATCTTTATGTTAATATCTTGTAAACAATTAATTTGATATATTGCATGACACGTTAAAAAAATATTTTTTATTTTCCGTTTATTTCTATAATTTGGCCCCCATATTAATATTAAAGATTTCTAAGTATTTTTCCTGTAAATAAAAAAATTAGGTCTTATAGTTTGGGGAATAAAGGGGAGAATGGGTAATTTTTAATATTTTTTTAATATATTTTAAAATATTTATTTAAAAAAAAATAAAAAAATATAAATTTGTATTAGTCATAATGAGCCCTGTGATTTGATATATTACATCATACGTTAGAAACAAGTTTAATTTTTTATTTTCCATTTAATTCTATAATTTGCTCCCCAAAATGAATATTAGGGGTTTCTACTTTTTATTTTTCCAGTAAAGTTCAGGTGAGGCGCTATACCTCTATTTTTTTTGAAAATTTTGCAGCTTATGGTTTCGGAGATAAGGGGGGGGGAATGGGTAATTTTTTAAAATTTTTGTTAATATCTTTTAATTAATTTATTTTAAAAATATGAGTCTGCTCTACATGTCATTGTTGGTCTTATCATTGTTTCATATTTTATATATTTTTAATTTGCTATCTACATTCACATATTTATTCTTCCACATTATGTCCCGCATAAATCATGTTACGTGAGCACCCTTGACGGCATTTAAAATTCATTATTGTTTTATTATTTTTCGCTGGATTTCTAGTTTGCACCTTACCTGTTCCTTGGATGCAATCATATACTTGGGGGTTTTTCAATTGTTACAGCCATAAAAGATTTGGAAAAGACAAAAGTTTCCAGAGTTTTGGAAAAGACAAAAGTCATCCAGATTCTGTGAAACTTCGAGAAACCCGGTCACCGGCACAACCTTTGTGCCTTTGATTTGAATTTGAAGAATCACTTTTTGCACTACTGGAAACATCAAATTAATGACAACCACTAGCTCTTAGGTTTCTTCGCCTAACTGATGAGACCCATAAGGTCGAAAGCATATTATACTGTTTTGCTGTTATGTTAAAATTATGTAGTAGCCTTTGAAATATTGATAAATCCTTATTTCCCATTCTATATCCCAATCGAATCCTTACCCTATTATTTTATCCACTAAAAAGTTAAAGTGGAGTGGGCTTGGCGAATCGCCCTGTCTTATGCCAGAGTAACATCTGACACTTTCAGAGAGTTTATTTCCTGTTTGTATTTAGATTGTGGTGTTTACATATATATCTTCTATGAGTATGATCTCTATGAGTATGATCTTGTTGGTATTTTTCTTTCATCTAATAAAGAGATAACGTAAGATAGATTTACTCGATGGAATGCCTTCTTCAAGTCTACAGAACAAAGGAAAGCAGGTCAATTTGATCTGTTAGTGCGAAACCTCACTCCTCACTTGTTTCTGGTTGAAGTTATACGATGGCAGATTTGACACGTGTTTAGTAGAATAATCCAACAAACAACAAATTTTCAGGTTTTTTTCTTTTCCCTTTTTTGAATAAAGGTAACGTTATACTTTCTTTCCATTCTGCAGGAAAATAACCATCACATACTCTTTTATTAAACAATTTTGTGAGTTCCTGTTTTAAAGAGTTTCTGCCGTACTTAAGCAATTCGTTGCTTATCCCGTCTAACCCTGGAGCTTTTAAATTTTTTAGTTTTTTTATTGGGTCTTATTCACCACATTCACTGATATGTTTACTTCCTCATCTTCTTTTAATATTATTCCAGTTGGTACAGTTTCTCCCATCTCTCTGTAAAGCGTTTTAAATTACTCCTCCAACTTTTTGTTTGTGTAGCCTCCCTCCAGGCTACAGTTAATACAGTTAATACCTATCTTCAGGCTCCTCTGTATATAAACACCGAATATAAGTATATATAGTTTATAGAATCTTTATTTTAACTTTTATAAAACCGACTACCAATAACTAACCTGTCTAAGGTGGTATGAATTATTGTGTTGTCATAATAAATATTTTAATCCTACCTTTGGCTGTTGTCTTTACTAAACTTATAATGAAATATGGTGATCCCAAACATATTCTGAATTACAGCCCTCTAACCAATATATGTTCCGTCCCTATACTTTTGGACCCTGTTGAAGCTGTGATTCTCTTTAAATTTTTGAATTTAATTAGTTTTATCTGCATTTTATTCGGAGGATATAACTTCTATTACTATATTTGGTGAACATGATCGATTCAAATGATCTCACAAAACTGTATTTCTGAGACCCCTTCAGTTCGGACTCCATCTTCTTTGTAAACTGTTCCGAGTCTCTGTCATTTAAGTCCCTTAAGTTTTTATTTGCAAGGTTTCATTCTCGTTGGTAGGATTGTCAATCATTTGGTCTATTAGTTGATGTAACGCAAGAAACTATCTTTCTTTTTAAAAGTGATTATCTTGCCTTTCTCCGCGTAACATGGTGTTTTGTACAATCCAGTGAAATGTTTTTTGTAGCTAGCACCTAGTCTATATATGTATGGTTAGTTTTTGCCTTTGACGTCTCTTGTCCGCCTCTGCTACTTGCATTGTTAGCTCTTTGCGTTAAAAAAAGCAAAACTGAATTTGATAGAAAACATTGTAGTATAGGGATGACTATTCTCTCATATTTTCCTCCTACTTAAAAATAGTGGCACCAATAATCTACTGTCTAAAATGTGTGATCCCATAACAACAATTTTAATTGCAGTGTATGTAACGGCTAATCTGATAACTCCAGAAACACAGTTTCCGTAAACACTGTAGTTATATTTGATTTCACTTTTGAGTTAGCAATAGCTCTATATTTCTACTATATACGTAACTAAGAAATTTTTTCTTTATTTGACTTTTGTACATTATTTTGGTACTAAGTTTTCCGACCTCGGACTTGTATTCAACGTCGAAAAATACATGAGAATACATTTATGAAGGATACTATTACGGAAACTTTATTTGTGCGGCTGTGTACTGTTAAGAGATAGTACTATTTTAGTCATACTCTCCCACTTTGTAATCATATCTTAGCTACCTCATTGGTCATTAAGCCGAAATTACTAAATTTCTGCGATACCTTGTTTAGAGAATATTAATTTCTGTTCAAAAATAAAGGTGTTATAGAACCGTCTATCATACACCAAATCATAAGACTGATCCGAAAAATATTCAAATGAGTATCTGATGAGAAACAAATGAAGAGTTAGCCCGTCTGCCTATATCATTATCGAGGAATGCCCAAAAATATACAGCATTCCGTTGCATCTTTTTATTGGAAGCAATTCACATACACGGCTTGCGTGTTGACTACCATTTAGATGTAATAGTCGAGCAATGCGTATTTTTATTTTCGGAGTTTTCGTTCTCTTAATTTACGAAATATAACGTGTATCACACTGTGTCATTTGGATAATGACGGTGACAATTTATACCTCACTTTGCTGTCGTAATAATAGTGAGAAATAATAGACCAAATTTGTGAATAAAAAGTTATTTGACCTTTTTTTATTAAACGTCGTTATTTTGATGTACGGGGATATATTGAAAATTTTTGGCCAACGATGGTAACTAGCAAAATTTTAACCAGAATATTTTAACATTTTGTATTTCTTAATTAGAAACACTTATTAATGCACATTTGTTTATATCGAAATTTTTTATAAAGGGTGCTTCAGTAAGAGGCCAAGATTTGAATTACCCTCCATGTTTGACCGTCATAATGAGACGGGATTGTAACGTGACAGACAGAAAGTTGACAGGTTGAAGTTAAGAAACATGGAGCACTACAAGGGAAAAAAACGCTTCCTGATTGTTGAAAAATGTTATCAAAATGATGAAATTTGAAGACGCGAGATACCTTACTTCGTCATCGTGTACAAGAACTGAACATTACAACAGCTACTTTTCAGCGTATTCTTACCAAAGATTTTCATCTACACGCCTACAGCATGCAATTGGCCCAACAAGTTTTGCCGACAGACCATGCAAAGCGAAGAAAGTCACCGATTGGATCCTTGAGCAAACAGTATTGAATGCCGATTTTGCGAACAAAATCATTTTCAGTGATGAGGCCTAAAAATTGCCGCATTTGGAACTTAGAAAATCCACCACAAATTCATCAAAAACAATGCATCCAAAACGTGTCACTGTTTGGTGTCCGTTGTGGTCTCGAGGAATTACTAGGCTGTATTCTTTGATGATGAGGAAGGTAATGCATTAATAACTAAGTTTTTTGGGCGTCTATGGGAACATATATCTCTTGACGACATGTTGGTTCAGCAGGACAGTCCATTGCCTGTCTTACTCGAGTTTGTTCCTGTTCGTGTCCTTTCTTGGTTTGATTACAAGAAATGGCCGACAGAGTCTTGTGACTTAACACCTTTGGACTTCAGACTGTACCAGCAAAACCGTGGCGGTCATTTAGAAAATATTTCGGTTCATACATAATATCTCAATATATCAAAATTATAAATCAATAAATATTTCAATCTTTTGCTACAGAAAATTATGTTGTATTGAACTTTACAATCTTGCACTCTTATTGAAATTCCTTTTACATACAAAATGCGCCAGAACGCCAGCACTTTGTAAGCCAAAATTAGAAAACCCTCTACTAGTTTCCAGGAAGGTGGCCTCTACTTTTTTAGGGTTCCGTATATACAATATAATATCACTCCGGATTTCTGCCTCGGTCAGATCACAGCTATTTTCTCCTAAATACTGGACGGAAGAGGTTGAAATTTGGTATAAATGTATAGTTTGGTGACCCGATCAGGAGTACATACCGTAAAAGAAGAAATTTTGATTTTAGGGGTAATTCTAGGGGAAAAACTAAAAAATATACCGTTCCCCCCCCCCCTGATCTCCGAAACTACTGATCCTAAAGTTTTGAAAAAAATATAGAATATAGGACGTTGCCCGAACTTAACAGGAAAAATAAGGAGAAATCATTAATATTTAACTAAATGGAAAATTAAAAACTTAAAGTTGTTTCTAACGGAACAAGTAATATATCAAATCAAAGGGTTCATTATGACGAATACAAATATATATTTTCCATATTTTTGAAATACATATATTTTAAAATAAATGCGCAAAAATATAAAAAATTACCTATTCCCACTTTATTCCCCAAACTATAAGACCTAAAATTTTTTGTTTACAGGAAAAATAGAAAGAAATCCCTAATATTAATTTTGGGGTTTAAATTATGGAATTAAAGGGAAAATAAAAAAATATTTTTTTAACGCATCATGCAATACATCAAATGAAAGGGCTCATTATGAGGAATACAAATATATATTTTTCATATTTATAAAATTGTTTACAAGATATTAACAAAAAATATATATATAAATCTCATTTCGCGCTTTATTTCCGAAACCATAATACCTAAAATTTTGAAAATAATTAGAGGTACTGGGGCTCACTTGAAATTTATAAAAAAATACTAGAAAACCTCAATATTAATTTTGGGGAAAAATTATAGAATTAAATGGAAAATAAAAATTAAATTTTCAAACGCATCATGTAATATATGAAATAAAAGACTCATTATGTGAATTACAAATATATCATATTTTAAATTCATTTGTTTAATAGATATTAACAAAAATATCAAACATCTACTTAATTCCAACTTTAGAACTTACACTCTCTAGAAGTTTGAAAAATATATTTTATTTGTACTTTTAAATAATTTGTCTAAAAGATTTAATAATTTATTATTTAAAACTTGACCTACTTTCCCCTTAATCTTCAACCTACAGAGCCTAAAATTCAGACAGTAGGTTATAAAAGGCTTACCTGAAAGTTTATTAGTAAAATAAAACTCTAATGTTAATTAGAAAATTAAATACATATTTTTATGAAAATCAAGCGAATCATGAAGCAAATAAAATAAAAAGTCTATGTGTGGAAAATCAAAGTGTTAATTTTTTATAAATTTAAAATGCTTTTAAATATATTAGGGTAAATATAAGAAAATGCACTCATTCTCTGCTTGTCTGAAACTGGAATATTAGAATCTTAAAGGTGGTACGGAACCCTTAGTATGCGAGTCCATCTCGCACTTGACCAAATTATGTTTAATGGTAAGAATTATATTGTGATCCATCATTTAAAGGGCATTAAATCCTCTTTGAGCAACGTTTCTTATATTCCATTTGAACTAGTCGTTAACGTGTAATTAAATTTTGAAATAGTGTAATTTAATTGATATAACTAAGAATGACCACCATTCACCTACATACAATAGTACAGCGACTATTTGATGTGTTCTCGGACGTTGTGAAGTACATCTGCTATAATTTTTTGGCATTCATTAATGAAGGAGTTGAGTAAATCATCTAAGGATTAATGCAGAGCAAATTAATCAAAGGCAGATAAATCGGGTGAACTCGCCCTTTCTCCCAGTCCATCATCCAAAAACTGCCATAGAGTTTAAGCATGAAGGGAGGCTCCTTCTTGCTAGAATATCGGATTTTCATTATAATAACTTTGGTAATTTTCCATCATATCGATCAGTACTAAGCATGTATCCTCACTTATACAATCCGGTAAGAGAAATGAACCAATTCCATGATCACCAAAAATACTAATCCACAAGCTTAAGTCTTGAAGATGTTAATCATTACCCTCATTGTAGTTCTTTGAATTGGTGTAGAGCCTGTAAGACATTTATTTCTAATTGGCTTTCTATATATGGTAGTAATTATAAAACATCTTTATTAGTAAAGCATACAGCCTATTAACAATTACATTTTAATATGAAAAACTAAGAAACATGTTCTTACAAAAATAAGTATAAAAGAAAACAGAAATAAAGCCTTGCCCCAACAAGGCAAAGATTAGCTAAAAGCTACTCCAACACTTAACTTTGCAGGAATACATATATATAACCCAAAGATGTACCACAGAAACAAACAATAAATAAAAAAATACAAATATTTACTAACTCAACAATTGTTGTATTTTAATTAATTTATCATTCTCGGCTTAGAGCAAAAAAAGATTACCGATGTTTTATTGGCATTCAGGCCTAAATTGTGTTGTATAAAAAACTCGAATATAGCATCTAAATATCGGTTAACATTGGCTGCTACATTTTCTGGTAATTCCGAAGAAGAGAAATAATGAACTAATTTTGTGTATTGAGTATCATATGCATATTATTGAATATCCAAGTTTAATACTATTTTGGAAAGGCCCAACGTAAGTAGAAGGGCCCAAGTAAGCATTCCTGGGGTACGCCTTCCATAATCTGTTCTATGTTGATGCCATCAATCTCTAACTTACAGCTTATTGGTTATTTAGTAATGGCAACAGTTCTTGTGTACTAATCCTTGTAAGTTATCTTAGCTTACCGCTATGTAAATGTGTGTCATCCGCGAAAAAATATCAAGAAACTATTTTTTCTGGGGGTAATACTTCTAATGTTACTGAATATATGAATTTGTATTTGGCTTCAATGTAGACTATTATCTCAACAACTAACTTAAAATTAGAGCAGGATAGTATTTGTCTCACCTGTAGACCACCATCATAATAGAAATGAAATGGTTTGAGAAAGTCCATTAGCTTGCTGCATTCGGTTATATAATATACGAAATTACAGGAAGTATGCTGAAAATATAAATAATTAAATTAAAAGGTTAAAACACAAAATTAGCAGATAATTTAATCATGATTGCTTCGCATTTGAAACGCTGAATTAAAATCAATCGTGAAGATCCAAATTATTTCAATTCCTTGACACCAAGTCAAACCTGTTAATGGGAATTTTTGTCTGTTCATTTTCTGTAACAGATAAGTATTTAATTTAATTTAATTACAATATGAAGAATTAGTCTTTCTATATACATATTTTAATTGTGTGCTTATCTGTAATCATTGCAGATTATATGTTTGCTAAACATGCGTCAATTCTTGAATTTTTCACAATTTCACCGTTATTATTAATTAAATTATTAATCATCATCCACCTAGATTCTATATGTATATATTTTTTAAATTTTGATATTTACCAGTATACCCTATAACAGCCCTGCTTGTTAATATATTGTATTTTAGTTCACAATCCTAAAGTACATAATAAAACCAATTCGTGCAAATTTACCTAGTGTTAAATTGTTGCGTATGTGTAAGAATAGATCATGTCTTATCTAAGAAACCTTTTAATTGGTAAAAAATTTTAATTGTATAAAAGGCGTATAAATTGTATCGAAAGTTCTAGTAAAACCATAAAGACTAAATAATGTTCGTGTTTCATTGCTGCTATTTCGAGAGTATTGTTATAACATTCTATTTTATGCTGCCGAAATTAATCATCTTAAATATAAACTAATTTTGGGAATAAGTAAACTGTTATATCCATTCAAATAAACAGGGCCGACAAAAATGTTCCAATCCGGAATTAGATATTATACACGTTAGATAGAGTACCATAATCGGACGGAGAAACATCAGCAAAACTGTGACGGTAAAAAAGGCGGGGACGGATTAAAGCTTAAAGGTATGAATCATTTTTTTATGTAAATAAGTCGAACGTATTGTGATTTATTATCATGGAGATAAAGACGTTTATACTGAGTGAAAAAATTTGTTAAGTGAACCTAAAGAAAATTTATAATAGTATTTAAAATTTAATCTAAACTAGTGAGCAAGGACAACCAATACATACAAGGTGTTTCTTAAACAGTGTTCCAAACTTGTGCTGTGTGTAGAATAATCCAAAAAGTCCCTATTAACATGAACCCTAAAACGCACCCTTAGGAACTTGTATGCCCTTAAGCTTACATGAAAATTGATATGATTTCCAAGGTAACCTCGTGAGCAACAGGAAATAGAAAACAAAGACTTATTCATTAAAATGACTTTTCAGCAGCCACCTGCACGAACTTATTTTCCGCTAAATTGTAATTTTTTCAGATGTTATAAATACTTCCAAACATGTAAGCTTGGTCACTTCTTGTTCTAGAACAGTAGTCACCAAGTATGTTTTAATCTTCAATTTATTTCCATGTTTAAACTTTCAGTTAAATAAAAAAAATATTTTTTAAAAACTTTTTATGTTCGGCTATGACCTAACATAAATCTGTAAAGAAAATTGTAAAAAAATTGAAATGAAAAAATACGGGTCGAAACCCCTTCACCAGCCTAAATAGGACGCTTATGATTTGCGTGACGAAAAACGGAGTAGCACATGTTTTTTCAAGTAAAAAGTTATGTAAGATGTAAATACCAAAAAAAAGTTTTGTTTGACCTCTTTTAAGGGTATATAACTTCCTAAGGGCACATCTTAATAGGGGTTATTTTAATGAGTTCTATACACAACAGAAGTTTGGAACCCTATTTTAGCAACACCCTGTATATATAGTATGCATTCAGAATTTTGTTTTATGCTTGATCAGTATTAAAAATGGTTGGTTGTTCTGTTTGGTTACTTTAATCTAGAATTTAATTCATAAAACCCGTGGATATTCATTTTGTGGATAATAGATGTTTTCCAAGTTAAATTTGTTTTTAAATATTAGGATGAATATATGTTTTTTACTCAGATAAGCACTCCAAGACACTTTTCTTCGCCTTACATACTAGGTTTTGATAAATACTTTATTTGATCTATTTACAAGAGCAATTTTTTGTAAATTTTCCAACTCAAATGTCAGTTATGAATGACAGAAATGAATGCTAGTCTTCAACACTACATTCCCAAATCAAAGACATAGTGTTAACATTTCTCTATCATATTTTCGTTCCATCGTTTCTTTACAACTATATCGAAGTATTTCACAAATATATGACTTACTTATGGGTGATAATGAAATTACTGTTTATGGTAGTATAATTGTTCCATCTTATGCTCCTCACAACTCACAGATAATATTTGTCAATGTCATTAATTAAATTAATGCTATTGACAACGAAATCCGAAACGTTTGCATTTTTTGAATATACACCTTTTTCTATTCACGTGTGATGTTATTTCCAAATAAAACTATTAATCTGCCATTCTCGAAAATTTTTGGAATTGAGAACTAGAAAACGGTTACATGATGTGAAGTACGAACAACTATCGAATTCAGCAATGAAAGTTTACTTCGAATTAAATTCGCTTGAACTCAATATTTTGATGATATTTTACATACTCACGATTAGGGACACGATATCGAATAGAAAGTATCGATACTGTACTCATCAGTAGTATCGAAAAACAAGTATCGTATTCATAAAAGTATCGGAACAAAAGTATCCTAAGATATGATGGAAAGATTCTAAACAATTGTCATGATCAAATTTGACGTCCTAGTGTACTTGTTTTAGTACTTTGTTTGACTCTCTCGGCTTTATTTGTCGCTAAATTATTTAAACAAATTTCCGGCCCGTCTTTTAATAATATTTACATAGTTCCTCAGATCTAATGAAAAGATTCTGAACAACTGTCATGATAAAATTCGACGTCCTAGAGTACTTTGTTTTAGTACTTTGTTTGATGTTTCTTACTATCTAGGGTTTATTTGCCCTTCAATAATATTTTTATGGTTACTTAGATCTAATGAAATGGTTCTAAACAACTGGCATGTTCAAACGTTCGACGTCCTAGAGTACTAATTTGTTGCTAAATTATTTTAACAAATTGCCGCCCTGCATTTCAATAATGTTTATATGGTTCCTTAGATCTAATGGAAAGATTCTAAACAGCTGCAATGATCAAATTCCACGTCCTAGAGTACTTTATTTTAGTACTTTGTTTCATGTTTTTTACTCCCTCGGGTTTATTTGTTGCTAAATAATTTATACAAATTCCCGCCCCGCCTTTCAATAGTATTTATATGGTTCCTTAGATGTGATGGAAAGATGAGAGTACATTTTTAAGATACCTACCTAAAAGTATTTAATAAGTAAAAATATCGAATACAAAGTATCGGGTACAAAAGTATCGGTATCGAAAATAACAGTACTCGATACCACAAAATATCGATACTTTTTCCGTGTCCCTACTCACGATGTAGCTATCGACTAAACGCGACATGCCGATGTTTTATAAACAAACTTCTTGTCATTAGGAATTATTAGTAGTATTTTTTGGAGCTTTCGAACTTACGGAGTTGCAAAGGAGAGACTACAGAGAACGATTTATTTCTCCACTTGTAACAAGCGTTACTATCAAAGTGGTTAACGTTGCAAATGATCGAGGCATAAATATGAGTGAACCAAACAAGGTTCTGTCGGGTATAATTAACACTATAGTGGCCGAGGTAGTAGGTTGCGACCCTTATTTTTCTCCATAATATTGTCCACAAAGAAGCCGGATGATGCAAAGCTCTCTATGAAAAGAAGTAATCGACGTTTTGATATCTACTGTAAACGATTTCAGAAAAAAGATACATCGCCAATTTCAGCAGTCTGTTTCTGACATTTAATGAAATTAAACGGAAAAACAAAACAAATGTAATGTAATTTGAAGCCTATCTAGTATTTTTATATATCAAATAAAAGGGATCGTCATCAAAAATAAAGTTATATAAATTTTTTGTATTATTAAAATTATTTGTTTAAAAAAATACTAAAGAAAAAAACAAAATTCGACATATTCCATCCTCTATCTACGAAACTGAGCTCAAAAAAAATAGAAAATATTGAACTCATTCACAGTTTATAGACAACTGAGAATCCTAATAATAATTTTGGAAGGCAAGTTATAAAATAAATTTAAAATTTTCAAGTGCATCTTGTAGTATTTAGATTAAAATTGTTCGTCATAAGAAAATAAATACATTTTTTAACATATTTACAGATTATTTATTGTTTACAACGTATAAAGAGAAATACACAAATTGTACTATCTTCTTTTTAAAGAAATAGAGAATATAGGGCCCCATTAAAAACATAAACTGAACACCCTTATGTTAATTTGGGGGAGGGAACACAAATTAGAAATTTAAATGCAATAAAATTTAAATTAAAATTTACTCATTTACATCATGTAAAATATTTTAAGGAAAATGTTACAAAATCGACTCATTCCCCCTTTATCTCAAACAACTGTGCCTAAAATTTGGAAAAAAAGAACATATGGCTCACTCTCAAATTTTGCAGCAAAAATAAAGACAAAATCTTAATGCATTTGGGGGGGGGGCAAATTAGAAAATTAATTGAAAATTTAAAAATCAAGTGCTTCATGTACTGAATTAAATAAATTAGATCGTTCTGGGAATTAAAAGTGTATAATAATATCTATGGTTTTATTTCTTTAAACGATATTAAGAAAATTGTAAGAAAGTTGGCTCATAATCTGATTATCTTAGAAGGTAGGTACTTAGTCAACAATTTGCAAAAAGAAAACATGTAACTCTGAGTCAATTATTTGAGCAAACTAGCAAGTTGAAAAATATATACTCTACTCGAGGTGTCATTCCTTTGTACGCAAGACAATATATATTATATATAAAAATATAATATATATTGTTTCACCTTCATCAGTTGCGCTTCCCATAATTGAATGTCCTCTCGAACACTTCTTTATGCATTTGATGCATTTCGTTAAATTTGAAGACGCGAGATGCAAGACCGACATCTAGGATTTTCAAGAGAATCAGTACACAGAGGTTCCGAATCTGGAGCCGTTCCGTGTAATTGCTGTTCTCCCTTAACTCCTAGGACAGAATGTCACGATAAAATTTTCAGGTTACTTCACCTGTCAGAGATATTGAATACTCTCTTCGAGGTGTCATTCCTTTGTACGCAAGACAATATATATTATATGTAAAAATATAATATATATTGTTTCTGGTCGGGAACCTTCATCAGTTGCGCTTCCCACAATTGAATGGCCTCTCGAACACTTCTTTATGCATTTGATGCATTTCGTTAAATTTGAAAATCCTAGATGTCGGTCTTACATCTCGCGTCTTCAAATTGAAAAATGTATATTATGATTTTCCCACATTATATTACTATGCAAGTCACTTTAACCAAATTATTTTTTTTATTCTTAGTTAAAACTAAAAATCAGTATTGTACTCATGTCACAGATTGGAATCTATGTGTTACACTATGAATTTGTACGACAAAAATTTCTCATTTTCTTTTGTCATTGTCCCAATTTATTATTTTTTATTATAAAAGTAAATACGTGTATTGCTATTTTTTTAATAGAAATTTACTGGATTTTGCCACTGTGACCCTTACCTTCCAAAAGGTTACAGACCAACAATTTAAATAAATAAATTATATTGTTTACTATTCACATAAAGAAAAAATCATTAAAATATATTTACAAAAATTTTTGCGTTACCAAATCAGTCATGTTTTGATAACCAGCTTTCATGTCGTTTCCAAGAAATTGGACTTAAGTTTCGATTGTTCCCACACGTATAATTTGGGGAAAAAATCGTTGGTCTTCTACTCTAATTGCGTGTGACCCAGACTGTGTTGTGGGCACATATTTCTTCTCTTCATTCCATTAGATTACCATAAAGCGTGATAGCGTGCAATTTAAGAGGCATTAGTCCGTTTGTGAAGGCCGATCATCCTCCACCTTCTCAAATTCACCTGTAGAATTTCCGAAATTTTATTGGTATTTTATGAGAATATCGACATATTAACAATCTCGCGGAATTTTAAATGATTTGTGAAATTTAGAAAATATTTTAAATACTAAGGCAACTAAATTTAGTGGTCGAATAACTTAGTTACTTTTAATGATCAATGACAATGACAATTTTTACATTAATTTCTTAACTTTCTGTAATTACAATTCAAAAGTTATTACAATTAGAATTTCTTATTTCAGCATTTAAGAATATAATGATGTATTACTTGATAAATAAATGTAAAATCCTCGTTAATTATTTGAGGCACAGCCAAGGTCAACTGACTTTTGTTTAAAATTTTTAATACTTTGTTAAAAGCTTACGGTTTAATTTCAAGTGTAATGAGGTTTTACTCATTGTACTCACTTCTAATTTAATTTCCCACAGTAGATATAATTTTTCAGTTTATTAATTTTTAAATAAAAGTTTTGAAAAGAATGTTTACATTAGTAGATTTAGTTAATTATGTGTGATATTGCTTTCACCTGAGTATTTTGATTTGTTTAGAAAGATTTGATAACTGTTACCCTCTTTGCCTTCAGCATTGCACATCTTTGAGTCATGCGTTTTCTGTAAGAATATTTCTTCATTTTCCCAGATGATTGATTTTTGGGTTCCTTACTGACTGACATTTTCGCAACAGTTGACCAAATAGAAGCCTTCTGGTACCTGTTTTATTCATACCTAACTGACCTCCAGAAATGTAATTCTTTAGCTCCTTCAAGATAATAGATACTATTTACTTTTGCTCAACCAACGAGGATTGGGTTTCCGTCCCATCAGCAATTTCCCATATTCTGACTCCCCAGATAAACTCCCAAACAACAGGTAGAGTTCAGAGCCGGTCTTAGCGCAAATGATCCATTGCAGATCTTGAAAATATTAATAGAAAAATGTGTTGAGTACAATAAGCCCCAAACATTAATTTTTGTCTGTTCTGGCAAGGCTTTTGACACAATAAATCAAGACAAAATGTTAGCCTCGCTGGCTGACGCAAAGGGAATCATAGCATGCCATTTGAAAATAAATTCGATGGTATCATCACTTTGTCATTTTTTGTCATATATCATCAGAAGCTTAAACTGCATTCTACGCAGATGTAACATTTACGGCACCACTCTCTGATTTCATCGAAGTCATTATCTAGTATAGTGGTTGACGAACCTTATCTAAAGTCTTGTTCGTATCCAGATGACCTAGGTCGATCCTATTGTGGACTTTGGTCAGGACGGCGGGTACCGTTTTCTTTAGGACTACCACTTGCAGCTTGGTTTCTCTGCCATAATGGCTTTCCTAAAATCTCTTGAACATTTCATTCTCTACTTTTAAATGGTATAAAGGGTATCATTGGGCCTATTATAACTTTAGGACGTCCGAGTATCTAGCTACCTAGTCCCATCGTGGCCTGGCTGCCCCTCTCTGAAAGGATTGGTTCGTTATCTAGGTATATACATTTGTTCATGTAAACATTATTTTGTTGTTGGATGGGTATTGTCTTGGGGCTAGCGGAGGGTTAGTCAGCGTTTAACCTCTTATACTAATTGCCTGTCTGTTACGGTCCTGGTTTCTCGTTTCTGACTTGTCCAAATTATTTTGTTTATTCCGGACATTACTTCCTGAAAGGTCGGCTCTGATTATTTCCAACTAAAGGAAACGTAGGTACAAGCAGACCTTTGATTTTCACATGTTTATGATAACCTCTACTTACAAAGCATGCTAATGTCTGCTTCAAATTCTTGTAGACTTTTACCAGGTTTGTATTCTTCCTCTCAATTGCCGAATTTCACCCGGTATACTCAACTCATTGATTGATTGACATATCTCTTATCTAATGCTAACATTTTCTCGGAGTTATCCTATTCATCCACTGGAATGCACTGGCGCATTTCTAACGCTGGACTCCTTAAAGAAATTACTCAAAATGTAGACTTTTTTAACCGACTTCAAGAAGAAAGGGGTTCTCAATTCTTCTGTATGTATGTTTTTTTTTATGTTTGTTCAGCGATTACTCGCAAACGGCTCAAGGAATTTCGACCGTTTATACTGGATACTCTTCCGGGGGATCGCGAAGTGGTCCCATATTTTTTTCATTAACGTAACTTGTACCGTTTCTTAGAAACTTTTGTACAGATTTTCTTTTACACTATGCTTTAGTGGAATCGCCGTTATTAAAATTATTAATTTTTCTCTATTCGGAACATGGGATAAATTATAAAAAAATGCATTAGTTGCGAGATATCCCGAAGTGGTCCCATATGTTTTTCAATAACATAGCTTGTGCCGTTTCATACAGTAAACTTTGGTGGAGTGGCTCGTATTAAAAATATGGAAAAACTATCTTTCTGTTCCGAACATGGGGTATAACAAATTAAAAAGAAATTCGATTAGTTCCGGGGATCCCGAAGTAGTCCCATATTTTTTTTCAAGTACACAGTACACTTGTACCGTTTTCTAGAGAATCGGAAAAAAAATTAGCGACATTCTAATACGGTAAGCTTTGGTGGAGTTGCTGGTATTAACTGCTCGGAACTTGGGATAAATTGTAAATAAATTGAATTAATCAAAATAAATGTTAGTTAATACATATATTCAGTGTGTATTCGTAAATCAAACCATTTCTTTTTATTGATAATTTTAAGAGAAAAGTTTATTCTTCATAAACAGATTTGCATGGTCTAAAACGTAGACAGTAATCATTCCATGTCACTTTTTTAACTGTAGACGAGGTTTGTCATCAAATAGGAATTTTGATAACGAATTAAAGTATCTGTATTTTAGTTAATATCTAAAATTGTTATCAAATTTTGTTTAAAAGTGAGGTACCTTAATTTTTTTTATCTCAAATTGTAATCAAAGTTTATTTGAATTGAAAACTGCATCCAATTGTGCTGTATTATTAAAAATTGTAATAATTTGAATGTTCATTAGAAATAAATCGAAATAAATGTCAGATAATCAACTTCAAGATGGAGATTCGCAGTTGGTTTCTATATACAGTGTGTCTTCATAAGTTGAATTCAAACGGAAAACGTTCTTATGAATATTATTTAGAGAAAAAGTTATTCTTCATAAAAATATTTGCGTGGTCGGAAACGTATATTGCAATCATTACATGTCACTTTAACTGTATACCAGGTTTGTCAGCAAATATGAATTTTGCTTAGAAGTAAACTACCTTTTTCTTAATATATAAAATTCTTATCAAACAGGGGTAATAACAATTATAAAATACATCTAATTATGCCACATCAATAAAAATTGTATAATAGATCTTCATGTCACTTTTCCAAATTATGTACTAGGTTTGATAAATATTATAAATTTTGTTTAAGTTAAGTACCTTTATTTTTAATAATAACTGAAATTGTTATCAAAGTTAATTAGAATTAAAAACTACGTCCTATTATGCTATATCAATTAAAACTGTATAATGATTTATTATAAAGTTCCGCAGAGAGGAGACTATTAAATGAATGTCAGTATAACTAACAGACCTAAAGAATGATGATACTCAGATCGTCTACAATATAGTGGATCCATATAAGTTAGAATATCATATACAAAATGTTCTTAATCCATATAATCGTACATATCTAAAAAACAAGTTATTGTATTCAACAGTAAACGAGGTCGGACAAATTAATAAATGATGCTTAAAAGTAAAATACTATATTTTAGGCAATATCGAAAAAGTTAATTAAACTTGAAAACTGCATCCATTTAAGCCATTGCATCACTAAAAATTGTAAAATAAATACATTTAAAAAAACAAAAACCGTCTTCAAAAAAAAATTAAATAAGAGGCATGAAAAATTTTTTTGCTTCGCTTCAACATTTATATACTTTTTCTGAAGTTGTTGCCACTTTAAACGGTTAAGTTGCAAAGTACTACTTATAATAGACCGGGTGCTGGTGACAGAAAAAAACTGGACAATTTTTTCAAGGCTGCCTTTGATAGAAGACATATTTACAGCCGCAAGTCGTAGATAAGTATAAACTCATATTTAAACAATGAGGTTATTTTGCATTTAAAAATGGCTTCTCGGAACAACGTTTTATAGTCTGCCATTTATTGAAATACAAGGCAGGATTGTGTGATTCATAATCATATCTCATTGGCAGATTTACTCGAGTACAAGGGTGAAATATAATAATATTAGTTTGTAATAGCAGTGATGTAACTAAAACCAATTTTATCAAGTCTGCCAATGACATTGTAGTATATCCTTAGCCTAAAATTGACGAAACATCACATGGCAGTCGATTTGCACTGATATAAACATTACTAACGTATTTGTCAATTAGCATTTTTGTTACAATAACTCGGAACATTTTTTTCAAGTCTGCCTCTTGAATAATTATCAACTTGTAGGCAGACTGCGTCTGTCTATACTTCAATATATATGAATTCGTATGCCAATAGTTTTATATGGAATATTTACTGTCAAAGTTGATAATTATTCAAGAGGCAGAGTTGAAAAAATTCTTCCGAGTTATTATAACAAAAATGCTAATTGACAAATACGTTAGTAATGTTTATATCGCTGCAAATCGACTGCCATGTGATGTTTCGTCAATTTTAGGCTAAGGATAAACTACAATGTCATTGGCAGACTTGAAGAAAATGGTTTTAGTTACACGATTGTTATTGCAAACTAATATGATTATATTTCACCCTTGTAGTCGAGTAAATCGTCTGCCAATGAGATTTTATGAATCACACAATCCTGCCTTATATTTCAATAAATGGCAGACCATAAAACATAGTTCCAAGAAGCCATTTTTAAATGCAAAATAAAGTCATTGTTTAAATATGAGTTTGTAGGTTTCGATGATTCTAAAGTATACTTATCTACGACTTGCGGTTGTAAATGTCTCCTATCAAAGGCAGTCTTGAAAAACTTGTACAGTTTTTTCTGTCAACAGCGCCCGGTCTATAAATGTACTTCCCAAAATAGTTTCACTATAGCTTGGCACCGACTTCAGAAAAAGTTTTTTATCTCAATTTCATCATTAAATGCCTTTATTGTCTTCTAAACGTTGTTTGTGGCATATTCTTGATTACTTTTATGTTTTTTTGGGCAATATAAAATGTATTGCATTTTTATATTGGAGAAACATCGAGACCATTAAACGTACGAATAAATGAACACAAGAATTACATAAAGAAACGACAATTTGAAAAATCAAAAATTTGTGAACATGCATGGGACCTAGGCCATAAAATACAATTTGACAATTCAACTATACTTCTCAAAGAACCACATAACACAAAACGAAAAATAAAAGAGTCTGCCTTAATTCTTTTGAATGAAGACGATTGTATCGCTTCTACTTCTGTAGAATTTAATCGTATCTGGTTACCGACAATTGAGGAAGAAATTATTAATGGTAACCTCCTTTTGAACAACCCAATATCAGGATAGTTCATAAGGTTTTTCCTAGGCTTTCCCTTATGACGTTAATGGGATCACTGAAACAATAGAATTCTTTGATCGCATTTTTGACGAATGTGCTATCTTATAACAAAGTCGTACCTAGGAACGTCACTTATAAATTCTAAAGACAACTCTTTCAAATTCTTCTAATTTGAAAGCTGGTTAACTATAATTCATGAACTTTAGAATTTTTTGTGCTATCTGTATATCTAAAAACAACAAATTTTCTAATGTCAGTTTTAATTGTCATAAATCAAATTTTCATTTTGCAATCTACATCAATAAATATAAAGCCATTGACAACGAAGTCAGAATAGACTTTGAAACGTTTGGTATTCCTACAATATACGTCGTTTTATTTCTATTGTGGTGTTATTGCCCAAAAAAACATAAATGTAATAAATGCCTTTATGTTTGATTATTCCACAATCTGTATTTTCTGGTTAACTACTTCATTACCTTGAATTATTAATTGCATTACTGTGCGTTTTTAATAGACTGATGATATTTCGATTTCGACAAAAATAAAGTCAATTCAAAAGACCGATTCCCTACGTAAAAATGCATCAAAGATTGTCTGTTACCATTGAGATTGATTGTTTTCGTGGTTGGTTTGTTTTTTAATTTCGTGCACACATGTTACCTCTCGTAACGACGTTAAAAAGCCCACTTAAAATCAAAAGATCGTCGCGGAAAACGTGACGCATTTCCATCACCCCAAAACGTTTGATACATATCTAAATTACGAAGTAATTGTCGGTCGGGTGGTTAAAAGAGCTTGAAATTGTCCCTCGGTGATATTTACATTGAGGCACACACCCTATGTCTCTTTCATTGCCAAATTAACCATGACATAATTTCGTCTCTTACCACTACTCCGACGCGCTGCTCTCTGGGGATCTTGCATTAGATATGGTTATTAGAAAAAAAATACTGATGCGGAATCAATATGAAAATCTATGTAAATTGAAGGGTTCATGTCGAACAGCTATGCATATTTAATGGCTAGACCATATAATATCACATATGTGTGTTGTGTTGGGTAGCCTATTAACTTACCACGGAACTGTTTTTTATGAACGTGAGTGAATCATAGCAACGATACTGTTTTGGTGTGGCAGCAGTCCTAATTATCCTCTTCGATCAGAAACCACACATAAAGATTATATTTTGGAATTTTTACTTTATCCTCAATGTTAATATGTTAATTGACCAAATGTTTTGCATGGTCTATAAATTATAGTTTTGAAGCTGTTGACAGTATAAGGCCTCAAGTTATTGTGTTAGTAGTGATAATATTGATAATCCAGATAAATATATATATTGGGTCCATATTCTCTTAAACCCTTTTTTTTAACAAGGAGATTCCCATTTCGCCTGTACATACGTTTTTTTTATGTGCCTTCAGTTATGTCTCGAAACTTTTTGAATGTTTGAACTTGATTATGTTGACGGGGATCCCGAAGTGGGCTATTTTTTCCAAGGACATAGTTGTAATATTTTTTAGAAAATCGTCAGAAAATTGTTCACCGACATTGGTAGAGGCACTAGTATTAAAAAAAGGAAATGTCAATCAATCAACTTCAAGATTGAGGTTCTCAATTGGTCCCTATGTATAGTGTGTCTTCATAAATTGGAATCAACCGGAAAAACTTCTTACGAACAATATTTAGAGAAATAGTTATTCTTCAAAAAAGATTTGTATTGAAAGATATACGTCAATTGTTTTTTTGGGCAATAACACCACAATAGAAATAAAACGACTTATATTGCAGAAATACCAAACGTTTCAAAGTCTATTCTGACTTCGTTGTCAATGGCTTTATATTTATTGATGTAGATTGCTTAAAAGTGAAGTACCTACCTTTATTTTTTTATAATATTTCAAACTGATATAGAACAAAGTTCATTAGAATTGAAAACTACATCCAATTATGATATATCAATAAAATTCTATAATGAATAATTTTATTTTAAAATGAAAAAACCCATTACTTATAAAATTTCGCGGAGAAGAGACTATTAAATGAGTGTAATTGTAGTTAAATCAAATGTCTGATAATTAACACAGAAAAGTTGAAGATTCTTCAAATCGTCTACAATACAGTGGTTCCACCTAAGTTGGAATCATAAACTCTCTTAATACAAACAAATTTAATATTTAGTAAAGAAGTTCTATTTTATTCAACAGCAAACAAGATTGGTCAAAATAATTAATATTGCTTAAAAGTAAAATACATTATTTTAAGGAATATCAAAAAAGTTAATTAGATTTGCAAACTGCAGCCATTACATCACAAAAAATTGTAAAATAAATTCACATTCACTTAAATACATAGTTTCTAAATGATTGAGGAGGTAAATGCTTATCTCCTCGCGAGGAGAGAAAATCCCAGATGAACACTCAAAATATTCACTTAAATAAACAAAACTCATATATTTTTCAATTAAGAGGAACATACCCGTTGTCTGAAATTTGGTAAAATTCTGCCTTTGAGGTTATCAATTAATTTACTTTTGCTAATTTCTTGAAAACAGCTTACGTATATAGTTGTTTACTAGATCCAACCATAAAATAACGAACATTAAATGTGATAATTTTTATGTTTTCTTGGGAAATAACACCACATCAAAATAAAAAGCTGTATATTGATAGATAACCTTTCAAAGTCGATTCTGACTTCGTTGTCAATGACTTTAAAATATGTATTGAAAATCTAAATTGCAAATTGAAAGTTTGATGTATGACATTTAAGTTGACATTTTGCTGTTTTTAAATATACAGGTAGCACAAAAAATTCTAAAGATCATGTATTAAGTTAAACAGCTTTCAAGTTGGAAGAATTTGAACAAGTTGTCTTTAGAATTTATAAGTGGCGTTCCTTTTTTAGGGTTCCGTATATGCAATATACGGATACCCTTATAATATCACTCCGGATTTCTGCCTCTGTCACATCACAGCAAATTTGGCATCAATGTATAGTTTGGTGACCCGATCAGAAGTACATATCGTAAAAGAAAAAAAATTGATTTTAGGCGTACTTCTGGGGGGAAAACTAAAAAAATCGACCGTTCCCCCCCCCCCTGATCTCCGAAACTACTAAGCCTAAAATTTTGAAAAAAATGGGAATATAGAAATTTGCCCGAACTTTACAGGAAAAATAAGAAGAATTAAATGGAATATAAAAAATTATAATTGTTTCTAACGGGTCACGTAATATATCAAATGACCGGGTTCATTATGACGAATACAAATATATTTTTTAAATTTATTTAAAATGAATATTTTAAAATATATAAAAAAATATTTTAAAAAAATTACCCATTCCCCCCGTTATTCCCCAAACCATAAGACGATTTTTTTTATTTATTGGATAAATATGAAAAAATCCTTAATTTATTTGGCCCCTAAATAATAGAATTAAACGGAAAATAGATTATTAGAAAACCCCCATAGTAATTTTAAGGACAATTTATACAATTAAATGGAAAATAAAGATTCAATTTTCAAACGCATCATGTAATATATCAGATAAAAGGCTCGTTATGTGAATTACAAATATATCATATTTTAAAATCATTTGTTTAAATGATATTAACAAACATATTAAACATCGACTTAGATCCCACTTTAGAAACTACACTATTTAAATTTTGAAAAATATATTTTATTTGTATTTTTTAATAATTTAAATAAAAGATTTAATAATTTATAATTTAACACTTGGCCTATTTTGCACTTTATCTTCCAATCTACATCTGATAAAAATCAAGCGAATCCTGAAGCAAATAAAATAAAAAGTCTATGCTTTCTGCTTGTCTGAAACTTGAATATTAGAATCTTGAAGGTGGTACGGAACCCTAAGTATGCGAGTCCAACTCGCACTTGACCAAATTATTATAAGATAGCTCATTCTCCAAAAATGCGATGAAAGAATTCTGCTGTTTCAGTGTTCTATTAACGTAATACGGGAAAACCTAGGTGGAATGTGTTCGATGGCACATTCCATAGAATATTCAAAAAAATGTGTATGAATTAGATGTTGCGGTTTTAGTTCAATGCTGGTTCAATGCAAGTATATAATTGACGAAGGACCTTTAGCGGAACAATCAATAAACACGTGCCGTCACATAAACGAACCACCAAATAAAAGTTATCACTAACCTTTTATGTCGAAGCTCTGGTGTTTTCTTGCGTCTTCTTTCTTCAGAGGTTAGCCCCGTAACAGCTGGAACAGTTTCTTAGAGCTTCGTCTGGACAACACGTTACACAAAAAATAGCAACGTAATGTTCATTGATTGAGCATACAAAAAATGCGGGTTTAACAACAAATGATGCGCTTTTGTAAACACAAAAGAAACAAAATGAAAGCGGTTCAGCGGTCGTTACTAACGGAGCTAAGAACTCGCGGACTGGTAACACTATAATAACAAAAAGCGGCGTCTCTTCAGACGGAATCCAAGCCACCGAAAAGTTCGGAGTACATTACACGAATCTCCCAAGCCTCCAAACAGCTAGGGAACCGAAACACGAATGTCAATACTGTCTATATTTTACACGCAAAAAACACTTAAAATTAGCATTAGCGCGACGGATTGTTTTAGAAAAGGTGCAGAAGTTTAAATATCAATGAAGTAATTCAATCAAATTGAACACAATACACTAAACAAATTGCGGGAACGCACCACTAGGAAAAACCTTATGAACTATCCCGATACTGGGTTGTTCAAAAGGAGATGACCATTAATAATTGCTTCCTTAATTGTCGGTAACCAGATACGATTGAATTCTACAGAAGTAGAAGCTATACAATCCTCTTCATTCAAAAGAATTAAGACAGACTCTTTTATTTTTCGTTTTGTGTTATGTTGTTCTTTGTGAAGTATAGTTGAATTGTCAAATTGTATTTTATGGCCTAGGTCCCATGCATGTACACAAATTTTCGATTTTTCAAATTGTCGTTTCTTTATGTAATTCTTGTGTTCAGTTATTCGTACGTTTAATGGTCTCGATGTTTCTGTAATATAAAATTTATTGCATTCGCAAGGAATCTTGTATATGCAGTTTTTGAGTTCTGAGTTTTGTTGGTTGGTTTTGTTTTCGATATTAGTGATTTCAGTGTATTTCTTGTTTGGAATATTGTTTTAACATTAAATCTGTTACCCACTCTTTTCAATCGTTCTGACAGACCCTATATATATGGTATAGTGTGGTTGTCCTGAGTAGAAGTGTTAATAAGAGAAGTTCTGAGTGGATTCGGAAGGTTTGTTCTCTGTTCAAGTCTGTTTAACTCTTTGTTGATAAATTTTGTGGGGTCATTTAATGATTTATCTAGTTCTGCAAGATTGCGTTCCCAAATTACGAAAATGTCGTCAACGTAACGCCACCAAACTATAGGTTTATTATTTTCTTTTGATAAAATTTCTTGTTGTTCAATTTTTTCCTTCAATTTGTTACTTAATGAAAAAAGAAAAAACAAGTCAGAATCAACTGAAACGTTTGGTATTTTCGTTCAATGTACAGCTTTTTATTTTGATGTGGTGTTATTTCGCAAGAAAACATAAAAATTTAATCAAGAATATGCCACAAGTAACATTTAGAAGACAATTAAATGTGATATTTATTAATTTATACGTCACCTATGCTGCAGTTGCTATACTAGCCTAATACTTTGGTTGCCATACAAGGACTGGAGCAATTTTGTCATAACCTGTTTGCTGGTCTTCTGGAATATACTGGAGAAATTCTAATTCTGAGCACCTTAACGAAATTGCAACGCCCTTTTCATGACTGTCTTATGTGCAGTTTATTAAAATTACATGAAACTGTCTTTTATACGTATTGTTATATAGTTCGTGGGTCCAATTAAAATTATACAACTAATATGCACTATCACTTTTCTAGAACTTTTATTTACATCAAATTATACAGAACAGCTGATTCAAATCACAATAACAATTCTACATATAAGCTCTTCGCTGTACTAACTGCCGCGATTTTGGGTCGATCCTTTTAAAACCAGCAACGAAAATTCTCGTACAATCAACTCCACAGCCGCCGAGCCATTTTGAGAACATTTTTTGTCCTAGAAGCGATCGGTGTGGTAATGAAATGAAACGGTCGGCTTGGGTAAATTTTGTAACACTATTGTAATGTTTTTATTTTCACACTCGGGTTCAGTTCAGTTCTTGGATTTATTTAAAAACACAGTCCAACTCACTCTAATTTATTTCCACTAGTTTAACACAATTTATATTCACAAGAACTATTTATCTTAACTATACAATACGACCGTGGAAAACTGAACGCCTCCTATCGCCAGCTGTCCATATTTATATATTTCTATCCGAATTGTCTGGTAAGTCCACGAACCATCGGGAAACTCTTTCATGTTCTGGAAGCTTTAAGGGAATTCCCAGTAACGGCAGCGGTCGGCTTGCTGAGAGACGAAACATTTCGTATTCCGAGAAGTCCCGGAATACTGTCCCTTCCACGAATTGGTTGAAGACCGATTGCACCAGCTGTCGGATGAATTCTCGTAACATTATTTTAGTTCACAATCTCAAAATACACAGTAAACACAATTCGTGCAAATTTACCTAGTGTTAAATTATTGCGTATGTGTGAGAATAGATCATAATGTCTTATTTAAGAAACCTTTTAACTGGGTATTTATTCATGTCTAGAGTCGTAGATTATATGAAAATTTAATGCCAGCTTGCCTTTTTGTGTGGTATTATTTTTTAATTTCTGACGTATGTCAAGTCTCTAATTTAATATATCACAAAGAGAGAATTGGAGTGTTTATTAGAACGAAAAGCAAATTTTGTGCAGGTATTTATTTCCTATTTATTATTGATTTTCTATAAAAGAAGAGATTCTTAATATATTACTTGGTCTCTGTTTTTTACACAGAGAACTGAATTGGATGGGTATTTCAAGATCGAGGCAGTGTGTTGTGTCGGTTGGTCGGTCGGTAGGTCGGTCTGTGCGAACGTGTCGAAACAAATGAAATTTCAAATTGTGCATTTCATTCCGTTGCTCATCTATTTTCGTATGTGTAAGTGTGGGCCTCTGTTAAAACTTTTTCGCTTCAATAATTCTACAACGCCTTATATTTCAACCAATTTATATATGCATATGCAAATACTTATTAGCTACATATAATTTTTTTAACCATCCTGTATACCGATAATGATATGTATCGGCACGAAATGATAACGACACACAAAATTTAGCTTTAATGTGTGACTCAACTTTTTTTTTCTCATTAGTTTTTACCCATTGAAAAATCGGCTAACGTGCCCCTTTTTGTTCTGAAATTTTAACTTTATTTCGATATTGCCAAAAGTAAAAGTGTACTTAAATGTTAAGGAAAATTCATCTTTTTACAAACCATATAAACAATTTGATAAAATAATGACGTCATCATGATTTCGTTTTAGGTTTCAGATGATATAGATTTTTTATGAAGAATAACTTTTTTCCTATATATTAATAAGAAGTTTTCATATGATTCCAACATAGGCGGTCCGTGGTGGGGGAAGGTGTTATTGGAGGAGTCTTTTTCGGCTATCATGTCCACCCAGGCAGAATCGAGATTCAACGGAGAGGACGACCTGATGCCATTCTACATTCCAATGACGTTCTCTGCACCACTATAGCAGTTGCCGTCGATGCTCAGCGGTCAAAGGTGCACAAGATGGAGTCGATAATGCTGGAGTCCAAATGCCCTTATACAGTGGTAAACCGCTCGGACACTTCCAATATGGCCTTGTTATCCTCACCACTCATCAGACAAAATTCGAGTTCTCGAAAATCGGTCTCTAAAGGCCTTAAGTCTTAGACGTCGATCTTGAACTTCATTTGTGCCCCTTGGAAGTCCGGTGCCTACTTTGCTCTGATTTTGGGTAGTATCAAACCACACTTGACAACATCTCATAACAGTAGTTTGATTTCTGTTCGTGAGGTGAGCGATTTCCCGAAAAGAAAAACCCGCCTCCCGTAAACCAATAATTCGACCTCTTTCAAATTCACTTAACTGGCTATACATTCGGTGTGCACGTACTCTAGGCATTTTAGCATTACTAAACATCAATTTTAGATTACATCAAACAGTTTGTTTTTTGGTAAATTACAAAAGTGTAAAAAACGACTACAATATTAATTCATAAAAAACTTTACATGAAAAAATATTCACCAATCTTTCCCAAATTTTAATCATTTTCTCCTTACTGTAGCATGTATGCTTTACCAAAACAATATTAAATTTCACCGTCTCCTCTGTGCTGTTCCAATTTCTTTGTCAGATTTTAATTCCATTCTACTTTCAATGAATTTTATCCCACATTTCGAACAACCCCATTTATTTTCCTCGCTGAATACTGTCGCATTCGCCATGTGTTATTATAAATTAACAATTTTATTCAGTTTTTCTGTACAACGGTTTATACCGTGCATTAAAAAAAATATGGAAACAATCTGAACATATAAATTGACGGAGTTCTTAAGTAATAAAATCTAGACAACCAAAAATACAACCCAATTGAGAACCTTCTCTTTTTTGTAGTTGGTTAAATATACGAAGCTGCTTTACTAAATTATCGAAATACATGAATGTCTATTTTTCGATCTTACGACATTACACCCTGGAAAAAATATTATAGTTACCTAATTTTTGCCGTAATCAATAAAATCGTATTCAAATCAAATTGAATCAGTCCTCGCATTTCAAAATTGAAATTTCTATTTATTGAGTTATCATCTGTTACAAATAAAACTGACGACATAATTCTCCAACAATGTTGTTACTACATAATTCAGAGATAAATCTTCAGATAAAAAAGTTCCATTTGGAATCGCATCCTGACAGGTAGACTTTTTACGAATAAATCCGTGCAAAAAACATGCTTCAGTAAAAAATAATGTCAAGTATAATGTCTCAGTATCGAGTTAATTTTGATAATAAGAGGTTCTGTTTAATTGTTTAGGAATAGTTTTGTTATACGTGTTTAATAACTTTTCTAATAAGTGACAATGAGTGTGTTTTATGAAACTTTCTATTACTATCCAGACTGGATGTGGCCTAATCATTTTGATATGTAAGTCATGGAGGTTTTGCATGTTTGGGGTACCTAATCACTTTTCCATTGTAATACGATGGACTATATTGTCAAAATATTTTGGTTAAAATACATTGCGACATTTAATTCAAATATATATATATATATATATATATATAAATGACTTTCCAGCTAAATAACAGTTTAAAAATTTTTTTGGAAATAGTCTCAAAATTATCGAAGCAATAAATCTGACCAAATTAATATTTTTGGGAAAACAAAGGTAAAACTGCAATTTGCAAATTATAACTCACGAATAGGTACTACCAGTTTTCTTTAGTCTGTACCTAAATATCTCAATGAACAAAATAAATTAATATCAAAAATCTACCTAACCTAAAACAAATTAACTGACAAAGTTCGGGGAAAAACATTATATTTAATAAAATTTTATAAGGGGCATGACTCTTTAGTCCATTGCAAATTTTTGTTAGTCATTGTAAAATATATAGCACAAGTTTTCCATCTCAAGTTCGGCTATGTGGAATTTAAAACAATGTCGATAAATTTTCAAAAATATACTATTGTTCAGTAAAATATATTTATTTCGTTATATTTTTAATTAATTTTTTACTATATTCATTTTTTACATAATACTAAATAAGAACCTGAAACCGAGACAGATTTGTGTTAAGTTCATATTTCCCTGCAGGAACTAATCACCTTTCTCTGACAATTCTGACTATATTTCTTCCAATTTACCAATTTGAATCTCTTAACCAGGACAACTTGAATGACAAAACATTATATTCTTTGCATTAAAGCCCCCATTATCTTTCTGTAGTACAAACATGAAAAATATTAGAGCTGTGATTATACAATATGACAATATTTATCATTTATTTGCTTAGATTTTTAGATTTTATGTAAAATATAATATAGTTTTTATAAGCCATCTCTAGGAAGTTTATTCCACACTAGTTTTACAGGTTTCTTTGCGGACTTTTCTAAACAACAAGATTATTTTTGCTACTATATTTTCGAGATTTTTCAATACATTGAACGCAAAACAATATATTGTTTCTAATCGTGAACCCTCATCAGTTGCACTCCCCTCACCTGATGAAAATCTAGAATACTTAATTATTGATGTATTTACATAAGAGTATAACTGAATTTAATATTTTATCGCGAAATGTATTTCGATATCTAGGAATTTCCTGAAAAACTAATGCACATACACCGTAATCGGGAGTCTTACTGTTTGTACGTCCGTTTTCCAGTGATTACTAGGATAGAAATAACACGAAAGACTTTGTAGGTTAACTAAAACCCACCAAAGGAATTATGATACTATATTTTCAGGATTTTTCTATCCATTGAACAAAATACAATATATTGTTTCAAGTCGAGTACCTTCATCAGTTGTGCTCTTCTCAACTGATTCAAATCTCGAATAATTATTTATGTATTTAGTAAATATAACTGACACTCCTAGATGTTGATATTTAATGACTACTAATATAAATGGACCTGTCTGTTTACATTAAAAATGGGTTGAAAGATCTTTGCCGGAAAATAGTAAACACATGCGTACCGATGCTTTCCGGTGTCAAACTTCTTTTATTTGTAACAAATAATATTTAAATCTAGGCATTCTACATTGACGTTTTAGGGAATCGTTACAATTCATGTGGGGATCAGGCAACAACGCACTTTACCGACAATTCGCTTTGTTTTTGTTTGGATTTGAGGTTAATTTCAATTTTCGTATTATTGTTGTTCATATTCATTTCGCCATCAAATACATATTCCTTTTGCTCTTATCCAGTTGTCCAACATTTGCAGAGTACTGCATTCAGGTCACTTATACCAGTCCGTTTTCTGTTTTTGGTAGCTTTTAAATCTTGTCAGTTCCGGTGAATCTATATGATCCAAATCCTTTACATCTTATTTTTGAATCGTTGTTTTTCTTCTGTGTTTACATTGTACCAAAGGTGTTTGTAATGTTCGACTCATTTTTCTTCGTATATATTATTTGTATTTTTTATTTTTCTGGTTGTTTAAACATTTTGTGACTTTGTACGTTAAGTTTTGTTTCCCATATATGTAATTTTCTATACTACATATAAATCTATTCAGGACTCTTCATTTGTTTTTCTCGACATTTCTTTTATAACTATTCCCTTAATGTTTTCTAGTTTGTGTTCATTTGAATTCTTAACATATTATTTGAAGATTTCTTTTTTTTCTTGGAGTGCTTCTTCTATTTCAGCCGACCATATTTTTAGTCCTTTCTGTTTTACACAAAACTTCAAGTGCCACCTCTTCTATTGTTTGTGTTAAACTTTGTATATCTTCAGTTATGCCTTTTTTTGTTCCTGTTTGTTCTAAGATTTTGTTTAATCGATCCTAGTATAGCTTTCCTATAATTTGTTCTTCAACTAAAATTAGTTTAAAAAATATTCATTTCATTGTTATTGGTTTTACAATTATCTTTCACTTTTTACAGGTTTAGACGCTTGAAACTATTAAGAAGTGGTGTGATCCTACATCTAGCCCTCCGTATACTCTATTTTCCTATACTTTTGTAGCTAATTTGTTGTTTGTAATTATATTCAGTAATTGATCTTTGTCTGCTAATTATCCAAGCAGGGGCGTACCCAGATTTTGGTGTGTGGATGGTTGACAGCAGGCTTTCAGGCTGGGGGGGGGGAGCAGCTGCCGTGTGTCCAAGTTGGAGGACAAACTGTTTTTCTACTTTTCCGCCTTTGTGAGGAAGCTGTTTGATATCTCATTTAATCTCCCGTTAATCTTTCTTGGTCGGTATTATTGTATTTATCCACGGTAGATTATAGCTGTTCCTAAAAGGTTTTGGATTCATCAGCTTTATTTTCTTCTGGTAAATATATGTCAATTAATGCGTTCGTTAACATATTCACATTTTTTAATTCTCTTTTTTCTTGAATAAAGAGATCGCCGCGAAGTATATTCAAATTTCTCCTTATGTTCCAGATTGCAACTTTTAATGTTTTATCAGTTCATTTTTTGTCATTTTCTCTGTATTTTGCATTGCCCAGGGGATTACCCGGCTCTTGTCCTTGCGGACGTGGACATTTTTCTTGATGCAAGAGCTGATCGAGTTCAGGTGACAAAACCCAGAATTTTATAATGTGCTTATTCGATATCACATAGGTACCGTTCCAGGATCTCAATTTGAGGCTTAATCCTATCTATTGTTTGATAGTGATAGTAATAATATGTATTAGTAATTACTTTTGATAAGTTTTTTTGTTGAAATTTCCGTTTGCCAGTAACATATGACACAACTTAGATTTGTCCAGGGGAACGATCATAACCATTAAAAAAAACTGAAATTTTGATTTAAGCATATGTGTGGAAAATAAAATGTAGGGTTGTATAAGTCAGTTCCTAATGAATGCTCAATTTTACGTATGACCGTTCACGTATGAGATTGACTATTTAACAGTTCGTTAACAGTAATTTATTCTCAATTATTGAATTTTCCATTAATATTTACGCTCACAATACAGAATACTTTTAAAATAGAACATAGATTGAAGACATAATAACCAGATCAATTATATGTTATGATTCATGTCCTAATTAAAAAATTGTATGAAACAAACAGATTTAATAATTATACGTCCAATTCTAACAGAGTCAATAACTTAGCTATACGGGTACAATTACTCCTTTTGATATAATGGTTTTTGGTATCACTACTAATATTTATTTAATATTAAATATAAGCAGTATAGGAAATTTATTCTTCCTTTTAAATTCAACTCAGTACCTAAATTAATTAGGAAGTTGTAGTTATCGTCCAGTTATGCAATATAAAATTATTTCTATGATTGAAACCAGTGGTGGATTTACAGTAGGGACAGTCGGAGCTAGTGCCCTGGGCGACAAATTTTCTAGGGCGGCAAAAGTTGGAAAGTGAAAAAAAGTTCAAGTCTTATCAAGATTTGAAGACGCGAGATGTAAGACCGACATCTAGGATTTTCAAGAGAATCAGTACACAGAGGTTCCGAATCTGGAACCGTTCCGTGTAATTACTGTTCTCCCTTAACTCCTAGGACAGAATGTCACGATAAAATTTAACGAAATGCATCAAATGCATAAAGAAGTGTTCGAGAGGACATTCAATGGTCGGAAGCGCAACTGATGAAGGTTCCCGGCCAGAAACAATATATATTATATTTATATATAATATATATTGTCTTGCGTACAAAGGAATAACACCTCGAAGAGAGTATTCAATATCTCTGACAGGTGAAGTAACCTGAAAAATTTTATCGTAACATTCTGTCCTAGGAGTTAAGGGAGAACAGTAATTACATGGAACGGTTCCAGATTCGGAACCTCTGTGTACTGATTCTCTTGAAAATCCTAGATGTCGGTCTTACATCTCGCGTCTTCAAATTTAACGAAATGCATCAAATGCATAAAGAAGTGTTCGAGAGGACATTCAATTGTGGGAAGCGCAACTGATGAAGGTTCCCGAGCAGAAACAATATATATTATATTTATATATAATATATATTGTCTTGCGTACAAAGGAATGACACCTCGAAGAGAGTATTCTTATCAAGATTGTTCAATATAATTAATTAATCCTTATAATTAATTATTTTTTATGGAACTGATAATTTAATAAATTCAATTAGTGCAATATTTGTAAATTATAATTTTGGCACTTCAAGTAAAAGTTAATAATCAAAGTAATTTAATTAATTTATTTTCTTGCAGATTTCGAATAATATTCGATTTTTTATTTTCTGGGATTAAAATTAAATTAGTAGCTTTTTCGAACTATTGTAAATATTTTGGCCTTATATTTGCATTTTTCAAAATATAAATTTTATTACAATTACAACTTACCCTTTGTCTAAAATTTATAATTCTTAGAAAAAACAAATATTTTTTTATTTTTCGAAAATATATAAATGCAATAAATTAGTTATTTTAATTAATAAAAAAAAGATACATAAACTATAAGTTGGAATAAAATTTCAGTATTGAGGCGGTATTTTTTCCGAACTCCAGGGGCGGAAATCCGGCCCTGATTCAATAAGTAAGTAATCTAAAATGGTGGTATAAACAAAACGTTGCCCAAACATGTGCCTCTATCAATCTAACTGCTAACTATGCCCTCCGATGTAATACCATTGAATCTATTTTGAGCCAGGTCTACAGGTTAATAAGAAGTTATTGTTTCTTATTATCTATTATTTTTATACAATTCTTCCACAATAAACCTGTTGGGTGATTTTGTTTTTACACAAAAAGTACCATTTACAACTAATAGTTAACTTATGTTTACAAAGCAATAGATAATTTGAAAAAAAACGAAAATTATAAAAACAAAATAACGACAATTTTTACCTTTTTAATTTATGAGTGATATATCAATTTCAAATTCATATTTAGTGGGCATAGTAAATAATTACTTATTATTTTCTGAAGGTTATTTGCGGCATCTTCTAGTGTCTTCTTATCTGACCTCGCTGGCGGATCCAGAGGGGGGTTAAGAGGCCCCCCAAATCATCTGAGTGGTATGCTTTCTTAGTGTTTATTGTACTAAAACCAACCTTCAGTGACGTTAAGCCACCCTCCAACGAGATCAAGCCCCCCCCCCCAATGACCTCGTTATCAATTGAATTTTAATCTAATCTGTTTGACAAAAATTGTGAAACATTTAATTTAAACTTATATTTTAATAATTCAAAATGTAATTCTATTGACAAGGCGGTCAGACCCTTAAAAGTTTGGATTATTAAATATACAAGTTTTTGTTCAAAAGTTTTATTTCTTCTAAAAACACAAAAAGTTACTTTATGAATTTACAAATTTAGATATTTTTAATATTAATGTGCACAATATACGAAAGATAATTAAATTTTCTCTACTTATAATTATAACGTCAAAATAATACGTTTTTCAGCATTGTTTAATAATGATTAATTAGAAAACAATATTTACAATTTCAAACATGAGTTAATGGTAATAGTAATAATTATAAGATTAAAAACATTAGCAGAATTCATGATTTATAATTTATAATCTTTTGATTTACTATTAGTAATCTCTAATTTTATTTCAAATCAATTCTGCCACTAATGTACACAGTATAATATTAAAGTGTGCTATTATAAGGACCTTAGCCCAGGTCATTTACGAAAACACGTGACAAAATTAATAGTAGAACAAAACCGACATCAAGTTGTTCTAATGATAAAACATGAGTAAATGACATAAAATCATTAAAATATTTCTTATCGTTTTTTACCTTTTACACAAAATCCACCTATGAAACTGTGTTTACTACTATGGGAATTTAAATTAAATTAAATAGAACTGATAAACCTACAAAATGAGCTACTATAAGCTCCACTTCGATAATTGGTTTCTTAGATAATGAAATCTTTACCCAAACTTCAAAAAAATAATAGCTTATATATTTTTTCATTTTATAGCTAAAACATTCTTATCAACTGAAGGCATGGATCTTCTCATACCCAATTCATGTTCTAAAAATAAATACTGTAGCCCCGATAGTTTTTGCAAAATTTCAATCATGGAAGTCATATCTTTTTGAAAGGTGATATTACCTCACCGGATGGCCCTATCATTATGAATAAACCACCCTTGGAAAATAGAACAGTTGATCTCGAGACCACTCATCTCATTTTTTCAAAATTTAAATATATATAAATACATATAAGTATTGAAAACATTTGGCCATTTCTCTATCAATTTTTCTGATGAGTCCATTCAAAAAATTGCTAAGGGTAAGGGTACCTGTGTAACTATATCCTTTTAATAATAATCTTAATGCAAATTATAATTTTAAGCAGTCACATATTTATATGTCTTGGATAATATGGACTTATTTAATAAATTTAGCAAAATATAATACCTAAACTCCATTTAGCCACAAATGATAATGACGGAGCAATCATAATATGTAAAATACGACGGCTGTTGCAAGCGATTTTCCATTTGTAAATGTTTTAATGAAAAATCAAAACATACATATCTAAAGAAATTTGACTTGTCATTAATTGGTATTTATTAATAAAAAATTTCTTAACAGGAATCTGAATTGAACAACATAAAAGTTGCGTTGTTAACTAATTGAAGAATAATTTTTTCTGTTATTAACTATTATCAATTTGTATAAGCTTTTCATTTTTAAATAATAATAAAATATAAAATGTACTGAAAGTGTAAACATAGGAATAGCAGGTTCCTTTAAATGTGTCTGCTTAAAATTAGGATATAGTTACACAGGTACCACCCCTTAGCAATTTTTCGAATGGACTCGTTCAGAAAAATTATAGGCAATGGCTAAATATTTTCAGAAATTATATGTATTTATACCTACTTCAAATTTTGAAAAAGTGAGATGAGGCGTCTCGAGACCAACTCTTCTACTTTCCATTAGTAGTTTATTTATACTGATAGGGTCATCTGGTGAGGTAATATGACTTTTCAAAAAAATGACTGAAATTTTGCAAACACTACCGGGGTTACAGTATTTATTTTCAGAATATGAATTGGGTATGAGAAGATCTACCCTTTCAGTTAATAAGTATGTTTCAGCTATAGAATATAAATATATATAAGCCATTATTTATTTTTTTTTGGAAATTCGGGTAAAGATTGAATTATCTTAGAAATCAATTAACGAAAAAGCGTATAGTAGCCCATTTTGTAGGTTTTTTATTTCTCTTCAACATTGTCCAGTAGCACACACGGTTTCATAGGTGGATTTTGTGTTAAATGTAAAAAACTAAATTCTTTTCGATTTTTCGCGTTTTTTGTGATATAATGAAAACACATCAATAAATAATGTTGAATTTTATGTCAATTAGTCATATTTTATCATTAGAACACATTGATGTTGGTTTTGTTCTACTATTAATCACCAAAAGGTTTTTTTCTCCGTAAATGATCTGAGCTATACCTCAATTAATGTCCAGTTGCAACAGTTATTTTTGCAAGAAAGGAATTCCTGCTTCTTAATTGTAAGTATGCGTTATATTTTTTGTTTTGTTCTTCTAAAAATCCATTTGAAAAGGTAATGTAGTAATTTTAAAAATAAATACCTCCTATGATTTTTTGTCTTGCGATTTTTTAAACGTTTTATTTATTACTTTTGAGTTGGCGAGAATACGTCAGAACCATAGTAGAATTTGAGTGCAAAAAATAACCCATTTTTGAGTAAACAAACAACAAAAACAAATTTCGAGGAATCCAGCAGATTTAATTACGATCTGGAAGAAATTCAAAATTCATGGAAAATTATAGAAAATAATATAAAAATACTTAAAAAGGCGAAAAATCGGCGTTAAAACTATTACAAATCTATTCTAACCCTCGATTCCGTTCTAGAATATTTGGCATATATACATTATGCATACATATGATATTATATCTTTTTACTTAGTATAAACAATAAAAAATATATAAGTTATTGGTTTGTTAAGCAAAACACGTTTTTTTTTCAAAATTTCCTCCTTTTCACGGAAGTTTTTGAAAAAATATTTGGCTCTACGGATATGCGGTTTTAGATATTTTTAGGCCATATCAGTGCCTATTTCATTCAATTAATGTAAAAAATTCGTCAGGAAAAATGGAATAATGACCGAAACTTATAAGTTTCCATTTTGAATACTAAGGACTAAATTTTTCATAGTTTAATTGAAATATTCCTTTTGAAATGGGCTGTACTAGCCATTATTTATAGCTGGCTGTAAATAACTGTAAATACTAGTGGTTTATTTCCCATCAACTCATAAACTAGTTTATAGTCTACTGATAAACTAGTTTACTCGTGAACGATATTTGTGCACGGTCACAATCCGACCATCGATAAGATAAACTGATGAACATACGAAAAGCCTCGAATGCTTCCGGCAATGTGCATAAATTAACGTCGTCTCATTTCAAGTCGTAGGTACTGAAATTCAACCCGTCAAATAGAACGAGTCATATCTAAACTATTTACTCCTTTATTTTGTTTGACGGTTACACATAAGACTACCAATGAACTGATTTAATCTATTTGCCAAAAATCATTGGTAGACATTGTCCCGTTGACAGTCGAAAGGAGTCGAGGATAAACGGTTTCGTTTCGTTGACTGTAAAAACGTGAACCACCCACTCCTAGTAACTTAGATCATGAACCTTCTAGATATAGCCTGTCATTCACAAATGTCGTGGTAAGACTAAAGAGAGAGAGGGCAATAGTGAGCGCAAGAGGCTATTTCAGTCGGTTGGGAGCTGCTTCCAATGAAATACTTTCAGCATGTTGTTTATTGTCTGCTTCCACCTACTAAGTGAAATAGCCTGTTACTGTCTCTGTTGCCCTCTCTTTCTAGCGTTGCCACGATTTTGTGCTTGACACGCTATATCTAGAAGGTACATGATCTAAGCCTAGTAACGACTGACCACGTATTTTTCCTGAGATGATTACTTTTTCAAATCTCCACTCTCCCTTACCTATCATGAAATAATTGAATTCCTGTGAAATATGTATTACAATTATGGTACCTAATAGGTGTGTAAATTCACAAGGTACTTAAACATAAATTCGTAAATACTAAATTTGACACACAAACAGAGACAAACATGCAAAGAAACTTTTCGTTTGGCTGCGTTTGGCTTCAAAGTCAAAGTATATTAGGACAATACATAATACGTACCATAGAACGATAATCTTTTGTTTATGCTCTTAAGGTCCATTTTCATGATACGCCAGAAGCCAGCGTCAAGCGTCAAGTGTCATAGACTGGAGACTCAAATAGATGGTTATGTGGTATAATTTCGATAAAAGCGCCATCTGGAAAAATTAAAAATTTGTCATCTAGATATTTATATTGATATTTTTTCGCTAAATAATTTTTGATATCTAGGAGTTTCAGAAAAAAATCTCGAAAAGGTAGTATCATATATCTATATTGGTCAAAATGACCATGGAACAAATGCCGAAAATATAAGCACTGGACTATATTCTCTATGACGTTAGACGCTGGCGTCTAGCGTCAAAGCTAAATCGTGTTTAGTTTTTAATCGTTTGAAGCTAAATAGTATGTGTTGACGCTGACATTTACTGGTTTTGTTGGCAGCAATTTTTTAAAATTGGTCTTCTAAATTACCTGTTTGTTCTTTAATACGAGATATTTTAAAAACTTTTTTGCAAGGAATTAATGAGTGCCATTAAATTTCACAGTAACCTAACTAAATGATTTGTAACTAAAATAGGTAATGCTGAGAGGAATTTATTATTGAAATTATGGAATACTAAAGAGAAGTTATATAAAAATATAAATTATCAAAATGGAAAACTAAGATATAATTATAATTAAAAAATCATTGGTTTGAAATATGAAGAGAACTGCACACTTATAAAGCCAAGTCCGGTTTTTATAGTCTGTAAACCACTTTGTTTTTTAATAAAACCTATGCATGATCAATTTATCACTGCCAGTTTACTAAGTTATTTAAATGAAATAATGAAAATAAAATATTGTATATAATGAGCATATACAAAAATACTAAGTTTGAGTTGTCATACAGATTTTGGATATTGACGAAAAAAAATAGGCGTTAATAAGAATGGTAAAGTCTTCATATAATTTTTTAATTGTATTGACGGCGCCGACTCCTTCGGCATAACAGCAAAATTGGGTTCGAATTTTTACTGCTAATAATGCTAATCGGCTATAATATATTATTTGGAATATTTGTATTATTTTTTCTTGAGCAAATTATAGTCATATTTCGTAGGATATCAGAGCAGATAACCCTTTTTAGTTTCATTTTTGCAATATTTGGTGGCCGAATATTTCTTGGTATTTATGGATCCACATTTAAAGTACTAATTATATCAGTGTAAGGCGGTTAAAAATTAGATAATTTTGATTGGTCGTCTCCTTGCATTTTCTTTGCCAATTTCATTGACGTTACACTTCCATTCTGACGCTGTAGTTTGCCGCTATAACAACGATCATCTTTTTCCAGAAGGCGCTTTTATTGAAATTGTACCATACTATTTGAGTCTCTACTCTATGACACTTGGCGCTGGTTTCTAGCGTCAAATGAAAATGCACCTTTAACGTCATATGAAGTATGTGTTCTAATTAATGTGCATTGCACGTACCTCCAGAAGTATATGCTCTAAAGTCCGATATTAAGGAATTTAAAAATAGACAAAGAAATAGGGAATTAGGGTAAATTTGGTAACTGATAGTTTTGCCCTTTTCTGTGGTGTTTTGACTTCTAACGTATGTGACTAATTTAAAATATTGCAAACAGAGAATTGGAATGTTTATTAGAACGAAAAGCAAAGTTTGTGCTGATATTGTATATTAATTGGGTGTTATGTTTGTTTATTTATTGTAATTTATTAATTTTCTATAAGCGAAGATAGTCTTAATATAGAATCTGGTCCCTGTTTGTAACACATAAAACTAAGTTGTCTTGGGATTTCAGGGTCAATGAAGTGTAGTATCGGTCGGAACGAAACAAATGTAATTTTTGCAATTCACTACCATACTCATCTATTTTCTTATGTGTAAGTGTAGGCCTCCGTTAAGAAGCTTTCAATTAAAAAATACATAACAATTTGCCAATTTGTAAAGTTCTTCTTAGTTACTTGATATTTGTAAAATAGTATCTATTTGGAGCTAAATAAATCACCTCAGGTCACTTGGCTTCTGCCTTCTTTTCACACATTGCCACACAATTTTGCAACAACGATTCAGAACGAATTGAATTTTTTCGTGCATTAAGTTATCTATACACTTGTTATTTACCTACCGTTATATGTCTTATTTACCAACCATAAAGTTCCATTGTATAAAATTCCTTGTCAGTACTTTATAGTTTTTTACGATCAGATTACACAGTTGTGCACCAGTCTATTAGATTAGAACACCAGTGTGCCCGCTTACATTATAATTAATAGAGCCTGGTGAACACGTCACGGCTCTTTACCGGTCCCTCCAAGCGGAAAATTACTACATATTACCCACCTAGCGCAAGCACAAACACACCACCTTTCTTGATGACTGACTGCTTACCCTCACAGACTACGGACTACGTTGTTTTCCGCAATGATTCTCTGATTTGGACGTGCTTTACGTCTCGCACAAGGAAATTGAAAAGCACCGGCTCGGATAACAGTAAATATCCGAGTCTTAAATTAAAAAAGCTCAGTCGTTTCCCTCAAACACGGACTTTAGTTAATCTCGTGAGGGCGAAAAAATCGAATAACTGAAACTGAAAGAAATAGAATTTTCAGTAGATTGAATAACATGTCGCTATTTCTTAATAATTTTGTCTAGTAATATATATTAATTTACAGCAGATATTTCATAGAGCTGTACATATTTTGTTTCTAATTTAAGTCATCAGTAACGATTTTGTGGCTCTTGCCATATTCTAAAAACGGTAGACACCGCAGCTTAAGTCGTAAGCTTGTTGTTTGTATATAATATTCCCAAAATCACCACCTTTGTTTCTAAATTGTTGTTAATTTATGCCGTTACTTACGATTCTGTTGATCAAGCCATTTTGGAGAGCTGATATTTTAAATTGTATTGTTCATGTGCCTATTGATAAAATTAAAATAGCTGCAAGTGAAACAAACGGGCAATTAAGTTGCTAATTTGTTGTTTGAAGATGGCATAATATAATATTTCTAAAAGCATCTCCTACAGATCAAAATAACAGCGTTTAGGTGTATTTTGTTGCTAAATTGTTGCTAATTTGAGACTTCAATTACGATTGTGTTGTTCCAGCCGTTGTCTACAAACAACGGCTACTGCAATAGCTGCATTAGGTTGGTGCATACTTAACTTAAATATAGTTGTCAAAGATAAACTACTGATGTTGTTGAGAATTTATTGCTTGTAGCTGACATAAATTAATAATCAGAAAAACATCTCATATTGATCAAACAACACACACCTGTGCATTTTCAACCGAAAACTGTACCTACTTCAATGCAAATGATCATCATCTTTGCCATTGGGTTTTGAAAATATATCACGCAGTTGCACAATGATTTTGCTACATTTAGGTACTGTTGTACAGGGTAGCCAACTAAGAATGCGAGGTACTGTATCCATCGTAGAGGCTTGCCGCAAAAAAACTTATTACTAAAACGGCCAAGAGAAAAACCTGGAAAATATATTCGAGTTCTGGAATGCCCCCCAGGGCGCGTAATGCAATCTTGAACCTAAAAAAGTGATGCATCTGTGAATTTCGCTATATTAACTTAACAAAAAACATACCTGATCTTTAAAGTCCAGGATAATAGGGACCTTTTTGTTTGACAATTTTTGCTGTATCTCTGTATTCAAATGCTTTCTTAAAAAACACCCTGTATCTTCGAAACAGCTGAGGCGATTTAAACAAATTGGGTTAGTGCAAAAGAGCTGTTCTTGGGGTACAAATGTTTAATATTTGAAATTTTGCTAGATTCACAACTCGGCGCTAGAGGGCTTTTTTGACATTAGACATAGTTGATTTCCTCAAAAAACAAAATTAAATTCATCTTTTTTTCTAAACTAAATGAAGCCTAAACAAGCTCACTAAAACCGCATCTCGATATCTTGTTCCTAAAATGAAAATTTATGCAAAAAAATTATACTTTGCATTGTTGCAGCCTCTCCCTCTCATGGGTAGGAAAAACTGCAACTTCAATTTCGGCTCTCGGTATGTTACGTATTGCAAAACAAATCGGGTTTTTCATATATTCTCTGGTTGTAGATTAACTCACGATGTCCTTTAACCGCTCCCATAAATAAAAATTCAGACAAGTTAGGCCTGGTGACCGCGGAAGCCATGGAAACAGGATCAACATTCACCTGATGACGATACCAGATCCAAAGCTATTGAAACGTTGTGAGATCAATCATTTCAAGATGACGGAAGTCCAAGGAAACTTCGAGGAACGAGTTACATGATCAACCAGCTGCAGACTATACTGGTTAGCATCTGATACATCTTTTCTAAAGGAACAATAGTTACTGTTTCAGCTTCTCTAGAGTTAGTCCAAAAAACTAGTCCTTATCTTAATTTCGGTTGCATATAGGTATGCTTGATATGCTGACATGAAAAAAAATAAGTTGATCAGGCATCTGTACTATTATAAAATTGTAAGTTTGTCTGTTTGTTTGTTTGCTTGTTTGTTTGTTTGTTTGTTTGTTCGGGCATCACATAAGAACTACTTAACTGATTTTGCTGAATCTTTTTTGTTGCGAAGCCTATAATTTGACTTAAAATCTGGTAGACATTTTATCTCTCTAAATTGACAGAAAGGGTAGATATAGCGAAAAAACGTCTACCATGGGTAATTCACTTACTCAATTTGTTCCACCGCACACACAAAATATTAAATACTGGCATCAGCTTAGCTTTTATTCAAAATTCGGAATTTTCAAATGTAACATGTTTCGATTTAACAAAAATCAACATATATCAAGCTTAATTTTACAGGGCGTCTGTATATAGGAAACTTAGAATTCAATGGATTTAAAAAATCTCAAAAAAGTTATATTTGGTGTCCTATGAGCAGCTGGGTATATACGATGTAGTGGAAATAAGGGGGAGTGCAATTAGTTATACGGGGTTGTCCAAAAAAGTTATATTGAGTGGGCCATAAACAGTTCCATATACCAAGTGGTTGAAAAAGGGTAAAATATTTATACAGTGAATAAAAAAACTTAAAAAATGTCTTAGGTAAGCAGTTAGGATCTTTGCGTTATGTTCATAAGATTCTATAGTTATGAAATGGGTTAAAGAAATGTTAGAAGCAGTTGTTTATACAGGGTGTTTGAAATATAAGACGGAGTGGAATTATAGTTTATGTTGTGGTTAAAAAATTGTTTTATATCCACAAGTATTTACATATATAGAATGGTTGAAATATGTAGCGGAGTATAATTGCAGCTATACAGGTGGGTTTAAAATTATTTTACAAAATGGTATGATCTACAAGCTGTTCCATTTACCGGATGGTTGAAATATAGGGTGGGGTAGGATTCTAAGGATTCAGGGTCGTACAAAAATGTTATATTGGGTGGAAAATAAGTAGTTGCATATAAAAGGTTGTTGAAATATAGGGTGGCTTACCATTAGAATTATACAGGGTGGGTAAAAAATATAAAAAAAAATTGTTATATAGCACTTGCGTATATAGAGTACCTGAAGTATGGTGCGCAGTTAAGTTATAGTTATACAGTGTCATTCAAACATGGTTAGAAAAAGTTTAAATGAAGTGTGGAGATAAATTATACTTTAATGTATCTTGAAAAAATACAAGGAAAAAATGTGAAATAGCATAGTTCATAAGTTGCAAAGATTGGATTGAAACATAGAGTGAAGAAGTGTTATGATAATTATTAAAAAAATGTTATATTGGTTGACCAATAAGCAGTAGCGTATACAGGGTAGTTGTAATACGTACAAGGTGATTCAAAAACATGTTGAACAAAATTGTTGTTAAGCAGTTGCGGTTTTGGGAAATATATTTGGCATTGATGAATTTATAGTTATACAGGGTGGTAGAAAAAATGTTATACTGGATGTCCGATAAGTAGTTGCAAATACAAGGTGATTGAAATAGCGGGTGGATTAGATTTATAGTCAAACAGGTTGAATATATTTTTTGTAGGATAGAACATGAGCTGTTGCATATCTGCAATATCTGAAACATGGATCGAAGTAAAATTATAGTTCGTACAGTGTGATTAGAAATATTTAAAAATTTTTTATTTGGTTGCCCTTAAGCAGATGCACATACGGGGTGGTTGAAATATTCTGTAGAGTAAAGTTATGGTTATACAGGGTGGTTCAAAAATAAGTTGTAATGTTTGAAAAATTGGTCGCAGTGTATACAGGATGGTTTTAATGTAGATGGAAGTAGAGTTAGTAATACAAAGTGGTTAAAAATTTGTTGTGAATAAAATTGTTATATAGGGTGGCCAAAAAGCAGTTGCAGTTTGGGTGAGGGTTTAAATAAAAGTTTGGTGTTAGGGTGCAAAACTGTGTTTTTATATTTGTGACTCACGAAGGGTTCCACATCATTTTCATTAGGATGGAGCATAAAAGTTTTAAAAAAATTGTTATATAGGGTAGACCATAAACAGTTGCATTCTACTATATGGAATATCTGAAATATGGGGAGAAGCAAGATTTTAGTTTTAGCGTGTGTTGATTAATATATAGAGTAAAGAGAAATTTTACTTTAAAAGGTGGTTAAAAAATATCAGAAATAATTGTTATAGAGGGGACACCATAAGCAGTTACATAGCTGAAATATAGGGTAGAGAAAAGTTATAGTCAAGTGTTCAAAAAATTATAAAACAGCAGCATATACAGGATGGTTGTAACATAGGGGTGAAGTAGAGTTGCAGTTATTCAAGGTGATTCAAAAATGGTGGCCTATAAGTAGGTACTTGCAGTTTGGGTGAAATATATTATATTAAGTAGGGTGGTTCAAACAAGTTAAAAAATTTTTTATATAGGATAACCCATATGTTTCATAAGTTATTTCTTTTTGCGAAGGCTTGAACATTCCGTACGCGGGTAAAACCGCGGGAAACGGCTAGTCAGAAATAAAAAGACTCAAAATTTTCTTAGGTAAATAAACAGTTTAATGTTAACATCTAAATTAAATTTCATGTTTAAGGGTAACAACCTTAATACTAAACAGAAGATTTCCAATTTTTAATCTACTTTTGCGAGTTTTCGGTATTCCAGTAAATAAACATTTATATTTCCCAGATCGACAAAGGGGCAAACCTAATGAAAAAATATATCGGTTCGACAGTATTTATTTTTGTAAATAAAGAAGTTATATATTTATTGATGTAAGGACATCATTTATATCTGTAATGATTTTTCGGATGTCAAGAATTTACTTAAAATATTTAAACATAAATGAAAACAATCGCCAAACTCACTGTGCGAACAGGAATTATATATGCTGATTGGGGGCGGTCGATTTACACTAGTGGCAGTCGGGGCTAGTGCTCAAGGCGGCATATTTTCTAGGGCGGCAAAATTCGGAAACAACAAAAATCCAGTCTTATCAAGATTGCTCTAAATAATTCATTATTTCTTTCAATAAATCATTTTTTATGTAATTGATAATTCAAGAAATTCAATTAATACATTATTTGTAAATTTAGACCAATCAATAGAGATTTTTTCATGCAAAAAATACTATCAGGATACTGCCTGTGCCATCATATTAAGAATTATTTGTAGTAATATTTTGCTACCTTTTCCACTCGCAACTATGGTTTTTTACTTTATTATAAACAATTGAAACAAGAAAATTGGTTTTTTTTTCGTTGCATGTTTATAAAATGAAAAATAATAAACTAATCTCAATGGTGTCAACAGGTGAATTGTGAAGCATGGAAATACCAATGAAATGAGCCCAGGATCGATCCGATAAGATCTTTAGTAACAGGGAAAAACAAAAAATACTGGAAAATTTAGGGATTTTCTTTATATTATCATACCTCCGCCACTATCGAAGTTGTGGGAAGGGATAATAATTGATATCTACCGTATGCGTGACTAAACCAGGCGCAATCGGTTTATTAGTTTTTGAATAATTGCGATCTGAAGTTTTTAGTCCACTATTCTTGCAGTGTGTCTCCATGCGACATGGATCGTCAAATATCAATTCAGAATAGAGATGTTGAAAGTAGAGGTATCATTCTACAATGCCTCTATTTTCATTTTTCATTAAATGTCTGTGAAATATACGAAAAATGTTAGCAAAAATGACCAAAATTTGGTGAGCGTATGAATGTGTTCAAGTAGTGGGGGGAACACGGTTGTTGAGGGGAACTGCTAACAATAATTATTATCGATAGTAACTGTCACTCTGACAGATGGTGAAAGAATCTAATCGCTAAAAAACTTCTATAAAGGGTGATTTGTTCGATTTTATCATATCAAATGAGAACTGTTTGTTTATTAATATATTTATATGTAAATGGTTTCTCGTTTTTGCTTTAATTTGTGGATTTTGGGTTTACGGAACATCGAAAGCGAGCGGTCATTAGAAAAATTCTTACTTATGAGGATTTTAAATATTAAAACGATCTATGTATGTGTCTCTACCATATATTACTATACGCTTCCCCTCAACAACCGTGTTTCCCCCACTCCTTGGATATATTCATACGCTCGCCCATTTCTTGTCATGTTTGCTAACATTTTTCAGATATTTCACAGACATTTGTGAAAAATGAGAATAGAGGCTTTATAGAATGACACCTCTACTTTCAACAACTTTTTTCATAATTGAAATTTCATTATCTATAACGCATGGGGGCACAATGCAAAAATAGTGAACAGAAAACTTTATATCACAATTGTTCAAAAACCAATAAACCGGTAGCGTCTGGTTTTGGCAAACATAAAATAGATGTAAATTACTATCAGTTCCTACAAGCCCAGTTCGACAACTTCTAAGGTGACTAAGATACAATTTTTTTTTAAATGCTTCATTTTCCAGGTTTTTTTTTTGTTTTTCCCTGTTACTAATGATCCAATCGGATCGAGCCTGGTCTCATTTCATTGGTATTTTCATGCTTTACAATTGACCTGTTGACACCATTGAGATTAGTTTATTATTTTTGATTTTATAAACATGCTAAGAAAAAAAACGTAATTTTCTTGCTTCAATTGTTTATAACAAAGTAAAAAACCATTGTTGCGAGTGGAAAACATAACAAAATATCGCTAAGAATCTTTGTTATTGTGATGGTACAGTCGGTATCCTGATAGTATTTTTTACACATTATCAGTTAATTTTTGCTCTATTGATTGGTCTAATTATAATTTGGGTACTTCTAGTAAAAGTTAATAATTAACGAGATTTAATTAATTTATATCGTTGAAGATTTGGAATAATATTCGATTTTTTTTATTTGTTGGAATTAAAGAACTTAAATTACTTAGTAGTTTTTCAGACATATTGAAAAATTTTGGAGTTATATTTTCACTTTTCAAAATATAAATTTTAATCAATCAATGTAATAGTTACGAGTCACCCTTAGTGTAAAATTTATAGTTCTTACAAAAAAAACAAATATTTTTTTTGTATTGAAAATATATAATATATAATAAATTTTGTGCAATAAATTTTTTATTTTAATTTAAAAAAATAAGGTATATAAACTATAAGTTAGAAGAAAATTTCAGTATTGGGGCGGCATTTTTTCCGGTGCCGAGGGGCGGCATTAAGTTAAATCCGGCGCTGCTGATCGGACAGGGTTAGGGGAGGCCCGGGCAAGAAGCATAATGTGGGCAAGAAGGATAATCGATTTTTATAAATAACTGCAATAGATGGCACTTTGAACCTGTCGGCCATGATTGCGGCATGTGTTCGGTGACCCATGACAGTTTGACTAAAACAATACAGGTACTCGTTTGTTGTTAAGACAAAAAAAAAGAATTTCTGCATTTTTGTTACGATTTCCGCAAAGATATGTGTATCAATTTTTTTACTATGTGTGTTTTGTTTGTTTATAAGTTTTTTTTGTTCCACAGCATATTTGTTTAAGTATAATTTGTAATAGTAGTTTTTTTCCTAAGCTTCAAATAACGTTTGAATTATTTTTGAATTCTAATAATGGCATCATGGGCAAAACGAATATGAGCAAAAGGAATAATTATCCGTTTTGCCCGGTAAAAGAATGTTCACTTATTTCGTATAACTATTTCAGATGGTATTCAAATATAAAAGAAAAAGTGCGAGGGCATCGTGGTCAGAAGAATCGTTAGAGCGAGCTGTAAAATTGGTTAAAGAAGAAGGAAAATCTATAAATTGTGCCGCAAAAAGTTAGGGATTCCTTTTACTACTTTACATCGACACTTAAAATCAGGAAGTGTCTCGAAGAAAAGATATATACCTGTTTTCACACCAGAGCAAGAGGAAGATCTGTGTGCATACCTAAAAAAAATAGACAGTCTTTTCTTTGGATTGACTCGTTCAGAATTTTTAGGTCTGGTGTTTGAGTTTGCCACAAAAAATAATATTGCTCATCTATTTAAAAATGGCAAAGCTGGTGATGACTGGTTTGCGGGGTTTAAGCGCCGACACACAGAAATTGTCCTGCGGGCACCCGAACCGACATCATTGGCAAGAACTCGAGGTTTCAACAGGCCCCAGGTGGAATTATTCTATAAAAATTTTTGGGACTTGGTAGAAAAACACAAATTTGATGCGACTAGAATTTATAACATGGACGATACAGGCGTTAAGAGCAGCACGAGTAGACCGCCAAAGGTTTTATCGATAAAAGGTAAAAGGGGTCAACTTACCACTGTTATTTGCTGCTGTAGTGCAGCTGGTACGTATGTTCACCCTTTTTTCATATTTGCGCGAAAAAGAATGCAAGAGAGGCTATTGGATGGCGCTAATCCTGGCTCGCAAGCTACAGTCAGTGACAACGGTTGGGTCAACGGAGAAGCCTTTTTAAACTGGCTTCAATTTTTCGCTGATACAGTCCGTCCAAATGAAAACACGAAGATACTACTATGGCTTGACAATCACGAGTCCCACAAATACTCTCCAGCTTTGGAATTCGCGTCGAAAAATAATATTGTATTTTTATCTTTCGCGCCCCACACTACGGACCGAATGCAGCCACTGGATGTTGCCGTGTATGGACCGCTGAAAAAATATTTTGAGCAAGAGATAAATACATTTCAGAAATCGCACCCAGGGCGAATTGTGAACCAATACGACATGGCTAAACTGTTCGGAGGAGCATACGTCAAAAGCGCTTCAGTCCAGAATGCAGTAAATGGATTTAAAAAACCAGGCCGTACGATCCGAATGTTTTTGGAGATGAGGATTACGCTCCTTCAACAATGACTGATCGTCCCCTTAATGAAGCTCAAAGCTCTTTGGATGATACTCCCACGGACCTTTTATCAACACAATCTGAGTACGAAAATTCACCAACATTGATGACGGATCTTTCTGCAAATGAGAACCCCGAACAATTTACAACACCTTTACCTGATCCAATCCTGGAACAAGGACCATTACAAGCTCCTGCAGCAAACCTTACACCATTGCAGATCAGACCCATACCAACAATGGCTGCTCCCAAAACAAAACGCAAAAATAAGAGGCAAAAATCGGAGATATTAACATCCACTCCAGTCAAAGCTGAGCAAGCTGCTAAATATATAAAAGTAAATAAAAAAAAGACCAATATATCTGAATTAGCAGGTTCCAGCAAAATTAAACAGAATAAGATAAAGAAGACTGAATTACCAGGTCACAGCCAAACTAAAAGGACAAAGGCATCTTCCAAAGCTAAAAATAAAGCTGATTTTTTTTTTGTTTGGTGTGTGCCGAGAAATACACTGAACCGCTTGTTGAAGATTGGATCCAGTGTAGCCAGTGCCGAAATTGGGCACACGAAAATTGCACATCATACGCAGGTGTAGGAAGCTACTTCTGCGATGAATGCGAAGACTGATTGTTTTATTTTTTAGTTATTCTTTTTGCCCTTATGGTATATCCGTTTTGCCCGACATCTCCGGGCAAAACGGATAATAGACACTTTTTGGTTTTGCTAAATTTAAGAGCCATAATCGTTTAAGTTTGAGTTTTTTTTAATGCTGTTTCCAAATATTATAAAACAAAGTACAAATTAAAAGTAAAAAAAGTTACATTGATTATGAACTTGTATTTTATTTTATTACACTCCCTTAACATATGCGTTTTACCCGGGCCTCCCCTATCTGATTAGGTAGAAAATTTATCCATCACTTCCATGACTATTACGGTTATTTAATTATTCAATATTCTGAAAACAGTGTATTTTACGATATAGAAAAATATATGGAATCACCTTTGACCCTCTTCCAATATAATACAATTCAAAGTATTTGAATTGATAAATCCATCTTAATAACTAATTATTCCGATTTTCTCGAAAAAAAAATGTTAACTATAAAATATTTCGGAATCTTAACTTAACACATACAGTTTAATCTATCGAAATTTATTGAGAGGTTTTAGAGTACCTAATCGATGAGCATACATGAAAAATAGCCGACTAATTAATAACCCGCTTGATTTTTACAGTCTCTTAAATAATAATTTTGGCAAATTCACAATACTTATCTAGGTACTGTGACGGGAATTCATCCGATAATTCCTGGCAGCGGCATTCATCCGATATTTAGGCAAATCCGAAATGTTGTTCGATTAGCGCATTGAGGTCGGCGGCTTGCTTTGATGAAGCTCTCGAAGCAGCCTAGTCCATGAAGGAAATCTCTCGGCTGCTCTGACATTCTGGAGAATTCCGAGAAGAAATATATAAATAAGGAGAGCTAACGGAAGCATTCATTCAGTATTCGATTACCGTATATTAAAGATAAATTGTAAATAGTTCTGTAAATATAAATTGTGTTAAAGTAGTGTAAATAAATTATAGTGAGTTAGACTGTATTTTTAAATAAATCCAAGAAGTGAACTGAACCCAGAGTCTGAAAATAAAAACATTTCAGTAGGTACTATAAAAACTTTAATTAATTTTGGTATTAGTCTTACATACCTACCTCTTCGGTTTTGGTCATGCTTCTTTAGTTAGTTAGTTTAGTCTTGGTCTCTCAAATGAATGGATTGAATTAATTAGTTTTGGTCTTGAGTAAAAGCTAGACCAAGATTAATTTTGCTCATCACTAAATTGAATTTTTAAACAACAAAATGCCAATTGTTAGACCATATTCCTACATTTCCAACGATATATGTGTCAACTCCGAGAATTAGGAACTGACTGGGTGAGCCGAGAACCAACAAACGAACGAATTAACTACTTCCACATTATTCCAGAGTGGGTCCAAATACATGCTAACCTGCATTACTCTTTGTGGAGAATACTTCAAAAAACAATTAGTCTTAAAAAGCTATCAATTGTGTTAATCCAACTATACACCTATACAAAACTAAAAAGACAGCACTCGTGTAGGTATTATTGATGAAACCTTTTTAACCGACTTCAAAAACAGGACGAGCTTTTCAGTTAGGCTGTACCTATATACTTATGTTTTTTATGTGTGCTCAGCAGTATTTAATGAATGTAATGATCATTGTTCGATTTCTCGAATGAAATTAATTGGAAATAGGATTAAAAGAGGGTAAATGGCAATTTAAAAAAAAAATTCTGAAATGTAGGTAAAGTAGATACTACCTTAATTAATATTACTGAAAATACCTATCGAAAATTCGTATGAAAAAAGTTATTTAGAACTGAAAACTGCATCTAGTTATGCAATTTGAATCATCTACATACCATGAAAAGTTTTTGAACCGCAAGTTATAATATGACATTGTTTTTGCTGTTTAGAACAAAAGATCTCAAGCTCACCAAAGAGTTGCAATCTGACTACTACTACTACAGTTGGAGGTAACTCCAAAACCCAATCTTAATTTTATTGACATTAAAACTTGCACTTAGAAGCTACACCACGAATTTTTTCAGATTGATATACGTAGATATGACAATCTCTCACGAATTAACCCAAATGTTCATTTGTTAAATTATCGCGTACCAATACGTAGATAATAATTACGCAATGGTGTCGATCTTCTTAACTTTCATTACCTAATTTATTTAAGACATGTGCTCTTATACCTGATTCTTGCCAGAGGCGACTTCACCCAAAAATCTCAGAGGTGCCCTCGCTCTGGGACCGCCACTGGGTCTTCTGTACATTTATTCATAAGTCTTCTAATATTTCTGTTATTATTTTCCCTTAGCGTTTTGTTTTTTCATCTTCCATTCCAATTATCTGATATTTCCCCTTTTACAGACCACCTTTAGTAGGTCAACCTACATATTACAAAAAAACGAAAAATAAACGATCTTAAAAACAAAAACAGACGAATTATTTTAAATGTCTGCAAGACGTAAATCAAGTTCCAGAAGAGTGGAGTTAAGGATATATTAACTCGTTACATAAAAAATATGAAAAAAAGCCTGTCAGAATTACAGACGCATAACTGTCAGCTATTAGTGCAAAAGGAAGCTTGTACGGTGTCGTAGCTTTCAAGAAAATTACGACCAAAGTGATATCTGAGCCGAAAGATCATGTACCTAAGTGCATTTGTTTTATAACAATTAACGAAAAAACGTAAAGCCTACAATTTAACAAAATACTCGATATCTATTGACCTTAAAAAGGCCATCTGGAAGCTATATAAAGACGCGAAGAGTGTCACTGAAATAGGAAGAGACGTACATATCAGAACAATTTCCTACGACTGTCTGTTTACAACAAGGAAATAGGCAGTTCAATATTTATATTTAATATATCAAATATCGTATGCGAACAGAGATAAATCCTTGGCAAGTCTCTACTTTGAAGACGAACGAGTGGTTATTGCTTGTCATGAAGAAGATAGAGAATTGTGGAGAAAATAAAAACAAAAATATGAATATTTGGTTTCTGAAAACAACCTCGAAGTACAAGTATTTGAGAGACATTTTAACTGAAGACGGCAACCCTAAATAAGACATCAAAAACGGTAGTGAGGGTAAATAAAAATAAATAAATAGAAAATTGATTCCCTAAGGAGAACGTGCGTAGTATCCATAATAGAGTACATTCGAACTGAAAACCCAGAAGGAAATAGAAAGAATATTAGGCAGCACGGACAGTACAAAAAGTAGACAACTTATATGGTATGGAAATGCCCATACCAGAGAATGAAGGGCGAGATTTTGCCAAAAAGAAAAAAGACCTGTAACATACGCACCGAAGAATGGAAGAATAAAGAAGAAGATGTATGATTTCGGGGAACGATGGAATGAGAAACATAAGGAGAGACAAAGCAATCGAGGAAGAATGAATATGGCGGTCGAAATTTATAGATAATGTTGCAGGAGCTGCAAGATAGATATATAAACGAACATCAAAAATATTCCTACCTAAGCATGTTTTACTGAAAATTACGGTTTTAACTTTGTTTTCGAAATTTAACAGCGAAATTTACCGCACATCTCTGGTATACTTAGTTCCTAATATGGATATTTATTTTTATTATATCTAACAATATGAATAATGACATTCTTAAAAAACATATTTTAAATTAATTTAAATAACTCGTCAAATTCATTTAGATTAACTTATTTAACCCTCAAAACAAGTCAGCTAATTTTGTTGTCAATCTCGATTTTCTTGTCACTGTAGTCAATATCAAAATTTCCTTGGAAAGTTGTGATTTTTACTTACCTATTTCTAACTTGTAATCTCGATCGTATTGGGCAAAATCTAATTCTAAGATAAATAAAAAGGTTAAATGCTTCAAACACTGGCTTTCAAAATTACATTTATAAACTTACTGAAAAAATATTTGTTAAAATCAGTTCGCCATGTTTATTCATATCATTTTCAAACCGTGTCTATTTCATACAGAATATTGTACCTTATAGAGTAATATTCCGACACAGACAAGTTTCTGCTTTATTACATTCAATCTGAAACATAAATATAGCAGACAATCACGTATGTACAAAGAGGTAACATTATGAAGAAATAAGCGTCCCTTTTTGATAACCGCATCTACAGAATTTACAATTGAAAAATTTCAATATGTTCGGGTACTCTCTCACCCCAACTCAACGAACCAGAAGTTTTTGCCGAGAGAAAATCTAATCCTACATTGTGTTGCTCAGGGGAAAATAAAAGCTTGCCTGCAGGGCACACCCTGAGCAAATATGCTGGAATCCCGCCAGCAAACAAACTGCTAGTCTCCACCCACCGGCATCGATCGTCGGCCAATAGCAGCCCGAAGACACGCCCCGCCTGAGGCTAGCCCCCCGCGTGCCTTGGCAGATTGTGGAATTCTTTATTGGGGTGTATAATGTGCAGGATTTGTGATCTGACGTACTTGCTTACCGCCCGGTTGCTTGGCCTCGGGATTTTTTCCGGTGTTTGAGTTTATTTTTTATACACTTTGAACCCTCAGATGTATACAACTGTGATTAATCATTTATATTTGATACACATGGAAAAAATATGGGTTGTGTAACAGTAGAGAGTACTTGAAATGAATTTATTAATTTAGTTTTACCTAGGTTTCAGTTGTTTCAAAATAACTATGAGAGAGATTCGAGTTTTCCTAGGTAAATAAATATAATAAATACCTATACGCCATATTAGAAAACTAAATTAAATAACAGGCAAAGCAAAAATTGATACATACTACGAAAAAATTACTTCAAGAAACTTGACAAACACACTGTAAATAAATGCTTAATTATCGAAACTATTTCGGCTATAAATTTATAATAATACCATTGAACGCAAAACAATATTTTGTTTCTAGCCGAGAACCGTCATCATTTGCGCTTCACTCAACTAATTGAAATCTCAAATAATTGTTTATGTATTTCGTACATACAATTGTCGTACCTATTGTGTATAATACTATTTGCCTGTGATTCCTAGGAAAGAAATCAGAAGAAAAATAAATACATTTAAAAAAACCAAAACCGACTTCTAAAGAAATTAACCAAAAAGCATGAAATAATTTTTTGTTACAACAGTCAAATACTTTTTCTGAAGTCGGTGCCAAGCTAAAGTGAAACTATTTTGAGAAATAGGTACATTTATAAATTGTACTTTGCATCTTGGCTGTTCAAATTGGCACCGACTTCAGAAAAAGTATTTAATAGTTGTAGCAAAACAATATTTCATGGTTTTAAGTTAATTTTTTTTTGGTTTTTTTTTAATTTATTTATTTTACAATTTTTAGTGATGCAATGGCTTAATTGGATGTAGTTTTCAAATCTAATTAACTTTTTCTATATTGCATAAAATAAGGTATTTTATTTTTAAGCACAATTTATTAGCTTGTCCTATTTTCTAGAAATGTATATGTATTAAGAAAATTTTGTATATGATTCTAACTTAGATAGATCCACTATATTGTAGACTATCTGACTATCATCATTCGTTAGGTCTGTTAATTACACTGACATTCATTTAATAGTCTTCTCTCCGGGGAATTTTTTAATAAATTGTTATACCGTTTTAATTGATATAGCATAATAGGACGTATGTACCTAGTTTTCAATTCCAATAAACTTTGTGTGATAACAATTTCAGTTAGGTATTATTAAAAATAAACTTCAACAAAATTTCTGTTCTTACCTAGTAGGTACCTACACAATTTGGAAAAGGGGGCATGTAGATCTATTATACAATTTTTAGTGATGTGGCATAATTAGATGCATTTTATAATTCCTGTTACCCCTATTTTATAAGAATTTTATATATTATGAAAAATAAAGGTATTTTACTTCTAAGCAAAATTCATATTTGCTGAGAAACCTCGTATACAGTTGAAAAAGGGACATGTAATGATTACAGTAGGTATACGTCTCGTATCAAGCAAATATTTTTATGAATAATAACTTTTTCTCTAAATAATATTCATAACGTTCGTCTTCCGTTTGAATTCAACTTATAAAGACACACTGTATATAGAAACCAACTGAGAACATCCACCTTGAAGTTGATTATCTGACATTTATTTAGATTTATTTCCAATCAACTTTCAATTTATTACAATTTTTAATAATTGCAATTGGATGCAGTTTTCAATTCTAATAAACTTTGGTTACAATTTGAGATATTATAAAAAAATAAAGGTACTTCACTTTTAAACAAAATTGGTACATTTTTTGAAACCTAGTAGGTATATAGTTGGAAGAGTTACATAAATACTTATTATACAATTTTTGATGCAATGGCATAAGCATATGCAGTTTTTAATTCTCATTACTTCTATTTGATAACAATTTTAGATATTAAATATTAACAAAAATAAAGACACTTTAATTCGTAATCAAAATTCCTCGTCTACAGTTAAAAAAGTGACATGGAATGATTAATGTCAACTTTTCAAACCATGCAAATCTGTTTATGAAGAATAACTTTTTCTCATTAAATTATTAATAAAAAGAAATCGTTTGATTTATGAATATACACGCTGTATGTAATGTAATATAAATATTAATTAACATTTATATTGATTCATTCAGTTAATACCAACAACTCCACCAAAGCTTACTGTATATGAATGTCGATAAAAAACTTTTTCCCGATTTTCAAAAAAACGGTACGAGCTATGTTATTGAAAAAGAATTCTGGGACTACTTCGGGATCCCCCGGAACTAATCCAATTTCTTTTTAATTTATTATGCCCCATGTTCCGAACAGAAATTTTTTCCATATTTTTAATACTAGTGACTCCACCAAATTTTATACTGTACCTACAAGAAAGTCCGTAAACAAGTTTTTCCGATTTTATTATCTTTTCGAGGCGAATGTATTGTTTCCAGTAGAGAACCTTTATCAGAAACAATATAGTGCCTTGCGATCAATGGATTGTAGACTCTCTAAAAGATACTATAGAATTTCTATGACAGGTTTTAGTCAACCCAAGAATTTTTTCATGTGATTTTTTTCTTAGGAATCGCAGGGAAACATCGTTATATACAATGGGACTCCCGATTTGCGATCTCTGTGGGCTAGTTTTCCCTAAAACTCCTAGACGGCGATATTCATTTCGCATTAAAAGTATAAATCTATAGTTTTTACATAAACTAAATACCTATACTCATGACCATTATAAACTACCCATTTCTTTTAGTACAATACAGAATATAACTAACATTTTTAGTAAGAAAGAGTTTCCTTGTCTTACAACCAAATTGATTTAGATGTGAATGGATCAGTAAATGTTTTCAATAAATTACATTTGCAATATACAGGAAGTAGGCTCAATAATCTTAGATTTGCTGATGATGTCTTTCTTACCATCTCTGCCCACGTCTGTTTGATGGGTGCACTGAGTATACCACGATGTAGTCAAGCCGAAGGATTAGTGTGTCGGGCTACCAAACTAGTCAGTGTAAACTATGCTAAGGTTTTTAATACCTACTAAGGGAAAAGCATGCGAAAACGTTAAGGCCTGAAAACAGAAACGATAATGGAAATCAAACAATATAAAATGATATAAAATCATGGAACAAGAAAGACTAATATAAGTGTAAAAACATGTAATCTGTTCATTGGCGGCGACGAAAAAAGTTAAATGAAACAACAATCATGCCAATTGTATATACGTATTATTTTTTGTGAGAAAGACAAGCATGAACTAGTTCAGCCTGGCATGAGAACACTAGTAAGTTCACCAGAAGACAGAATTCAATCGATGAGGTACAGTACATTGATTGTGCTATGATGCAAGTAACTATCAAACTATAAAAGTGCAAAGTACATATAATTAACCGTCCTATATGCTCGCGACATGTCAAGTAGAAAAAATGCAAAAAATGGAAAAGAAAGTTTTTTTCAACTTGAATACACTATAAACAAAATATCCAGAAACAAAAAGTTTTTCCTGATAGAGATTTTAACTCAAAGATGTACCCAACAAGTACTTCAAATAAATACCACATACTTTCATCACAATTCCTAATATAATTCATAATACAAGTGTCCAAACATCAGTTAGTGATTTCATAATTATGAACCGAACTACCTAAATATTTGCAAGAAATCCTAGATGTGAGAATGTCTGCAAAAAAACACTAAAACACCAACAATTATTCCACAGAGAAAAAGTAACAGAAGAGTGGCCGAACAATCAGAATTATACCGATATTCAAAATGGGCTATAAAGAAGAAGCAAAGAATTACAGAGGAATAACACTACTGAGCACTGTTCTCAAAGTGGGTATTCACAAAAATACTAGTCCAAAGAATTCAATTCAAAATAGGAACATACGAGGAACAACAAGGTTTCTGTCAAAATAGATCTGCTACAGCCGCAATCGTAATAAACATAGACGACGAACCAGACTTGAATGCGCACTGTAATTCTAAAACAAATAAGACTAATAGATATTGTAGAATAAGAATAAGACTAATAGATATCGTAGAATCTTGAACCACATACATCTGAATATTAACAGATCTAAATAATATAAGTAAAGCACCCTGAAGCTTTCTGAAAATGGAAAAATAATACTTAATAATAGTAAAGAGTAGACACTGCACTAATAAAACCAAGAGTTAAAGTTATATACCTAATCCTAAACGATAGACAGGATCACAATAATTAAGAAACTGAATTTTCAAGAAAACTCTCGACCCTCCCCTGCAATATAGAAGCAATGCATAAAAGAAGAATTTAAGGTGGAAGACGTAGTTATATGGATAAGTTCAGGAAGAACAGGATGGACCAAAACAGAATCTCAAAATAGGCTAAACTAAAGAGTTGAAGACTCCCACTTTGACCTCCTAGGAGATGATTCGAAAGAAAGAGCTGAACAAAGAAAAAAATATAAAAATAAATTTAACGAAACCAAAACTCATGGGTATTAGATCCCCGGGACAGAATGTAACATTTAAGAAACGAACAGCTGGAAGAAATAGAAAATTGCCTAGTTAGGACATAAAGCAGAAATTAACAGAAGAAGACTTAAAAACTTACAAAGGACCACGATAAAACCATGCAGAGCTGAACAAAGAAAAAAGAAGCGGTATAAAAGAAATAACAGTTTGCGTCAAAAGTTTTGATGAAACCAAAACTCATGGATATGTAGATCCCCGAATATAGTTACTGACAGAATTAACGGTTATTTAAGACAACCAAAAATGCATGCATGACTGCCAGATTCATGATTTTTACATGAATCGTATCTACAATCGCACAGTAGGTATCTGTAAATTCTGTCAAATGTAATTGGCCAATTGCAACATAACAAGGTATTTGACTTAGTAGGTACCTATTGGGAAATAATTTTAAATGGTGGATTACAATACTGTAATCACGCTATTTTCAGACTTCCCGGAAATATCCGTGTTTTCGAATAAAATAACTTCCAATGTTTTTAAAACATAAACTACTTGTCAAAAACGCAGTTATACTGTCAGTGGTCACGTGACATGTGTGAGTTATTACACCAGTAAGTACCTACACGATAATCCAAACGTAACTAATTTTATACTTTTTCTAATATCTTTATATATCTCAACCGATTTTCTTCATTTTTGTTTTGTTTAGAAGCTACTGACGACCTTCAGTGCAGAATGCTAATATTAATTTATAATATTGGTTCATTCATTAAATAAAATATAATAAAAATTCATTATTTACGTCCACACTGTCAACGCCAAACAACTGACAATGCCGCCTATTTGATCTGTGCCTGTGGTACGGTCGCCACCAGACGGTCAAAACTCAAAACATTGAGTAATTATATATGAAGGGAGCGATCGTTAGATATGTTCTTAGAGCATGTACTTCTGGAAGTGGCATGCAAGCGTTGTTATTCTTTAGTGGTAAAATAGTCAGTGCAGTAACTTTCATATTAAATATTCTGTTTTTAATGTGAATTTAATTATTTGATTAATATATTATTATCACAACCTTCCAGAAGGTGTTGTGTAAAAAATTGTCAGACAGTGGACAATAGAGAATGTATTAAATATTTAAGTTCTCCTAGGGTTGTTGGTCCTCTCTTTTCTTTAATATTCCTGAACTTGATTGAAACCGCAAATGACAAAAACTTGTAGGTTGCAAAGAACAATCTTCTAATTATTATATCGAATATTTTCCTATTAGCGGTTCCAGCCAAAAATTTGTAGTGTCGTCCATTTGTCAAAAATATTTCGAATACCGATATTTGATTACATTTTTATTTTCTTTTTATTTCAATATGAGTGAACAATTTTGATCATTACATCTACTTCTCCGATTTCTCCACAACTCTGTTTCTTATAAAACAATACTTTTTCAAATTCATGAAATAGGGTGGAATTTCGACAACTGGGCGATCACTAGTTTATTTTATTTTACAATAAAATGGTATACAAGTGGTATGTCGGGCCGCAATTTACAAATAAATCTAAATATTGTTTTCAAGAAGTGTTTTGCCTGTGCCCGGAAACCGTAAAATACGTAAAGATTATTGTTTTTATGTCCAAAAATCACGTTGATGCAATTACTAGTTGTATTTAAATTACCATTGACAAATCCCTATCCATAAAACAGAATTTTCAGCTTCAAATTTTAATGACAACCTATAAACTAACTCTAATAAGTAGTATCGTTTTTCTGCTTAAAAACGCATTCGAATGCTTTGTAATAAGTGGATGCTGTGCATGTCTTAGTACCTAGTAAAAAATGTATAATTACACACACAATGTAAAATAAATTAGGTAAGATTGCACCGGGTGTTCGTAACTAGTCTCATTTTGATTCTTTTTTAAAAATAATTTATCGTGAAGTGTAAATAGGAATAATTTTAAATCGTATGCACTACTGATAGTACTGATTGAACCATGTGTTTTGGCACATCGACTGTCTTATTTAATTAACTTATGGCTTACATAGCTGTACTAGCGCTTTTCAAAAATTTTAACTCGTTACTTTGGACTCATCAGTCATGACAGTCATGACAATCAAATACGAAATATTTACTGAGTTTTCTATCACTCACTAAATGTGTTTGATCATCCTAAGCTATTTTCTTAACTAAAACAAATATTAATACAAAATGTTGTTGAAATAAATTTACTATTACCAGATATAATGATTTCTATGGCACTTAGGTAGTATGTTTACTAATCGGATTTACCTAATATCTAATTAGTTTTCACCCTCAAAAAATTTCCATATAAACAGATTCTCACAAACTTGGTTTTCCAGATATTGATAAAAGATATAACTAGATATTCATGTTTGGGTGCTTGAAAATTAATAAATCGATCAGCTCCCTGTCGTAGTGCCAACCCTTATTGAGAAGATATTTATCATGAGAAAGCCTTTGAAGTGTCCGAAATGCACTTGTGTTGACAGAAAGCACGTGTTAGTTGAGTCAAAAACCACAAGGGTGAAATTCTAGTGTCATCAACATCCTCTTGGCCAATATCTGACTGTCGACTGTATTTGTTCTCACTAAATGTCAATTGAGAGAAAACGAGGCAATTGAAAATGGTATAGATAATCTCTCACTTTTTGAAAGTTGATCCTAGCGTACCTACTTATATTAGTTTTATGAGAATCCAGCAATTACAATAAAATTCATTAGAATTGGTTAGTGTATTAACTGCAATACACTCGTACTAAGAAAGTATTTTCCACAATGTTTCCAGAAAAATAAAACTCACATTTTGAACATTCAAAATACGTAAGCTATGAAAGTAAGTCATTTTTGTATAGATACGTTATTTTTTATAATCGTTTGGAAAATTATGTATTATACAAATTTTTCTGTTTAAAGAACATCCATATTTGGTGCCGTAATTGGTACACTGGGAAAAGATTATTTTAGTGCTACTACTTTTTTTTAAGACTAGTCAGTTCATTATTCGATAGTATTTATACATACTTTAGCATCTACAGAAAATTTATGCCGGGAGGTGGCTCTTTAATCATCCGAACCAGATACATCTACATCTTGAAAACCAGCCAGTCCTTTTCGATCTGCAAGATGATTGCATGGGTGGTAGACGTCTATCAATGCTGACCTCACTCGCTTTTGCAACCAATTTACCTTCAATTCATCCAGTTAATTTTCCATAGTTCTAGTACATTGCTCTAGATTAATTATGGGTATTCTCTAGGTTCTGAAGTAATTCTTTCTGAATCCCCTTCACCTCTGGAATTCTCGTCACTGCCATTAAAATCTTCTAGGCTCAAATCCTATTGGTTCTTCTCTACAACATCGAATTAGAAGTTACATTTGTCGCTTTTAAAATCCCTGGGTCTTTCCTTATCGGGAGCCACTCTATCTCTGCTAATGAGAATCCCGGTTGAAGATTGTCAAAGTTTTCAGTTAAGCCATACGATTACTGGTAAGTCTAGTCAATAAAGGTTCTTACCCAAAATTCTTACTACGTTATTCCTCGAATCAAACGTGAACGCATGCACTCTAATGCCAATAAAACTGTATGTAAGATGATAGATTCATCTAACCGCAGTTCTACATCTGCCGGTGCCGATTTAAAGCTACATAGTGTCGATGGATACAGCACTAATAGTGTCGATTATTATGTACCGATCTTTGCCATTGGCAGTACCTTGGATGATATAACTGCCGTAATCTTCACAGAATCCGCTTCTGGTTGCTGCTCTAAGCGTAGATTGTTAACATCAAATTGGCTGTCTCTACGTACCAAGTCTTTAAGTGGTCTAACTCTGTAGTCCCTTTTAAAATGGATTGAGGGTTCACACTCAATGGTGTAATTACTCTGTGTGGTCTGCTCGAAAATGCATTTTTCGTAACTCGGATAAAGATCAACCAAACATGCCTTCCATCTAGCTACTTGTCTCTAGGTGCCCGTGATCTAATGAAACTGTCCTCCTTAGTCTGGACAGTTTCATTACGGATTCAATTTACAAAATTTAAGGGAGGGCTTCGGTACAATCTTTTATGCACTGACTAGAAGATCTTTGTTCTCTCTAATTCTATCAGTAAAATCTTGAGTAGCAAACTGCTCTCTTCAGATGCATCTAGATATACAAGATTTATGACACGCCGAGGAAAACTTGCAAAATTTGATCTGAGTTAAACTTGCTAAACATATGACTCAGACATTAGTTTCTTGACAATACTGAAGTTAATTTATCAAATCTCTCTGCTGTGTTTCTGGAATGATTTGGAATAGTTCAATCACTTCAGATTGTCTTTACTCGTGGAGCAGAAAGAAATCCATAGATAGTGAGAGTTATCACACTACAGTAGGTACCTTGAACATTTCCCTTAAAGGTGTTTTTTTCGAAATTATCAATTTCTACTTGAACTTGAGTACAAGTTATTAGTCTAAGAGATAGAGCTGGTTTTTGCTCGTTTTGTATAATTTGTCTTTAATATATCAGCAAATGAATAAATCCAGCGGCATTAAATACGGTAAACGTGGTGGCCATCTATTCGATCCATTAGTCCCAAGCCAGTTGCTTCTAAAATGAAGAAGTAGTAATTTGGTGACATGTCAAGTACTGTGAGAGGGTGCTCTATCTCTGTACTTGATGATCATTTAGCGACAAGTGGTCTACAAATTTTTCGATAATATGCTGGTTTATTATTGCCTGATAATTTTCCTTCATAAATTTGATAGGTTAAAATATGATGAAACACCCTGATTTTGGATATTAATGGTACGCCTAGGATTGACATCGGACCGCCAGTGCTCGTTGTGTTGATTGAAAATTTCAGCAAAACTGATATAAACTTCTTCGGTCAAATAATCTTGCTAAATTTTTTTCAATTTTGAAACGTTTACTCGATGATGAGCATGACCAAAAAAAAATACCATTTCCACACCTTGTAACTATCCTCGGTTATCACTTCCACTGGCGCCTGCCTAGAAACGTGATGTAGTTCAGGAATTGAACTTAATACGATACATTCTGTCCATTTTCAAGATGACGAGCAAAATCCCGCTCTCTCTCTTGCCTTGTTCTTGGTTTTCGTTAAGATTAATTTAGATTGGATTGTTTTTAACTTTCCTATCAGCTAAATTTTTCACTGTTTGAATTTCTCTTTATACTTTGTCGTAACGCAATTAACCAAACATTTTACTAAATAAACTTTATTATTTACCTCTAGGCCTAATTTCAGTTTAATTATTTGATTATAGACGGCGTCGTTACCTTCTGGTTGAAGTTTATTGAAATTTGTTTGGTTATCTCGTTGAACTATAATAAAACATAGTTGACCATCTTGCCATTTTTCCTCTAACATTTCAATTTAATTTGCTTTTGATGTAATAAGATTTTGTTACGCTTCTTTCATTACTCTAATGGGATTTTTTTCTTCAACCTCCTGCTTTTTATTCCTACTGAATCTGTTGCCGTTATGCATTACTTTCTGTTCACTTTTTTATTGGACTAACTCACCACAATATTAGTTGGCATTTAGGCCATTTGTAGGTAAAGATTTCCTTCCAGCTATTTCGAGGCTTTCTCAAAAATGCCTGACCTCTGCCGGCCAGTGGAGCTGTATGGCCAGGGGCGCATTTGGTAACAATATGTAGTGTAATTCAAAAATTTTAACACCAATACAACGCTTCTGATATACAAAATTTAAATTTAGTTTATATCCTTTACTTTTGTTGTGTTTAGGCAATATTCTTATTTTGTATTGCTTACTTACCATTATGTGCAGAAGTTTAAACATACAAAATTGGTACCCAGACCCAGTATTTCAACTGCTACACGTAAGCAAATCAAAATGTACCTGTAAGGTTGATAGTAATAAGGAAATTTGCAAAGAATGTGTTAATAAAAAAAGTATTATAAGAAAAAAATTACTTACAGTTAAAAAAAATAATAGCCAGCTGAACTGAAAAGTTAATTAGTAGCAGTAACTTTCGTATTAATTGCTTGTCAATCAGCCGACAATAGAGTATATATTAAAGATTCGAGTTTTCATAGCGTTATTTTAGTATTTATGAACTCGATTGAAACTGCAAATGATGGAAATTATTAGCTTGCAAAGAACAATCTTCCAATTATTATATCAAACATTTTACCAGAAGCGCTCGCAAAATTTTAGGTGGATCACACATTTTTCAAAATTATTTGGATCAACTATATTTGATTAAATTATCATGTATTTTTATATTTATTAGATTTATCAATATGACGTGAACGATTTGGGCGGGGGGCATGACGCCTACTTCTCTGATTTTTTCTCACCTTTATTTGTCATAGAAATATACTTTTGACTTAAGAACCTCAATAATGATCACAATTTGATGAAATAGGGTGGAAATACGACCACCGGGCGACAACTAGAACATATAAATATTTAGAAAACAAGTTATTCTATTCAACAGTAAACGAGATTGATCATAAAAATGTATTTTTCTTAAAAGTAAAATACCTTATTTTCGCCAATATCCAAAAAGTTAATTAGATAATTAGATTTGAAAACTGCATCCAGTTAAGCCATTACATCATTAAAAATTGCAAGATAAATACCTTTTAAAAATAGTTTTTCTGAAGTCCGTGCCAAGTTAAGGTGAAATCAACTTGAGAGTACATTTATGAGTTGTACTTGGCAACTTTGCTGTTCAACTTGCCACCGACTTCAGAAAAAATATTTAATTGTCGCAGAAAAAAATAGTGTTTGCTTTTTAGTAAAGTTCCTTTTTGAAATCATTTTTTTAAATGTATTTATTGTTATCTATAATCTATAAATAAACAATACTCGTTCTTAGTTTTTGAATATGTTCTTGTGAATTTCGGCAATCAGATGATTTTTGCTTTTATAATGTGAATTTTTGTAATTATCTGAAAGCAAAATTTTTAAAAATGGAGTTTGTAACTACTAGAGGTGGGGATAGAATTTTTTCGTTGTAGGATATAAACAGAAAATTTAAGATTGGCAATTCTCTGATTTTTTTATAAATATGTGTATCTGAAATAATAAATTTCAAAACGTTTTTCTTTTTCGACGATGGTAAAAATATAAAATGTTATGTTGATTCAGAATTAACAGTTCATGCATTTCCGAAAGCATGGCTCAGCTATTTTCTTTTCTCACATCGATATCTTAATAAATAAACATTTTGAGAAGTTGTATCCAAGTTTAACTAAAAAGCAAACAGTATACTAAATTTAACATGAATTTTTCATAAAATCAGTTTGCGAGCATATTATTCGCCTCGGTTGTTCCTTACATCTCAGTTCGACAATAATATGGATATTTATTCATGTGTGTTAGTCGACTGGATGGATGGGATGCCTACGTTTGTAGCAAGGACGCAGGCGATGTTGGAGAGATTTCTCCACGGGGCGAATTTGGGGTTGGCAGGGCGACAACGCCCTGGAGGCAGCGGTCAATACGGCCGGCGCGTGCGCAACATGCCCTTCTATCTAACCTCGGGCTACTTCTACGTATACGCACATTTCCAGCTTGATTTACTCTCGCGCCAAATTGGTGTGCATCTTTCAAACAAAAGATGTTCATTCCCGAAAGGGAGAGATTGTAGAGTTGTTGAGATCGGAGACAAGATTAAGTCTTAAACGCGAGAACGAAATTCAGTATGTTAAATATAGAAACTTGAGATATAGCAATTGTTTGTAAAGATGAACTGAAGTGGATTTATAGAGGATTTTAAGGTTGTCCAGCTAAGGCGATTTTATTTATAGTAATTGAATTACTTGTGGCTAGCATTTTGTATCAAAAAGAGGCACTGTTGGCACTGTTATATAATAATAATAATAAATAATCCCATGTGGTATCCGGGTTAGAATAGCACCATGATATCTACCGCCTGCCGGAAGCGGCTACTAAAGGGGCGGCTGTCCGCTGACCTACTACCTAGCCTTCCTCCCTTCCCCAAAATCTACACGGGATGATCTGGTTTAAATCATTTCCTCTGGGAACTGACAACCCCACGGTTCCAAGTTACCCGGGTCACCAGGGTCAATTGGTGACACCACCCATGAAAATGGAACTACGGAGTAGATGCCCCGGAAAAGAGCCGCTGCCTCGGGATCACCCGGGGCATGCCTGGAGCCGGCGCTGGACATGACAGCATGCGGGACATCGGTGGCAGGGTGCTGAGGAGGCGGGCCCCTGTCGTCCAAAGAGCTACAGCCCAAGAATCACAACAACACTCACCAATACGGTCACAGAATCAACGTGACCATCACCAACGGAGTCAAACGAGAACGAGAACTCCACCCGCAGAAAATGTTGCGCAGGATCAACAGGACTAGCGCCATGAATGAATTTATAATGCGCACGAGCCTTGGCCAGGATAAGATATTGACAAATACTCCATTGAGAATTCTGTCGTGAGTACCCAGAGCTTCAAGTTACCGAACAGAAAGTTGCAGATCGACATCGTGTCATCTTAAGAAATGGCCTTATTTCACCTGATCAACTGGACGAAATAAAGAGCGGACGAGACTCAAGAACATCAACAAGAACAGCCCGCCAACGATGACCTGCTTGAGAAAATCCGAGCAGAAATGGAAAGAGCTCTTATAGAGTTTAGTGGAACAGATCCATTGAATAGACCAACTCTTCCCAAACTAAGATCTTTTAAGAAACTGGGTGTCGTCTTGCAGGCTATGAACAAATTTATCTTCCAAAACTGTTTTAGGTGCCAATACGTTAGGTCGCTACACACAATCATCTACTGTGCTGCAATTTCCTTCTGCAAAACAATTGGGATCGCAATAAGACCAAAGCAAGACCCTCCCCAATTTAGACAAACACCTAGAATACCACCTTGGCAAAGAAGGCTAGAAGGGAAAATTAATTCTCTTCGGAAAGACATTGGAAGACTGACCGAGTACCAACGAGGGGTCAGGAACAACAGAATAGAAAGACTTGTTAAGAATATCATGGACAATAACCGAATATACTCCCAGTGGGATGGAAAAAACGTCACATCTCAGCAGTGTCTGGACAGTCTACGACAAAAGCTCTCCATCTACACAAGTCGATTGAGAAGGTACAAAACCAGTAACCAACGGAAACTAGACATCACACTATTCCGTAAATCAGAAAAAGGGTTTTATAGAAAACTCAACAACATCAATAATAATGAAACTCCTAGTTATCCCAGTAAAACGGCCATCGAGCAAATCTCAAAAACACAACTTTTCACAACAGTTTCCCATAACTCCAGGGCAAACTGGATTCATGAGGAGGAGGCTGCATTTCAGAATTGTGATCCAACATAATGAAACACCTCCATAACTGGAAAGCACCAGGACCAGATAGTGTGTAGAATTACTGGATAAAGAAACTTTACGCCACCCACGAGAAATTAACAGAACTTATTAATGACATAATTAACCATCCACACAAGATGTCTAGTTTTCTTACGCATGGTTCTACATACCTCTTACCAAAGGATAACCTATGTACACAGGACCCAGCAAAGTATCGACCAATCACTTGCCTCCCAACCTTATACAAACTTATAACGTCGTGCATTAATCATCGCCTTTTCAGACATTGTGAGCTGAACAACTGATAATTGATTCCATTGTCTGCAATCAACTAACTAACTTTGGGTTCAGTCTCAAGCACAACAACCTACAAGCATTGAAGATAAACAATTTGTTATACATGGACGACTTAAAGTTGATGGCAGCTACGAAACAACAGCTGCATGATATGCTTAAAATAGTAGAATGGTTCTCTAGTGACATCCATATGCAATTTGGCCTAGACAAGTGCCGAATTATTAATATAGTTAAAGGCAAAATACAGCAGGGGCGAAATGAGAGATGGCACCTCAATTGAATCTATGGGGGAAGGACATACTTATAAATACCTTGGAATAAAGCAGGCTCAACGTATTGATAACTTGACCATGAAAAAGGACCTAACAGCAGAGTTTTATAGAAGGGTAAGACGACTGTTGAAAACCAAACTAAACAGTTAAAATCTGTTTCAGGCTATTAAGACCTATGCATGTTCAGTGCTCAGTTACTCTTTCGGTATAGTTAATTGGTGCAAGACTGACATTTAACATTTATAACGATGAGTTCGAGTTTTACTAACAAAAGCTCAAAATCACCATCGAAAGAGCTCTGTCAAATGTACAACTTTGCCACGGTATGAAGGAGGAAGAGGATTGGCAGATCTAAGCAAACTACTAGATCAACAAGTTTCTATTTTTCGTAGTCATTTTCAGAAACTCGCAGAATTTTCTGATCTACACAGAGTCATCTGTCAGGTTGATGACTCAACACCACTACGACTGACACGACAACACGTCCAATTACACCACCAGACCACTGATCAAAAATTGCTGAAATGAAAAGAGAAGCCTCTTCATGGAAGACATATAAATGACGTCAACCAAGATTATGGCGACAGTGCAGCGTCGAACTACTGGTTGATTTCTGGTCATATGTTTCCTGAAACGGAAGTCTTTATACTGGCAATCCAAGATCAAATAATTCCCACTAAGAACTACCTAAAGTGCACCGTTAAAAAACCCTAACAACGACAGATGCAGGTACGGTTGCCAAACATCTGAATCTATCCAGCATTTCACAGGAGGTTGTCAAGCGTTCGCAGCACCTGAATAAAAAGAACGACACGATGCTGTGGCAAAAATACCGCACCAGGAACTAGCACTGAAACTTGAACTATCACAGTCGATGAGATTACCATACTATTAATACAAACCAGAATCTGTTTTAGAAAATAACAACTGCAAGATGTACTGGGACCGCACGATACTGACAACTTTAATTGACATATTCCTAACAACAATAATATAAATATCAAGCGCTATGCGTGCCTTAGAGGGAGTGTGCTGCCATACATTTCATTGTCAAGTCGGGGATAAAGGACTTATTAATAAGATAATAAATAGAAAAAAAAATTACAATACAAGACTTGGGCGAGTTTCAGCTGCAGGTTACCTTCTAACTGTTTTTACAACTAACCCTATTTTTCTATCCCAATTTTAGGGTTCCGCACATTCGATAAACAGAAACCCTCATACAATGACTGGATCGAAAAGGTTGCCGTTTGATAACAGTACAAAATTTGGTGACCTGATCAGAAACACATAGCGTAAATGAAATTCGAAACCATTGAGTCTAAAATTAAACTGGGAAAAAGGCTTGGTCAAAATTTACAGAAAAAAAAAATAAAGCGAAAATCATAATTTTAATTTTGACGGTCAAATTATACAACTAATGAAGAATATATTTTTTTAATTTATTCAAACGTATTATATAATATAGCAGATTATGAGAAATACATTATCATTTTTAATAATTGGTTTAGTTAGCTAGTAACGGCCCGAAGAACGAACCGGACCAAGGGCAGAATATAGCAATGGAATGTGAGCGTACGATTTGAGAAAATTGCCATTGATGTCGCTGGTCCATTCCTTGAGTTTGAGAGGGGTAGCAAGTACATCCTGGTAGCTATGGATTATTTTAGTAAAACGTCTGAATGTCATACCCAATCAGAAGGCAACCACGGTGGCAACAGTGTGGGTGGAACACCTACTCAACAGGTTTGGTGTCCCGTTGGAGTTACATTCGGACCAAAGCCTCGGGTCGGACCTCCAAAAAACGAGTACCGGACAAGATCTTGGTACAACATTTATTCAAGTTCTTCAGCAACAACTAGCGTTATTGGGACTAACATGTTTCCCTATTTCTGTTGGCCTATCCCTCAGGCGTTTATAACAGCATAGGACTGACTCCAGCCAAAGTACTACTCGAAAAGGAACTGAGACTACCATGTGATTTGGTCTATGGCTCACCATAAGAACCGTCCCATGCAGTTAACGATTATGCCGACCAACTCCGACAAAGAATGCTGGCCACTCACCAACTAGTCCCAATGCAGATGCGGGCAACCAACGATCGAATGAGGAGTCGCTGCGGTCCAAGACAAATTCTGTCAGGCTCCAAGAGAGTTAAGGTCTGACTATAGAACCCCCAGAAGAGTAATGGCAAATCTCCAAAGGTCACACCACTTTGGAACAAGCCATATGAAGTAGTTAAAAGAATCAAGTAGGTGGTCTGTCGCATTCGCCAAAATCGAGTGCCAAGATGAAAGTGGTTCATTTGGATCACTGCCGTTTTAGTTGAGGAAAATAAACACAAACATAGACCTTAATGCCGATTTTTTCATGCACTAAGATGAATCGACCTGCGATTTTCTGTATTCAATTGGCGACAGCGCCTGCAAAATTCGTCTGCCCTGAGTTTTTAGGTCGTTGGACCTGAATACCACAACAGCAGCGTTCTTCGTGTTCGTCTTAAAGTATTGTTACGAGAATTCATCCGATAGCTGGTGCAATCGGCCATCAACCAATTCGTGGAAGGGACATTATTCCGATAAATTCTGGGAATCCGAAATGTTTGTCTCTCAACAGGCCGACCGCTGCCGTTACTGGGAATTCCCTTAAAGCTTCCAGAACATGAAAGAGTTTCCCGATGGTTTGTGGCCTTACCAGGCAGTTCGCAGAGAAATATATAAATATGAACAGCTGGCGATAGAAGCCATTCAGTTTTCGACGGTCGTATTGTGTAGTTAAGATAAATTGTAAATAGTAGTTTCTGTGAATATAAATTGCGTTAAAGTAGTGGAAATAAAGTGAGTTGGACTGTGTTTTTAAATAAATCCAAGAACTGAACTGAACCCCAGTGTGAAAATAAAAACATTACAGTATGGTGCAAAATTTGTGACACTTTTCTTTTTAATAAATAAAATGCCTCAAAAATATCTTATTGGTTAAATGAGCAATTAATAGATATCTAATAAACAAATATTGTAGAAATACATATAATATATATTAATAAAGTTAAAAGAAGTTCTATAGCACATAATATCAAATAAATAGATAAATGAGGACTTTTTTGTCGATTTTAGCTTTTGTGTGATTTCAATTTTCAAAAAATTTAAATAATCTGCTAGACAAAAAAGATCTGTCAAGACGAAATATAATCAGAAATAAAATAACCTTGAAATTGATTAAAATTTTTAATGGTGCGTTAATTTCGGTCAGGATTTATATGTTCTTAATGTAAAAATCTTATAGTATAAAATAATACTTCAATAAAGATACACTAATATGTTAAATATTGGTTATATTTCTACAACTCAGACATTATAAAACCCTGGAGATAGGTGTCGAAGGAAAAACGATATACCTATATGTCGTGCATTGAAATTCTTCGTCGTTCCCTTTCAGAAATTAATTCGAAGGACCATTGTAGTAATAGGCATGAGGGAAAGAAGGGTACATACCACCAACAAAGGCTTTGGAATAGCGTAAAAACAAACGATCACTGTTGCTTACTGTCGAGTGAAGAGCTCTCAAAAGGCTCGTTTGCAGAACAAACACGGTCACACGACAATGGGTAGGCAACTCTCTTTGTCATCGTGCAAAATGGATTTATACAGAACTGCTTATTCCTGCTGATTTCGTACGTGGTAAATATGAATATTACAGCAAAAGCATTTATTCGATTTTTTTCTCAGCAATACTCGGGACATAGACAAGATTAATCACTTCTGTTTAGGAAAACTTCAACTGTCCCTATTTCTATTTCTGTGTCTTAATTTATTGAGTTTGTGATTTTACAATAATGTTAAACAAAAAGAAAACTCTTGATGTAGATTATATATAGTCTTAAAGGATCTCTAAAGCATCAAAAATGGATATATAAGTTTTCCTCATGACTTTAAAAAAATAATCTTTATTTCACCAAAAATTCACAATCAATAAATTATTTTTTATTGTGGTGATTAATTTCAAGAGAATTTACCTATTAATGATGTCAATTTAAACGTTGTAACACTGCCCCTTCTTTAATTCTGATCGTCCCCGATCAGAATTTCCTGTCCATCATAGGGAGTCGATCCAAATGTCCCATCCCAGGCTGATGTGAGCTTTGGAAACTTGCCCCTGCTCCTCTGAGGATTGTATAGCCAGACCTTACCTCTCTCTTGGAACCCGACTGAATTTATCTTGAGTTCGTAACATGTCTTCATTCGATTCCTGGTAATCAACATCTGCGTCCGGGCTAGTTCGTCTATGGCCAGCATACGTTGTATTTAAAATAATGTCGATTTTATTGTATACATCTATTCTTTTGTAAATGGGAGAATTCTGAGACTCTTTTGTTCGGTAATAGTTATTTCTTTTCTGCTCTCTTGTTCTCAAATTGTGATAAACTTGATCTTTATTTAACTGTAATTTCTTTTTAACCTTGATTAAATTATTTTGCATCTTATATATCAGCTTTATTATATTTAATTTTTTTAATATTTTATATTTAAGTAAGGATAGTCTCAGTATAATATTTCAATACCAATATTTTAATCCATTGAGAATATAGTTTTTACACTCTTATTCTGGGGTCTTTGTAATTTTTTTAAGAAGTCTCTACTAGTATTTCCATATAGTCATTTACGAAAATACGTCACAAAATTAATAGTAGAACAAAATCGACATCAACGTGTTCTTATGATAAAACTTGACTAATTGACATAAAATTCAACATTTTGTATCGATGAGTTTTTGTTTTTTAACAAAAATACAGAGAAAAATCAGTAACAATTTTTTTTTAACTTTTACACAAAGTCCACCGATAAAACAGTGTTTGCTCCTATGGCCAATGTTGAAGAGAAATGAAAAACCTACAAAATGAGCTAATATATGCTCAACTTTGCTAATTGGTTTCTTAGATAATAGAACATTTACCCAAAATTCCAAAAAAATAGAAAATCGTTTATATTTTTTTTCATTTGATTTGATTTTTCCTTGATGTATTTTCAAAATCAACTAAACTATACTTTCGGTTTGATGTTTTTCTTTCCATTTGATGGGATAACTAAATTTTAATCTATAACACAACAAACATAAATTACGGCCTTGACAGAACCAGCGTTCCACAAATAAAACACGAGATGGCGCAAATGCCTATTGTCAAAGATACTTTACTAGCGTATAAGGATATAGTACCACCCCTTAGCAATTTTTCGAATGAACTCGTCCAAATATTTTTTTTACGGAACGGCCAAATATTTTCAATACTTATATGTATCTATACTGTAAATTTTAGAAAAGTGAGATGAGGGATCTCTAGATCAACTCTTCTACTTTCCAACGGTGGTTTACTCATAATGATAGGGTCATCCGGAGAGGTTATATGGCAATTCAAAAAATTATGTCTTCCATAGGATTGACTGAAATTTTGCAAAAACTACCAGGGCCACAGTATTTTTTTTTTAACATAAATTGTGTATGAGACGATCTATCGCTATAGTTAATAAGAATGTTTTAGCTATAAAATAAAAAAATATATAAACGATTATTTTTGGAAATTTGGATATATGTTCCATTATCTAAGAAACCAATTAACAAAGTTGAGCGTATAGTAGCTCATTTTGTAGGTTTTTCAGTTCTCTTCAACATTGCCCATAATAGCAAACACGGTTTTATCGGTAGATTTTTGTGTGAAAGGTAAAAAACTAAATTGTTACCGATTTTTTCGTGTTTTTTTGTTAAAAAACAAAAACGCATCGATAAAAAAAATGTTGAATTTTATGTCGGTTAGTCAAGAGTTTTATCATTAGAACACGTGGATGTCGGTTTTTGTTCTACTATTAATTTTATCAAAGCTCTTTTTCTCCGTAAATGACCTGAGCTTTAGTAGTAAATACTGAGATGAGTTTCTACAAAATTATTAAATAATAAGTATTTTTATTAAGCATATGTCTACATCTTATAGCTCCGAGCTTTGAAGCTACTGGATCCACTATATTATCTATATGCACATTCCAAATTCGTTTATCTGTAATTATAACGCCTAAATATTTAGATTGTTGTACCTTTTTGAGAATGTTGTCATTTAGTTTAGTCACTGGATTTGAACTTAATTAATAACCATATACACCGTTTTTTCTACATTAATGGTCAATTTAGTAACATCTCTCTCTCATTTTTATTTCATCAGGGTAAAGACCATTTTGCATTACAAAGCTATCAAACATTGTAATTATGTTTTTTTTGTTATGTCAATATCTGGTGCACAGACATCTTTTAGTTTAACTTCTCTTACTTCCGTTATGATTCTTTCATTTAGCATTATGCTTTCTACATTGCCGTCTTCTTCAAATGTTAGACAAACTCATAGTGGAAAATTTTTCGCCAATTGTTCTGCTGTATTTACCTAAAAAATGTTTGTTTCGACTGCATATATTATTAAGTATTATCCATGCTTTTCATCAATCTCCTTAGACTTCCTGGAATTTTCTCTTTGCATATTGTTTTTGTAGTCTTTCTATCCTAAGTTTGTTTACTTCATTTCTGATTTTTTAAATTCACTTTTACTATATTCATTGCACATTCGTGTCCATCTCACATATTAATTTATTTGGTTTCTTTAACTTCGTTAATATTAATCTGTTATCCAAATATTCTCATTTTTTATTCAAATTGTATGCTGTTTGGTACTTGTCTTTTTACAGCCATTTATAACGTTAAATAGTTCTTGAAATATTTTACATTCATTTTCACTTTGATATTTACTTCAGTTGTCCAATTGTTAAGATCAAAATAATTTCTTTGTATTTTCTGTTTAATATTTGTGGTACAAATTTTCTTCAATTCTGTGTACATGATTTTATGGTCAGAAATTACATTATCTTCCAACCCTATATTGCTATGCAATTTTGTATTTGTTATGACTTGATTTAATATTGATGCAATGTTTTTCTTGCTTCTATCAGGATTTCTCCTTATGGTATTGTATTGTATTTAATGTCTACAACAAAACTTATTCCATCTTTTACAAAAATACATGTACCGCCTCCCTTCATTTTTCGGCAATCATGGACAGCTGTATAATCAGAAATCTTAAAATAGTTTGTTTCGATAGCATATATTCATGTTTCTGTTAATATTAATAAGTGTATTGACTGTTGACTTATTAGTATTATGTCCAAAGGGTCATTTATTTTATTCCTTATCTAAGCTTCTTATGTTAATATATAAAATGTTTCATTAGCCGCCATTGTTATTATCTAATATTTGGCTTAATATTACAGAATTACTATTCCTAAATTTTCTACAATTAGGTACTCATATAATCTAAGATCAACATCAACTCTCTTGAACAACAGTTGGTTTTGCTCGATAAGGTCTTTATTAAAGTATATATTTAAATTTTCAACTTTCAGTCCACATTCGTTTAGCTTTAGCTTTATCTCTTTTAAGAAAAAAGAGCTTTATTATCACCATTTTCATCCTGTTCCTCCCTCAAACCAATTGTGGATCCGCCACTGCTTTTTTTACAAGCCTTGTTAATTAAGTTGTCAATGAATTTTAGACCATTTAAACAAAAAAGGTCTTTTAGCTATATCTCATCCAGATAAAATATACACCATATTTTAAGGCCCATCAAAAGCTTTTAAATACCACAGGTTTCACCAAAATGGGTCCAGTAGTTCTTGCGAATAAGTACTCCAACAAAAAATTGACAATTTCATTTTGATATGGGTATATCTGGTTTCTGAATGATACTTGTTTTCAATGTCTAAGTGCTTCTTGGCAAATAACACCACAGTTTAAAGAAAATTGCTGTATATTCCAAACGTTTCGGGGTCTAGATCAGACACCGTTGTCAATGGTTAAGAAACTACGGATTAAAAAGGCACAATTCTAAGATGTAAATTAAAATATTTGACAATGTGTATTATTTGATTTTTGACGTAACTAAGAGAATTTTATTTGTAACATACAGGGTAGCACAGAAATTTCTAAAGATCATATAATCATAAAGTTCCTTTCAAATTGGAAGAATCGGCAACCAGGAACGACTGAATTCTACGGAGGTAGTAGCGATGCAATCGTTTTCATTTAACAAAATTAAAGCAGACTCTTTTAGTTTTCTTTTGGTGTTGTGTTCTTCTTTGTTTAATATAACTGAATTTTGAAACTGTATTTTATGACCAAGGTCCCAAGCATGTTCACAAATTTTGGATCTTTCAAATTGTCGTTTTTTTATATAATTTTTGTGTTCGTTTATTCGAACATTCAGAGGTCTAGAGGTTATGAATGCAATTTTTTGTATTTTGAGTTGTGTTATTTGGTTTGGTTTTTGATATAATTGATTTTAGTGTATTTCTTGTTTTAAATAATGTTTTGATATTATATCTGTTTCCCACTCTTTTTAGTCTTTCTGATAGACCCTGTATGTATGGTATAGTTATTGTATTAATGTGATTATCTTGGGAGTCAGTGTTGCTTGGTGAAGTTTGATGTTGGTTGTTAGGGATTGTTTGGTATTCCATTTTGTTTAACTCGTTATTAATAAATTTATTTGGGTAATGATTGGCAGAAAGTACATTTTTTATAAACGTTTTTTCTTCATTGAATTTATTGATATTAGAACAGTTGGTTTTTGCTCTGTCATATAGCGATTTAATGATACCTTTTTTTACTGAACTGAAGTGTTTTGGTGACAGGAACATTATTGTATAGATTCACAATGTCAAAACTTGCTAGTGTGAAAGTATTTTTATCAACAAAGTTCTTTGGTCGCATTTTTGGCGAATGCACTATCTTATAACAAAGTCGCACCTAGGAGCGCCACATAAGATTCTGAAGATCTCCCTTTCAAATTCTTCCAATTTGAAAGGAAACTTTATGATTATATGATCTTTAGAAATTTCTGTGCTACCCTGTATGTTACAAATAAAATTCTCTTAGTTACGTCAAAAATCAAATAATACACATTGTCAAATATTTTAATTTACATCTTAGAATTGTGCCTTTTTAATCCGTAGTTTCTTAACCATTGACAACGGTGTCTGTTCTGGACCCCGAAACGTTTAGAATATACAGCAATTTTCTTTAAACTGTGGTGTTATTTCCCAAGAAGCACTTAGACATGGGTATATCTATTTAAAAATTAAAAAATTATAAATGTTAATATAAGAGTAAACTATTCTAAATATGTACCGTATACAGAGCAGACAATGTGTGGTCTCTGTTTGCACCACACCCTATAAAGCTTTTCCACAAGACGCGTCATTCGGATAATTAGAACAGTGAATGGTAAAGCAACCCTCGCCTCGGTTGTACGTGTTGATATCAAAAGAAAATAACGCTCATGACGCGTGTCACCGTCTGTGGTCTACAGAGACCAGAATTTAACGAATGAGTTCATTATTCCATTTCGGTCTTAAATAATGATCTGCCCCCACACAACAAACACACGCCTGGATAACAATAAAACGTACAAAACGCACGTCTTTTCTAGTTACCCATGTTATTTGTATTTCCACGAGAGATCAATTACGTTTACGAAGTTTTCCAATAATTTCAATATTACATTTTTTTTTTGTTTTTATTTATTCATTTCGAATTTTCTAAATTTTCAGTTCACAAAAAAATTTATATGCCATATAGTCTCCAGTTTTAGGTAATAATATTGAAGGCAGGGATGAACTATGGATATAAATTCAAAAACTCTAAATGTTTATTGTTGTAACTTTTTTGTTTGTGAACAATTCAATTTCTATATACTAACTTTATTTTCTGTAAACCCTATTTTTTAATAATTGTAGTTAATCCAATTAAAAAAAAGTTCAATGTTTTATTTATTGCTTTAAAACTAAGAAACAAAATTGCAATAAGACCTTTTTAATTGAAAATTTGTTAGTAGACGCGAGATGTAAGACAAAAGAATGACACCTCGAAGAGAATATAAAAATTTGTTACTTTATCGACTTGGATTGTATAGTTTCTCCATTAGAGTTAAGGCTATAGGAAATAATGATGACTTATGTTCGATTTTTACATAATGAAGAGAAAACACTCACCTTTCAAAATAAAAAAAGTAAAAATAATGCAAGATTTTAGTTGTAATATTTTTATAGAGTGGTAGTTATAATTTGATGCTACTAGGTTCTTTCTATGCCAGTGATGGATGGCGAATCTTTTGAGTTCGGCGTGTCAAAATTTTGAAAAATCGAAACATAATTTTTGTGGCGTTACACCAGTTTATAGAGCAAAATTTAAAGTATTTTCGAACATAAAATTCAACAGCAATTCTCAGTAACAGTTCATAGATAATTACTGCTAATATTTTAACAGCAAACTCGTAGAAGTAAAAGATTTAAATAATAAAAAAAACCCAAAAATACGAATTTCTTTTGTTTTTTGCTTATATATTGAGAAGTAATGGAGGAATCATAATGCCTTCTACAACAAAGTTGTAGAGAATAATAAGTCCTTCTTAATGGGGGTTTATACATCCTGATTGGATCATTTTTTACCGAGTAAACTCAGAAAAACTGATCAAAAGTGGATTTTTTCAATAAATTATAACTTTCTGGTAACTAATAGGTACTGGAATATTAGTCATCGTCAAAACGATACATTATGATATTTATATAGTTTATATGGGCTCACGATGGATACTATTGAATAAGTAGTTTTTAAACAATTCGAATTTAAATAATTTAGAGAGCTATTTTGCACATCCCACCGTATTAACGAGACTAGTCCGACAGGGATATACTAAAGATATTTTGAAAGTTCATAAATTCCACTTCAATTTGTCTATCTTGATTTTTCGCTATAATGTCGAGAAGTTTGTTTAAAATAATAGTAAACAGTCCATTAAATGTGCGAATAAGCGACAATCAGCCAGCGGTGTACTGACAATAGCTGTCAAGGTACATGGACGCATGTAAAATTTTCTCAACGTGGGGCCACAAGATGAAAATTATGGTAACTTGTATTATTATATGTTTTTTTTCTCAGCAGTTTATTACGTTTTTATTTACTATTGCTTGCTCATATTGCTCTTTTTTCATTGGTTTATTAAGATAGTGGTTACCTATATACAGTTTACTGATATTAATTTAATTACTTTTTTCCGCTGACTGGATCCACTATTTAAGCCAAATTTCAAAAGCAGTATTAATACATTTTACGGCACCATGACAAAAATCCAAGATATACGAAGTGAAGTGCTTTTTATAAGCATTCAAAATATATTTTGCATATCTCTATCGAGCTATCGTAGTTAATACGATACGTCCTGCAAAATATTTCTACAAATTATTTAAATTGCAATTCTGCTTAACGTACAATATCGAGCTTCAGTGTTATTAATCTCAACGTTATAAGCTATCACTAGGAGGCACATTAAGGTGGAACCTGTTACTACAAACAAGATATAATTTTTTTTAAGTCAATAACTTTACATCGGTTTTTTTAAGCTTTTTGTTATGAAAAATGTGGCTATCAGAATTTATAAACATTTATTTTGAAGATTTTCTAATTCTCTACAATTTTCCTACTGAGGGCATTATGAAAAGATCATTACTTTTTACACTATAAGCAAAAAACGAAAATACCCCTTTTTGGTGTTTTTAAGGCTCACATAATTTACTTCTACTAGTTTGCTGTTAAAATTGTCAGTTATGACATAAAATATTATTTACGTAATGACTTATGGGGTTTGCTGTTGAATTTTATGTCACCTGAAAATCTCTGTTGACTGCTGTACGTGTCACACATCACAGAAGTAAAGAGTAAAAAGTGCCGAGAGCGCACTTGAAGTATAACCAATGTACGTGTTTCCAGAATTTAGCATTTTTATATTAACATCAATATTAAAACAATTATTCAAATGTATTTAAAATGTATATTTGTTACGCAATAGTGTACTTGTATATGCACTTCTGTTTTCAGAATTTTATTATTAATTACATATACTAACTGTCAAAGAAATCGCAACACCCAGAAAGACATGTTTAAATTTAATATTGTTTTGCTAAAACATAGATGCTATTAGTAAGAAGTAGGTAAATGATGATTTTATTTTTTTTTTAGTTTGTTAATAATGTAATGTTTTTAATTTCACACTCGAGTTCAGTTCAGTTCTTGGATTTATTTAAAAACACGCCCACCTCACTATAATTTATTTCCACTACTTTACTATACGGCCATCGACTACTGAATCAGTGCTTCCGTCAGCTCTCCGTAATTATATATTTCTTTTTGGAATTCTTTAGAATGTCAAAGAGCAGCTGAGAGATTTCCTTCATGGACTAGACTGCTTCGAGAACTTCATCAAAGTAAGCCGCCGACCTTGATGCTCCAAACGGATTCGCCGAAATATCGGATGAATGCCGCTTCCACGAATTATCGGATGAATTCCCGCCACAATAATATGTTTGTCCACTCCCCAACAAGTATTGGCAATGATTCAATAAGGATTACTATCCCAAGCTACATATATTTCATGTCTTAGAACCTCCAAAGTCCGTTTGGGCTAAAGGTAAATTTCCAAGCCTTCTACCCATCATATATCAAACATGTTGTATGGTCGAAAGATCGGGAAATCTATATAAAACGGAGAAAACATACTATCTAAAACGATATATTTCTTTATATTTTTTTTCAAATAATAGGATTTTACTGCAATTTTGATTTCTCCTTTTTATCCGTTTTTAAAGCAATAAACAAAGCATCAAACATATTCTTTTTAATTGAGTTCGATAAAATTCTTAATATATAGGTCTTAGAGAAAAGAATGAGCATTTATTGAAATTGAAATATTCAATACATTACAGGAATAAAAGTTTAAAGTTTTAAGACAAAGAAATTGCATTATTTTCGGATAAAATGAACCAATCCAAACTTACAAAGGGACTGAAATTTAAAAAAATCCCTTTCAATAAACAGTATTTTCTGCAATAATAACTAATATTGCATAAATTTGAGATTTTTGACGTTTTTTGAGTTTTTGCCAAAAAAAAAACAATTTGATTTTCGCGCTTCTGAAATTATATCTTGCGAATACCTTCCAGACACTATTTTAACTTTTTTTAAACAATATCTTAGAAAAAAAAATCCTATTTTCGTCAACTTTGAACCACAAGTCTTTATTAAAGCGCTCTTATTTATCTTTAAAAATATATTATACTAGGCGTTACCTGCCGTTTCACCAGCATATGAAATGTACAATTATGTGCAAAAAGAAATAGCTTATGAAACATATGGGCTATCCTATATAACAACTACATAACAATAAATCCACCAATCCCGAATATAATTCAACCAAACTGAAAGTGCTCATAGGTCACCCTATATAACAGTTTTATTCAACATTTTTTTGAACCACCTTGTAAGACTGTAACTCTAATTCTCCCTAAAGTGCAACCATCCTGTATATGCTCCTATTTCTTTGTCACCCAATAAAACATCTAACTATACCATTACTTCATCCTATATTTCAGCTATAGAACTGCTTACGGTCTATGCTATATAACAATTATTTCTAAGAATTTTTGAGCCACCTTGTAAAGTATAATTTCTCTCCACCATGTATTTTAATCACCCTTTATATGCAACTTTTTCTAACATTGTGTTAAACACACTGTATAACTATAATTTTGCTTCGTTCATGGTCTACCCTATATAACAATTCTTTTAACATTATATTTATCCACTCTGTAAAACTATAATTCTACTCCGCCCTCAATTCACCCTATATAACACTTTTATTCAACAATTCTTTGAACCGCCTTGTGTAATTATCACTCTACCTCCATCTATATTTAAACCATCCTGTTTATACTTCTGCAAATTAGTCAACATTATAACTTATTTGTCCATACGTTTTTGAGCCATCCTGTATTACCGTAATTTTACTCTATAAAATATTTCAACCACTATCACTATCACTATGCTCCGCTATATATTTCAACTATCTTATCCATCTATTTTTCTGATATTTTTTTAACCACTCTGGAAAGTATAATTTGTCTACACCTTATTTTTCAACCCCTGCTTATATGCAATTTTTTCTAACATTGTTTTAATCACACTGTGTAACTATAATTTTACTCCTCCCTCTATTTCAACTACCATGTATATGCAATTACTTATCGGTCACCCCGTATAATATTTTTGTACCACCCTGTATAACTATAAATCCACCAGTCCCCAACATATTTCACCTAAACTACAATTGCTTACGGGCCATCCTATATAACAATTTTATTCAACTTTTTTATTGAACCGGCTTGTGTTATACAAGTCGGTTCAATAAAAAACTCTACTTCTATCTATATCTAAACCATCCTGTTTATACTCCTGCCAGTTAGTCAACCGTTAAAACGTATTTGTCTATCAGTTTTTTAACCATTCCCTATAACCATAAGTTTACTCTACAAAATATCTGCTTAGGGACCACCAAATATAACTTTTTTTTAAATACTTAACTATAATTCTGTTCCCCTCTATATTTTATCTTATACATGCAACTGCGTATAGATTAAACTATGAATCAATTTTCTGATATTTTTTGAAACTTTATTAACTATGATTCTACTTCTTCTTCTATTTCAAATACCTTGTATATGCAACTACTTATCGGCCACCCAGTATAACATTTTTTGGCCCACAATGTTTAACTATAAATATAAGTCCACTAATTCCAAATATATTTCACCAAAATTGCAACTGCCTATGGGGCACACCCTATATAACAATTTTGTTAAAAAAAACTGAATCACCTTCTCAAGTTCAACCTGAAGTACAACCGCCCTGTATATGCTACTGTTGATTGTTTTCCCAATACACAATTTGTAAAATAGTTCACTATATCTCTACTGCACCCTATATTTCAACTGTGCAACTGATTATGAGCTACGCGATTTCTCAATTTTGCCTTTTATTTTTTCAACCACCCTCCATTTGAAACTTTTTCTTACCTTGTTTGAATCAAATAACCTTTACTTCGCCCTACATTTCAGGTACGTCATACATGCAACTGCTCATGTTCTACCTTACAAAACAAATTTTTTCTACCATTTTTTTAACCACCCTGTATAGTACTCTACCCTATATTTCAACAACCTTGTATATGCAACTACTTATGGGCCATCTAATATAACATTTTCGTACCACCCTTTATACTTAGATTTCAACTCCACCCTATATTTCAACCATGTTGTATATGACACACCTTGTAGATCATAACATTTCTTTGTAATATTTTTTAAACACACCTGCATAGCTGTAATTATACTCCGCTACATATTTCAACCGTCATATATAAGCAACTATTTGTGGATATTAAACAATTTTTTAACCACCCTATAATCCATAATAACTCCACTCCATCTTATATCATTTTTTTAACTCGTTTTATAGCTATAATAACTCAAGAACATAATTCGAATATCCTAACTGCCTATATAACAAAGAACAAGAAAATTAGTTTCTCTATACTCTATAAACCTTTGTTTTCTGAATGTTATTTGTGGCATCTTCTAGTTTATTTTAGATTTTCTTGGGAATAATACCACATCAGAGTTCAAACTTGTGTATATTTTAAAACCAAACGTTTCAAAATCCTGTCGGACAATTATAATATATGACAATTATAATTGTCATATATTTCAATTTTACTTTATAAATTTATATCCATTGAAAACGAAATCCGACAGGATTTTGAAACGTTTGGTTTTAAAATATACACAAGTTTGAACTCTGATATGGTATTATTCCCAAGAAAATCTAAAATAATCTATAAACCTTTGTTCTTTGGAGATAGGCACAAAACAATCATAACGACAAATGTGTATCGTCTTACGTTACGGATACGGATACGTATATACGGATACGTGTTTGCTCTTGTGTGTGATCTGTGATGTTTGCCCTAAGTCTCTATTGCAGTTTTAACGCCACTTAAATTAAGCAAGTTTTTATTTTAACTCTTCTTATCGTAGTAGGTAAAATAAACGCAGGAGGAAAGAGGAATATCTACTGGTTATAGTGCTTAAAACTGTGGTTTAGCTTAACACATTATAGTAAACTTGGCGTTATTTAAGAAATAATAATATCTTGCTGGTTAAAAAGGCAAAACAAACTTTGCATGTTCATTTACGGAGCCCTCGTAAGAAGACATAATTTGAAATAGTTATTTTTTATGTTTCACTGGAATCTGAAATAAACCAACATAATCGGAAAGTAGATTATATCTGCAAGAAAAAGCATTAAAACTTCTTTTCGATATCTTCGTTCCTTTTGGAGTTATAGCCAAAGAATGATTTGTAACCTTTTAATCTAAGAAATATTGATTTCGTCTTTGATGATGAAGCATGCTATGAGAAACTTGATGGTTAGCTTTTTAGCTCAGTATCTAATTTTTGTAGTTATCAGTGTTGATTTGTCCTATCCCATGCCTCCCTTTGCACTTTTTTTAGACTAGGGCTAGTCCAAATCATATGACAAGACAAAATTTGGAGAGTGTTTAAAAGCCGCAACATGAATAACAAAATTAATTACCAAAGCATGGTACACTTAAAAAACATAAAATCTTTACAAATGTTCTAAATGGACACCATTTTGCAAAATTCATCTATTAATTCTATCCTTAGAAGTGGAAAAAGCAGTTTTAATCTCCACGTCTGGAATGAAATTTACTGCGTTTTGAATTCGTTCAATCATGTTTTCCCTTATAGTTGGTTGCGCATAATAAACAATGTTACACAATTAAATCCTGAGATCTAGATGGCTACGCAATAAAACTATTTACCGTCCAGCGATTTTGGTAGTTGACATCACAACAAACTACAGAGATGTTCTGATGTTAATAGGAAAGTCTTCTAAAAACATGACCAATTCATTTTCACGTTTCCTCTTTTGGATGATCATTAAAATTTAATGATCAATAACACCGCCACCTGTCTTGGTGATGTACTTTGAGTATCCAATGTGGATATTTTTATAACCAATAGTGTCTATGAAAGAGGGGCATTTGAAGTCCAATGGCCTGGAAGAAAGTAACTTTTATGGAATAAATCCCAAATCAACCATTTTTAATATATTGCCATGTCTACATAAAAGAGCCCCAGACCAGTCAATTTAGTACGAGATCTCCCTCCAAGCATGAGATGGCTCCGCTGGAAGCTCTTGGCTGGATCTGGAGGTGGTTACATTTTGTTGTGATAACTTAGAAGGGTTTTGATGTTGGTAATTTATTAAAATACAAAATTTCAAGTATTCGCTCTTGTATATTTATCACTCCGCTATATTTAATTGTGTATTTTTGTTCATTTTGTATCCATTTAGATTTTTTAGGACCACTACTAGTTCTGTCTCATTCTTTGTAATCTGGCATTCGAGGTTACCACTCTTATGTTTTATTTATCGATTATCCAATTTCGTTGCATAGTCGTAATCTAACCATATGATCTATACTATATTAAATTAAGTATAACTAATTGATATAGTTGCTCTTCAAAAGACTCTTTAATTTATTGTACGGAATTTTTGATGTGCGAGTTTGAAACTTTTCACACATTTTTCCGCCTAATCTCGAAACAATGAAATCCTCAGATTTTAATTCGCTTTAAAATGACTAACACTTCTTAGAAAATGTCCGTTAGATTAACATAAAAATTGATGAAACTATAAATTCTTTAGAAAGCCACTGCATACTACATTTCACACATATTACATCCTTCAGTGTAGCCTCATAATTTATCAGAATAAAAGGGGCCGACAGTTTCCCTTTTTCCTCGGTTTTATTTTTTCCCAATATCAGGTTGAAATTCAATTGTTGGCGAACCAACAAATGACCAACGAATAATTCCACATATTGGATCTGAACGGCAAACGGCGTAAACACAATTTCACATAAGTTTTCTCGTCGGAAAATGCCCTGCCAATTCGATACGTAATTTTCGAAAGTATCCCCTATTTATAATGTCACTGGTGTGAAATTCACTGAGCACTTATTAAAGACGATGTCAACTTCCAGCTGCAAGTGCATTCTATTTCTCTTTTCGATGAGAATTTCCATATAATCCTGTAAGTGTTCCCGTGGCGGGCCCCGCTATCACACTAACAGGATTAGTAGAGTAAATTAGCGTACTATTTACTGATCGGATATATGAAGACCGTATTATGCACCCATCTTCTCGATTTTGAATATAAGCTGTCAGCCGATTAAAGTGAATATATATGACGTTGGGAATATTTTGCATGAGAGATTAAACAATCGATCGTCTCAAAAAGCATAAAGTAATTTTTGAATATGTTCGGTGAATCTCTTCTTCTAAGAAATACGCCTGGACAGTTGTCATTTAAAACTAAGGAAAAAGTACATAAAATGTCAATAATGTACATGAACGACTCATATCTTACTTAGTAAGTAAAATTGTTGCATCAAAATTGATAAATCGTATAATTGTGCACATTTGTAATGTATAAGAAAGAAATCAGTAGGCTTTGAAATATGTTCAAAATTGACAGATTCTGATCTTCTTCTTTCAAAGCCCTAGTTAAAGTCCTTATTGACCATGTACCAATTTTAAGTAGTTGTAAATTTGAGGATTAGAGATAATTACTTAAAAATACAAATTTACACTTATTCAATTCCATGTATATTTTTCCTCTTTGTCATACCATCCTTTCATTAGGTAATAATTTCCATACCACTAATCAGTTCGTGACTGTCTCACTTTTTAGAGTATCTGTATTTGGGTTAGTTCCGAAGTTATGTGCGTAAGGGGGCAGCTACCCACCCCCCTCAGACTACCTGCCGTCAACCTTAACTGCTTCCCATAAATTTGGTAATTTGTTCCCCCCCCCCCTTCGCAAACAAATTTCTGATTTGCTCCTATGTAGGACAAGTTTATTTTCTGATTTGACGGGTACGCCCCTGCTGAAAGTCATATTTGTGTCGAAAAAAAAAGGAGGAGAACTACTTTTGAAGTTAAAGTCCATTTAGTATAGTAGTAGGTATTTAGCAATCGGTGCCAAAGTAAACAAAAAATAAAAGAGGTTTTAATAATTAATTTCTGTTTTGAGTTAAGTTACTTTTATGTTTCTTTTCTGAAGTCGGTTTTTGTTTTTTAAAATCGGACACGCTGTATATGACGACCGATTGAGAACCTTCATTTTTTTAAAGTCTGTTAATTATTTGTCATTTATATTTAATTCCAATTACAAGAATTTAATGCTATCTCCTCCGCCAAATTTTACCGTAAAATCTTTTTTTTATTTGTTTAAAAATAATCATTCCACAATTTTTAGTGATATAACATAATTTCATGCTGTGTTCAATGCTAATTAACCTTGTTTTGTAACAATTTTCTCTATTACCAACAAATAAAGATTCTTCACTTTTAAGCAAAATTGATATATATAACAAAACTCATATAGAGTTGGGTGATATGTGATGATTTTAGTTTAGGTTTTAGACCGTGCATATCGTTTTATTAAGAATGCCTTCAAGTTGAAGAAGTTATTTTGAATAATGTTCAAAATCACACAAGTACAACAGCTGTTGCAAAAGATTTAGAAATATCAACTTCTCCTGTGTTAAGGTCTCCACGTGGGGGGCAATTGAATCCTTACCACTTTATATAAATTGTTGCTTGTTGAGAGACAAACATTTCGGGTTCCCAGAATTTATCGGAATAATGTCCCTTCCACGAATTGGTTGATGGCCGATTGCACCAGCTGTCGGATGAATTCTCGTAACAATATATATACATTTTGACATTCGTGAGTCCTCGAGATTACTCAATGGCGCTAATTTCAAATTCAGTGGATCTTTTCCGAACTGACAGTTACTTGGTTCGTATATACAGTGAAATATTTTATATTATAAATTTAAAAAAGACTCAATAACCAAGTATGATTTTTCACACATTTCTGCTGTAACTTGTTAACGTTTCTTATAGTAACGTATCTCTCATCATAAATATTTATCCTCGCAGGTTTTTTATGGGTTACCTTACTCTCGGTTGAGTATATGTGTTTATATTAAACTAGAGAGTAATAAACTGTAATGTTTTTATTTTCACAATCGGGTTCTTGGATTTATTTAAAAACCCAGTCCAACTTACTCTAATTTATTTCGACTAATTTTATATATACACAACTATTTACAATTTATCTTGAACACCTGTGTTTACTATACTACGACTGAATACTAAATCAATGCTCCGTCCGCTCTCCGTATTTACATATTTCTTCTCGGAATTCTCCAGAAGGTCAAAGAGCCGCCGCGAAATTTCCTCCATGGACTACAATTCTTCGAGAACTTCATCAAAGCAAGCGGCGGACCTTGTTGCGCCAGGCGAACAACTTTTCGGATTCTCGAAAATATCGGATGAATGCCGATTCCACGAATTATAAAATGAATTGCCGTCACAAAACATATATATACTATTACAAGGATTTCTTTGGCTGGAAATTGTCTACCTGGAAGATTCTCTTATTTACAGCAGACATACAGTAAACTTTTCTGATATAAGATTGATACCATTATAATTTCAATACTTAACCGACAACTTTTATTTCCTCTAAATACCGATGTTTTGAAAATTTTGTGTCTATTTGTACCTCTGGAGAATTTTTTTTTATTTTTTCTTGTATTTCTGGTAGTAAACGTGAACAATTATTGTATACATCTGTGGAAGTATATATAATAGAAATGGTCTAATACTCAGGTATTTGGTAACAAACTAGACACAAAAATCAAGTATTCTGTACAAGATAAAATTTATGTTAAACTGCGTGACCAAACTTTGACCAAAATACCTACATCATTGAAGGATGATGTGATGCAAGGGTAAAGAAAAGTTATAGTCAGGTGTTAAAAAAATTATATTGGGTGAATAAAATAGTTATATAGGGTGGCCAAGAAGTACTTGCAGCTTAGAAGCACCCGTTTATACAGGGTGTTAGAAATATAAGATGGAGTGGAATTATAGTTTATGTTGTAGTTAAAAATTTGTTTTATATCCACAAGTAGTTACATATATAGGATGGTTGAAATATGTAGCCGAGTATAATTACAGCTATACAGGTGGGTTTAAAAATATTTTAAAGTAATGGTAAGATCTACACGCTGTTCCATTTACCGGATAGTTGAAATATAGGGTGGGGTAAGATTCTAAGGATACAGGGTCGTACAAAAATATTATATTTGGTGGCAAATAAGTAGTTGCATATAAAAGTTTGTTGAAATATAGGGTGGCTTACAGTTAGCATTATACAGGGTGGGTAAAAAATGCTTGAAAAATTTTGTTATATAGCACTTGCATATATAGAGTACCTGAAGTATGGTGCGCAGTGAAGTTATAGTTATACAGTGTCATTCAAACAAGGTTAGAAAAAGTTGTGAAGTATGGAGAGAAATTATACTTTAATATATGTTGAAAAAATATAAGGATAAAATGTGAAAAGCGTAATTCATAATAAATTGCAAAGATATGATAGTTGAAAGATTGGGTGAAGAAGAGTTATGATAATTATTAAAAAAATGTTATATTGGTTGACCAATAAGCAGAAGCGTATACAGAGTAGTTGTAATAGATACAAGATGATTCAAAAACATGTTGAACAAAATTGTTATTTTCTGTGCCCCATAAACAGCAAAAACTGTGTTTTTATATTTGTGACCCACGAAGGGTTCCACATCATTTCTGTTAGGATGGATCAAAAAAGTTAAAAAAAAATGTTATATAGGGTAGACCATAACCAGTTGCATTCTACTATATGGAATATCTGAAATATGGGGAGAAACAAGATTATAGTTTTAGAGTGTGTTTAACACAATGTGAGAAAAAGCTGCATATACAGGTTGATTAAATTATAGAGTAAAGAGAAATTTTACTTTAAACGGTCGTTCAAATAATATCAGGAATAATTGTATACAGCGTAGACCATTAGCAGTTGCATAGCTGAAATATAGGCTAGAGAAGAGTTATAGTCAGGTGTTCAAAAAGTTATATTGGGTGACAAATATACAGCAGCATACAGGATGGTTGCAATATAGGGTGAAGTAGGGTTAGAGTTATTCAAGGTGATTCAAAAAAATGTCGAATAAAATTGTTATATTGGGTGGCCCATAAGTACTTGCAGTTTGGGTGAAATATATTCGGGATTGGTGGATTTATGGTTAAGTAGAGTGGTTCAAACAAGTTAAAAATTTTTGATATAGGATAACCCATATGATCATAATTTTTTTTTGCGAAGGCTTGAACATTCCTTACGCGGGTGAAACTGCGGGTAACGGCTAGTCATTATATAAAATTAAGCGAGACTAGACGAGACAACTGGTAACGAGACGTGACCGGGACTTGAAAGAGAATTAATTTTTTAGGAATTGACGAGACCGAGACGAAATTTTTGATACTCTCACCTACTCTCGTCTCGTGTGAAGCTCTATCCGAATTTTTGAGCGAAAAATAATTAATCGTTTTGTTTGAACTCAATTGTTGTTTTAGATGCACTACCAGAGCATCATTTGTGGGAAGAATGGGTTCTACTCAAATACTTATTAGTATGAAGTATATACTCTCTTCAAGGTGTCATTTTTTTGTACGTAAGACAATATACAGGGTGAGTTTTTTTATGATCAGTATGGGGATCTCGGAAACTAGCGGAGATAGAGCAATGGTTAAATTGGGAAAGATTTGCAGTTTTACTGGCCCAATTTAATGACACTTTCGGATTTTTGTAAAAAGTCATGGCTCCTTTGTTTTTGATTTTATAAAAAAAGTGTAAATATCAAAATTGAAGGGAATTGTATCCCGAATATGATTGTCATGTCAGACAAAAATTGCATCTTTTTAAGATTGACATTACGGCTTTCCTCAATTTCCGCCTATCAATTTCTTCAATTGCTTGTAATACCGCCTCCCTTAGGTCACCGACTGTCTCATAATTTCTTTGGTATCCTTTGTTTTTTAGCGCACCCCATAAATAGAAGTCTATAACTGCCAAATCAGGAGACCGGGGTAGTCATTCGAGTGGGCCATTTCTTCCTATCCAAGAGTTTGGATAGATATTATATAAGTGTTGTCTTACTAATAACGAGTTATGAGCAGGTGCTCCATCATGTTGGAACCACTCAATTTCTAAACGAGTTCTCAAATTCAAATTATGCAACATGTCTTGAAGTGTATTACAAGAAATGCAATTAGCGCTCCCCTGTAAGTGATTCGTCATAGATAAAAGGCCCCAGAATAGTAGACCCTATGATACCCCACCAAACATTAAAACCAAATTTTATCTGGGATCGTCTTTATTCTGCATGGAAAAGGTTTTCTTTAGCCCAGATATGCTCATTGTATCTATTGAACTTACCGCAGTTAGTAAATCTAGTTTCATCTGACCATAACACCTTTAATGGAAACTGTGGATTGTCAAGGAACATGTCTCTAAACCATGTACAAAACAAAATACGTCGATGTTCGTCACCAGCATGCAAAGTTTGAGAAACTGAAAGTTTGTATGGGTGGAACTTGTGCGCTTTCAGTACCTTAACTACAGTTCGTTGAGATGTGCCAGCTTCTGCCGCAATCTCGCGAGTTGATGTAGATGGATTTTGATTTACCATTGCCAAAACATTTATTTGTGCTGCTTCGTTAATTTAATTACGTTCCTTTGGTGGTTTAGTAAAGGATTCATATCTGCGTAAACTATCGTAAAGCCTCTTAAATGTACATAGAGCAGGTTGACGACGATTAAAATATCTATGAAAGTACTCGTCAGCTGCACGAACTGAATTTTTATGGCATATGATATAACATTCCACCATATTCAGTTTTTCTTCGTTAGAATATTCCATTTTATCACGAAAACTTGTCAATATCGACTGTCAGTTCAGCACTACTAATGGAATTACTCTCAAATGAGTAAACGTCAAAGTGAAAAGAATCTTTTTCATGGCTACCTACGTTAAAAGTGAAAATAAGAAAGAAAAGCATCCATAACTCCGTTATTTTAATGAATAACTATATTGAGTATTATATCGTTGAAAAGCTCTAAAAACGTCCGATTTTTTGAGGTCATAGCCAACTATGGTTTCCATTCAAAAAAAGATAAGTTTGTGTCATATTTCGAAAACGAGAGCTGTCACGCAAACGAGGACATGACAATCATATTCGGGATACAATTCCCTTCAATTTTGATATTTACACTTTTTTATAAAATCAAAAACAAAGGAGCTAGAGGGATTTGACTAAATCGACAGAATTTGATTTTTTCAAAATATTTAGTAAGCCATGACTTTTTACAAAAATCCGAAAATGTCATTAAATTGGGCCAGTAAAACTGCAAATCTTTCCCAATTTAACCATTGCTCTATCTCCGCTAGTTTCCGAGATCCCCATACTGATCATCAAAAAAACTCACCCTGTATATAATATATATTGTTTCTGGTTTGTCCCCGAAAATTCTAGATGTCGGTCTTTACATCTCGCGTCTTCAAATTTAACGATATGTATCAAATGAAGTATATAATCCTACCTTTTATTTCTCATCCATTTAGATCAAATGACGGAGCAAAATCATCAAAATATACCTGGTTGAGCGTCTCCCACTTGCCCTTTGAGGTGGGTCCCGGTAAACAGTTTTTTGTTAACGGGCGATTTGATGTAGTCAGATTTCTCCCTGAGTCTTAGATAAATCAAAAAATCATCAGGTGGAATAAACAAATTCGTTAGAGCGTTCGTTGAAATTGTTTCGTTCTGAAAATAAGTACTTGTTTTGTGTATTGTTTCCTTTGTGGAACCCAAATTTCGTTCAATGTAATAAATTGTAGGATTTGCATTTTTCTGGGCAGATCTAGTTTCTCTCAGCTGCGAGTTTCTTTTTTAATAAACATCAATTCTTCTATAATTATGTTATAACGTTTGTACAAGGCAAATCTTTTTTTAGAAAGACCTAAATGTTATGTCAATCAATTGTATGGGTAAGTCGAGCCCCAAAAAAAGTTGTACAGTTTCTCCTGCACAATTGGAAATTAAGCTTTTGCCTCTGATATGCACCCAGCGACCTAGTTCCCTACATTTAGTACAAAAGTAACAAATTCACAGTTCCCTTTGATTTTTTTACTTGTAGACTAGTGAACATTACCGAAATACTTATTTCTAACATCCTCTATAATATTTTACGGGAATATTTTGATTCTCTAAAAAAATTAACATGGTTCCCTGTAAACATGATATATTCTTGAATAGAGCTTCCCTTAACAGATTGAAATGTCGAATAATTATTTAAGTATTCCCTAAGTTCAACTGAATATAATAATTTAAAACGAAATACAAAAACGTGAAAAGAATATCGACATCTAGGAGTTTCAGATTCATTCTAGTTCATTGAAATAAATTTCAGAAATATTGTACGGGAACAGGGTGTCTTAGGTACCAGGTACCACTCACAGACTAACTTCGATATTATAATTTGTTTTTAAAAAGAACTAACTTCAAATAGACTACTATGAAGGATATGGCTTCACAAGAGACGAAAGTAGGCGAGAGTATCAAAAATATCGGTTTTGGTCTCGTTAATTCTTAAAAAATGAAGTCTCGTTCAAGTCTCGGTCTCGTCTCGTTACCAGTTGTTTCGTCTCTTCTCGCTAAATTTTACTTAATGATAATAAATATTATATAAACTAAATAATAATAATTAATTAATGTTTTATTTTACACACTCTTAATTTTATCTTTTAAATTACTCCAAGACAAAGAATTGAAACATAATAACGTTTGCATCACATCTTTCAATGATGTATGTGTTTTTGTCAATTTTTGGTGAACCAGTTTACTTTATGTCTGCTGTAAATAAGAGGATATTCCGGGTAGAAAATGTAGAGCCAAAGAAACCTTTTTAATAGCATATACATTTATTACTCTCTAGTTAATATAGGCACATGTTCTCAACCGAGAGTAAGGTAACCCATTGATCTTTAAAAAAACATTCAAACTTAAAATATAAAAATCGGCAAGGATAAATATTTGTTATAAGAGATACGTTACTATAAGAAGCGTTAACAAGTTAAAGTAAAATTGTGAAAAATTATACTTGGTTATTGAGTCTTTTTTAAATTTACAATAAAATATTTCACAGATGGTCACCAGATTTTATATATTGTAAAATATACTGTTTTCTATGTAGTCTATTTTTCGAAAAAAATTAACGAGACAAAAACGGGACTCTCGGGTTGCACTCTATGTAGTCTGGGTATCGTCCATAATATTTTCCAAAACGTCTCGAACGAGCCGAACCGAGAAAAATCTCGCTCTCGTGTGAAGCCCTAATGAAGCACACCCTTTGGGATCAATAATTATTTTCCTGCAATACTTGACATTTAAATTTCGAGATTTTTCTTAAAAATGTGTGACATTTCTAAGACTTGTACAGATTTTTGCTTTATTTCTTCCATTTTCTTGTTCTATTTTATCTTAATAGATTGCAATTTAAATTATACAAATTGATAATCAGTGGAGTGAAGGACAACTATTAATAACCGGTACTTCTGCGGTTTTATGGTACCCTTTCGCGATATTCTTTAACACAATACAGCTTAAATTATCGAAATCGATTAAGTCCTTGTAGAATAGTCGATGAGCAACAGATTATATAAAAAAATATACCGACAAATTGATTATCTTCTCATCGGTTAACCAACATCAAACTTAATATACGACATCTCATGGGCAACAAGTAATAGAATTTGGTTATATTGAAAAAATTCACCTATTTTTTTTCTGTTCGTCTTTAATTCCACGGAAAAGAAGTCTCACACTATCCCCAATTAAAAGTTATCAATGTCTCTATGTGAAATCTACTCGGGCAAAGACACGGGCAACACTTACTGAAACTAACAAAACAATATAAGATTAGGATCGTCTTGGAACTCAACTCATATAATTGATTTTTGTAATTTTTCTGTTTCTCTAGTATCGCAGGAAAACAAATAATACCAAAATTGTCTATGATTGATAATGCCAAATACCTTGAAACTATTTAACTCCTGGATATTTGTTGGGGGCACCATCTGTTGGGTGAAAGTAGTAGTGATCATTATTTGATTTGCCCTGATTTCAACGTGCTGTAAGTCTCCAACGAATTAGAAACCGAAATCAACATTCGCAAGGTGTACTATTCTTTTGGAATGCGTTACATTAATTAATTAATGTATTTTTTCATCTGCTTTATCTCTTTTCTGTACATAATGTGAGTTCAGCAGATACAACTGTTGTGAGTTTGCTAGTCGTTTTGTGCTGCACTTGTTTTGTGCAACAAAACATGGAAGCAAACGTGACAACAGTGTGGCACCCAATCAAAGAGTAGTCGACTTGTTAACGGATGTGTGGCATCACGTATCGGTTAGTGGTTTGAAATGTCGCGCGTTAATCAAGTTAACTTAAATACGGCTGCAATAATGCAATTTTAGACTAATGCAACCATAATTCAACAGTGTATTATTGTTATTTCAATATTATAAGACATAAATACTTATCGATTAATTGGATTATCAATATAAATATCAAAGAACATGTGACGGAGAAAATTAATTCCTAAACCAACAGTTACTTGGTGCCACCTATCGCTTAATAGGACGAATATCTTTTTGCATACTCTACCTGAGTATCACAGACAGTGAGTAAGATCGTGTACTTATCGATCAAAGATCATATATAGAGAATACCGCGATCTATTGGCCTAAAGCAAAACTTTCATCAAATAAATGTATTCCGTAATACAGAATGCGACAAAATATTATTAAATGGATCATTTTGCGTTAGTAATGATAGTATAAGATCCCGTAATAAAACGACCTTCACCGAGATGCTTATTTAATGAAACGTATTTTATATTTAATTTAATATGTCAATAAATATAATCCATATGGGTTGCCTAACAAATTTCAGTCCAGAGTATGTTTAATTAATAATTTAAAGTACTGATCTTGTGGGAGCGCGCTGGCATCGGAGAGAAATTTTTGATAAAAATCATATTTATTTGCCTTTGAGATAATCAAAGTTTAAATAAATTATAGTTACAAGTTTTTTCAGAGAGAGTAATTCGTTTTATTATTTGCATTTCGTGAAATGAGAATCTATTAAATCAACTCTAATACCCATTATGTCAATGTCAATTATCATTACAAAAAACATTTTAATTTAATAAATCGGACAGATTAATAAATTTTTAAGCATCCAAACACATTGCACATTTGTGAGAAGTTGAATTATAAACGGCAGTTTCCGCCACCCGAAAATACAGAAAAAAGTTTCCGCAACTCCTTCAACGGTATCACATCGTCCTACTTTGCCCGGGTTTAAACAGATAACGAATTTTTCTTCTGAATATGTTAATTCATCACCGCAAATTATGTTTTCATTTCTTCCTCATCACTCTTAATACGGTTTTTAGCACTTGTCCAGAAGTAATCAAACCAAATATCATCATATTCTGTTGACAACGCTACTGAAAATTATGCAATAAATGTTTATGTTCACCACAAACTTAAAAATTAAACTCTATAATTTATATTTAAAAAAGAACCGACTTCAGCTCACTTAAAATAAAAACCGTTTAGAAACCGTGTGCAATCAATCACTATTTTAAGACATATCTTTTTTAACTGATTTAATTAAGGTGCAATTCAATTAAAAATTTTACCCTATTCTTATCTCTCTCTGTCTCCCTCTCTCTTATTCTCCCTCCCTCGTTCTCCCTCTCTAATTTTTATTCTTTGTCTATATTTTCCAAATGTATTTTAACTTTTTGTATAACTTATTGGTCTATCATTTTCTGAATCACCCTGTACAACTATAATTCAACACAATACCACAACGGTCCTGAATTTTTAAAACCACCCTGTATGAGTATAAATCCTCTACACATTATTGACTCGTTCTATGTTTCTATTGTTTAAATTATTCATGTATAGCAATGATTTTATTTCGCCCCATACCTATATCTAGTATTCGATTTATGCAACTGCTCATGGTCTACCCTATATATTAAAATTCACCGTATTGAGTCACACTTTATGACTATAATTTTACTCTACCATTTATTTCAACCACCCGGTATATGCAACTGCTTCTAAAATTTTTTGAACCTATGTCTATAATTATACTCCGTCCTATATTCTATAATTCAAATATCCTAACTGCTTATGCTTATATAACAAATTTTTGATACACCATGAATAAAAATAATTTTATCCTTACTTCAAACACCTTGTATAAGCACCTAATGTTCCAAAGTATATAACTTTTTTAAACCTGTAATTCTAGTCTAACTTATATTTCAACCATCCTGTATATTCAACTACTTCTGACAATTTTTAAAACCTTTTGTATAACTGTAATTATTTTCCGTCCTCTAACGCAAATATCCTCTCATTATAACTCTAATTTTGCTCCACTCTTATTTTAACCACCTTGTATACGCAACTACTTATGTGCCACCCAATATAATATTTTTAGAAACACCCTGTATAACTAATTCAATTCCAACTTATATTTCAACCATCCTATGTATACAACGGCATATGTACCACCTAATATCACATGCACGCACGCACACACTTACAACCGTATACCATATAGAAGAGTTATATATAATATAATATATAAACTAACGGAATATTTTCGGCCATTTCACGCGACTATAACTTCGTCTCTAACAAAAACTGACTTTCAAATGCATCAAATTGAAAACCATTAAAAACACCCTGTACGATATACTTTCATGGCATATCATGAGATTTAAACACTCATACCTTAAGTATAAAATTTTCCAAAACTAACTTCAAAATTTTTAAAGGCCTCCTTATTTGATGTTTAAGAATTTTTTTAAAGTTCGCTGCGAATTTTGTGTTTCTTAAATTTGAAATTGAGTTCAGAGAAATATGTGCCAATTCCTTAGCTGTCTTTACTCCCTGCCACATACAGGATTTTACCGCTGGAGTTTTAAAAAGCTAGTTCAAGGTACAAACTGAAGAGAATTGTTCATCAATTTGGAATTTTTATGTGTCAATTATTCAGAAACAATTTTTGTGTTAATGCGTCTTTTATTTTATGCAAGTCTTCCTCCAAGCTGACAGAGTAAGAACCACTGTACTCAAGACTAGTCAAAACATGATAGCTTTGAAATAAGCTGCAAAACAATCAATCTAACCAATTTTATTTAAAACTGATGTCAATAAATTTTTTACATGTGTTATATTATTTAGAAAAATGGTATAACTTTGAAAACCCGGAATACCACGAAATATAAATTTTATCCGTAAAATAATCAGTAATACGGGCATATATTATTAGACTACAAGAAACTACATCTCACGTCAGATAAACGGTTTGATTTACATTGGATTGACTTTTTTGCGAAATCCAAAGACAGAAATCCCGAATGCCACCCAAAACTGGCAAAAACAGAAATGTTTGTAGGTATTTGAATTTTCATTCGAAAACCACCGTAAATATTTATTTCTATTAAAAAAACTTTCGGTTGGAAAAAGTTATTTTCCTGATTAGGTCGGAGGTCGTCATATGGGCCATTTGATGATCTACTTGAAACCAAAAAACTTTTATGTGAAAGTTTTTCAAATTAGTGGAATCCACTCGAGATATTTCCGTGTCTCAAAATAAACCACTCTTAAAATATGGATCGAATCTAAAAACTACCAATAACAAAATTGGTTATTTCTATTTAAAAATAAAACGTTTCCAATGGGTTAAGGTCATTTCCAGATCAGATGTCCTAATATGTGCTATTTTACAACTTTTTCTGACATTTTTTTTTTCGAAATAAAGGAATTCACTCGAATAATACCTGTATGGTCTCGCGGTATTATACCTATCCATAAAAACTTCCAAGCAAAAAAAATGATTTCTATGTTTTTAATATAGTTGTTGCAAATAGAAACCATTAAATTTACTGATTATCGAAAAAACATTAAATACATTTTATATTCTGTATTAGGAAATGCCCATAGGCTCTATAATTCTAAATGGACAACAACAAGAACAGTTATATTCCCAGAGGTTACGTCCACGATTACGACACATTAAAACTTAAAACACATTAATTTAAATAACGAACGAACTTGCAGATCCCACACAGCATGAAATATTTCTATAATATTTTTGCAATATTTCTTGTCTGATTTGAAATATTTTAAAATATTTTTTGAAATATTTCTGAAATATTGCTATGTCCGCAACAAAACCTCATTTGGAATAATTCTTTAAATATTTTTTGAAATATTTTTGCAATATTTCATGACATATTTCTGAATATCTTTTAATGCAGATAAAAAAATAGTTAAAATAAATTTTAGTAAGTATTTGAAAATATTTTTATATTTCACGTTTGTTTTGAAATGTTATAGAATATTTTTCAAATCTTCGTATTTTCGTGAGAAAAACGCTTTGAAATATTTCATGAAATATATCCGCAATATTTAATGACATAATTGAAAAGATTTTTTTTCTTGGGCATATGAATGTTTCAAAAATATTAAACTGAAATATTTCAGAATATTTCTAAAATATATCTATTTTTTTTTCCAAAATACTCCTATATTCCGGACTAAAAATCTCTTGAAATATTTGTGTAATATTTCACGAAATTTTTCTCTAACATTTCATGAGATATTTCAGTAGATGTTTTGACGCGGACATAGGAATATTGCAAACATATATTACAGTGAAGTATTTCTTCAAATATTTTATGCTGTGTGGGATGAATTTCGATACGTTCAAACATTATTTTTACCTTTTTCTTTTCAGATAGACTGTATACAAACTGTTACAGATTCTATAGTTATGTCTACTGTATGCGACTCTATGAGATATTTTCACAGGGTTCTTACTCACTTCCAAAAAAGAATAAGTTATCAGATTCGTGGGAATATTTTTATGTATGCTCACTGATTACTCAAAAATGGCTTAATCAGTTTGGATAATTTAAAGTGGAACATGTTTAGAAATATCAATGAATATATTGTCTATAACCCTTACGTAAACATCGAACAGAACTCTAATATTTTTTAACCAGTCTAACTGGAAAGATAATGTAATGTTTTTATTTTCGCATTCTGGGTTCTTGGATTTAATTAAACACCCAGTCGAACTTACTATAATTTATTTTCACGCAACTATATACAATGTATCTTGAACACCTGCTGTTTACTAGGCGGAAACCGAATACCGAATGAACCCTTTCGTCGGCTCCGGTATTTATATATTTCTTCTCAGAAAACTCTAGAGGGATTCTAAAATACTCGGGAAATTTCAATAGCGCTAGCCGCTGGCCTCGGGGCGCCAGACAAACATCCTTTTAGACGGACGAATGCTGATTCCAGGAAATATCGGATGAATTCCCGTCACAATAATTTGCCGGATAAATACCAGTTTTGAACTGATCGGAATATACCTATCTGCTAGTCAAATATACCTAGTCAAATATTGTACCTAGTCTATTTACAATTTTAGAGCTTACGCGTATTTACTAATACAGAAAAAAAAGTTTTTAATCGTTTTTCCATCATCAGTAAGATTATTATATGCAACAGCTCTCTTGAAAATATTGTTACGAGAATTCATCCGACAGTTGGTGCAATCGGCCATCAACCAATTCATGGAAGGGACATTATTCCGATAAATTCATATTGTACAGTTAAGATAAAATGTAAATAGTAGTTTCTGTGAATATAAATTGTGTTAAAGTAGTGGAAATAAATTAGAGTGAGTTGGACTGTGTTTTTAAATAAATCCAAGAACTAAACTGAACCCGAGTGTGAAAATAAAAACATTACAATATAGAACTTGATGTTTTGCTTAGAAACTTGTATAGGTATTAATTCAATTTAATATATACAGCGACAAAAATACATTATCGGTTTTCCAAAAATAAAAAAAAACGGTTATTAAGAGGCCGCAGTTTAATCCACTGATTTCGCTGAAACGAATCAATCAATTTACATGTTTTATATTAAGATATATTACGAGGTGACTCTGTATCTAGTCCTATAACGTAAAACATACAAATATCGGAAATATATCTGCAAAAAATGATGAACGTCAAAGTAAATTTCAAATAAATTTTGTACACAAATTGGAATGTGTTCGATGGCACATTCCACAGAGAATATCCAAAAAAATGTATGATTTAGATGTTGCGGTTTTAGTTCAATGCTGGTTCAATGCAAGGATATAATTGACGAAGGACCTTTAGCGGAACAATCAATAAACACGTGCGGTCACATAAACGAATCACCAAATAAAAGTTATCACTAACCTTTTACGTCCGGAAGCTCTGGTGTTTTCTTGGTTCTTCTTTCTTCTGAGGCTAGCCCCGTAATAGCAGGAACAGTTTCTTAGAGCTTCGTCTGGACAACACGTTACACAAAAAATAGCGACATAATGTTCATTGATTGAGCATACAAAAAATGCGGGTTTAACAACAAATGATACGCTTTTGTAAACACAAAAGAAACAAAATGAAAGCGGTTTAGCGGTCGTTACGAACGAAGCTACTAACCCGCGTAATCTTAACGCAAACAACAACAATAAGCGTCGTCTCTTCAGACGGAATCAAAAATGTGTCCGAATAATTCGGAGCATAATACACACGAAAACTCCCAAGCGTCTAAACAGCTAGGGATCCGAAACACGAATGTCAATACAGTCTATATTTTACACGCAAAAAAACACTTAAAATTAGCATTAGCGCGACGGAATGTTTTAGAAAAGGTGCAGAAGTTTAAAAATCAATGAAGTAATTCAATCAAATTGACAACAATACACTAAACAAATTGCGGGAACCCACCATTCCGCCAGCCTTGAATTACTTATTTCAAAACTAAGGGTCCACTGGCAGTGGACATAGCTTTACAAGAGGTCGCTTCAAAGTACCACTTGCAGTTCTAACTGTAGCAACGCGTACAACACCATCACCTCCAGGATGTACGTCAATAATGCGCCCTAATGGCCAATTCAAAGGAGGTGAAGTGTCTTGCTTCAAAATAACAAGAGTACCTGGCTTAAAAACCTCCGTGGGATCAGTCCATTTACTCCGTTGATGAAGAGTATGTAAATATTCTTGCGACCAACGTTTCCAAAATGCCTGATGCAAACGACTAAGTAACTGCCATCTGTTGAGACGATTAGATGGGACAGATAAGAAATCAGATTCAGGAGGTGCTGTTAAAGGTTCCATGGTAAGAAACATCCCAGGACTCAAGGCGGTAAGATCCGATGGATCGTTGCTACAAGGGGTTATAGGTCGCGAGTTTAAAACTGCTTCAACCTGTGCAAATACAGTAGAAAGTTCTTCGTAGGTTAGGATTTGATCTCCAACGACACGTCTTAAGTGAGCTTTAACACTACGAATTACTTTCTTTGCGGATAGAGTCCAAAATCGTTGCTGCAAAAGAAATTGAACGGTTTGGATTCCTGCGTGAAGATTGGTGACATGACAATCTTCGACAATTAGATTAGTCAAACGACTTTTACTCGGTAGCAGTGCGGGAAATTTAGTGTCAAACGGCAATGGAGCATTAGCCAATCTACTACCAACTCTAAGAGTTCCCTGTTCATCAAGAAACGGCGAAAGTTTAAGAAGCGATTTGGGCAAAAGTTTTCGTTCTCGAAGAAGGGAAATCTCTTTAGAAAAATATTGATCTTGAACATAGCGAACAATGCGAAGCTGAGCCTGATATAACTCAGCAGCCAAAAATGATCCAGAGCCCCTACGGTCTGGATTGCGGGCGTTATCAACAAAGCGACAAATATGAGCTATAATGCGGGTAATGCGATTAATAGAAGAATGTTCTTCTAACAAAGTACCAAATAAATTTGGTGAAGCGGTGACTTGAAGCGCCACTATATGGGCTTCAGTCATAACTAGCGGTGACATGCTTGAGTCTGAGCAAGCATGTGGCAAACAAGCGGTAATCAACAATTGTGGGCCTTTCCACCAAAGTGTATTGCCTAACAACTCTGATGGCAAAGTGCCGCGGGAACCCAAGTCAGCGGGGTTATCACAAGATTGGATGTAAAACCAATGCGAAAAAGGAAATTTTTCCTGAATGTAAGCAACTCGATTACTGACAAATGTCCAACGGTGCGGGGAAGAACTAAGCCAAGAAAGGACTACCGTGGAATCTGACCAGCAACAAATCACCTTGAACAACAAACGACTTAGCCAACTTAGCGGTAAGAACTGAAGCACACAATTCCAATCTGGGAAGTGACAAAGTTTTCAAAGGGGCAAGTTTCGATTTAGAGAACACAAAAAAACTTTGACGAAATCCAGATGCGGTTTCTAACACAAAATAAACAACAGCGGCATAACCTTTCTCAGAAGCATCACCAAATGCATGAAGTTCACAACTAGAAAAGTTTTCTATAGCAAGCAGGCGAGGCAAAACTAAATTCTGTAAGGAGGGAAGATCACCTATGAATTTTGACCATAACGAAACAATGTGAGCAGACGGGGTTTCATCCCAAGACAATTTCGAACTCCATAATCTTTAAATCAAGTGTTTAACCAAAAACGTTACAGGTGAGATAATTCCTAATGGATCAAAGATTCTGGCCAAAGTGGACAAAAGTCTGCGTTTAGTACAAGAGCTATCAACATGTGGGAGACTAGTAAAGAAAAAGGAGTCAGAGGATGGATTCCAATGCAAACCTAAAACTTTTAAGGGATTATCAGATTCAAAAGAGTATGGATTCATCGACAAATATTCCTCAGGGAGGTGTAGCAACAATCGTGAATCATTACTGGACCACTTGCGAAGCTCAAATCCTCCTCGTCTTAAGAGTTCAATAATTTCTAACTGCAATGTTTGAGCCTTTTCAAATGATGAACTTCCAGCAATGATATCATCTACGTATGTGGACGATCGAATAATAGCGGCTGCTGATGGCAAAGAGCGGTCTTCTTCATCAGCCAACTGATTTAAAGTGCGGATAGCCAAAAAGGGTGCGGATGAAACTCCATAAGTGACAGTCTTGAGCCTATAGACTGCAACGGGATCTTGCGGAGAAAAACGCCAAATGATTCGCTGATAATTTTGATGTTCTGGGGCAATCAAAATCTGTCTATACATCATTTTGATGTCTGCAGTGAACACTACAGGATGAAATCGAAAATTCAACAAAATAGCAATAATGTCTTGCTACAATTTGGGACCGATAAATAAACAATCATTCAAAGATAACCGATGAGGTATCTTAGCGGATGCATTAAACACTACACGAAGTTTGGTTGTGCTACTATCAGGTTTCAAAACACAATGATGCGGTATGTAGTAACAATCAGAAGCAGTAGATGGATCAGGAACCAACTCCATATGATCCAGCTCCAAATACTCTTTGAGAAAATCACAATATTGTTTGTAGAGATCTGGTTGCTGTAGAAGACGTCTTTCTAAAGAGTAGAAACGTTGTACGGCGAGATTATACATTCCATCAAAAGCAGGAAGTGTATTTCGAAAAGGAAGAGGCACAACGAATCTACCTGAATCCAATCTCCTGCATCCCTCGGAAAATATTTTTTCGCAGATAAGATCATCAGGGGACTGAACCAGTGCGGTAGGAACATCTTCAATTGTCCAGAACCTTTGGAGTGAATCATCTAATGATACTACATCTTCAATTTTACAAAAAAGCGAAGTTGGGTTTATGGCCGACTAAGAGTGAGAGTTAACAGAACTCGAAGACACTCTACCCATAAGGATGTAACCAAACACAGTGTTAATAACATCAGGAACACCTTCCTTTCCCAGAAGACGTCCATCCAACAAAATTTGAGAAAATATATCGGCACCTAACAAAAGGTCAATAGCGCCTGGGGTATTGAAACCAGGATCAGCAAGTTTCAAATTGGTTAGATATGTCATATTAGCCATGTTAATGGGCGCAACAGGCATATCATTGCAAATGCGGGGTAAAACAATAGTATCAACAACAAAATTGCACTCACGCTTTACTATAGAGCGTAGAGAAAGGGTAAGAGAGCCCTCAGCAGAGGGACTCTGCACAGAACCTAGCCAGTTGAGTCGAAGCGGGCATAGGTCGGAAGCCAAGGCGTTTCACAGCCTTGCTCGCAATGAATGATGTCATGCTACCAGAATCTAGCAGACATCGCAAAGTTTGATAAGAACCGTGCTTATCTAATACCTCAACTAAAGCGGTAGATAACAACACATTTGAATTGTATGACAAAAGTGAACTATGACAAGAAGTCTGCGGTAGAGAAGTTTCGGGACTTTCAACAGTATTAATGGTACTGGATCCACCAGATGTGGAAGCCAGGTTTGCGGGGGGAGCACTAGATTCAGACCGAATGCCTGAATCACTACGATTTACAAAATGAAGCAATGTGTGATGGCGTTGTTTGCAGTTGCGGCAAGTGGATAAAGATTTACAGCGATTCGACTGATGAGAATCGCTCAAACAATTAAAACAAAGTCTAAAATCTTTAACAAACTTAAACCGCGCGGATACTGATTTGTTCAAGAATTCAGAACATTTGTAAATCGCATGATCGGATTTACAAACTAAACAATTTCTATTCTTAGTGACAAATAAAGATGTAGTGAACCGGGAAGAATGTTGCTTTGAATTCAATGGTAACTTTTTGTCAACACTTCGCTTTGCCTTGCGGGATAATTCAACATATTCAAAGGCATCACAATGCTTCGACAAAAAATCAACAACTTCCGAGCGGATCGGAAAGTCATCTTGAGCGGTCACAGTACCATGGTAAAGTTCAAATTTGGAGGCTAAATTCTTTGGAATTCGTTTCAACATCATCTGAACGATACAAAAATCCCACTGATTTACTGGTAAACCCAAATTCTTCAGGGCTTCCAAATTATCACTGAAGTCATCCAATAACTTCCGAACCTCTGAAGGGCTATCTGAAGTTAGTTGGGGGAACTGTTCTAAAGCTGACCAATGAGACTCCGCGATTAAACGAGTTCGCTTGAATTTTTTCAAAAGTGTTTCATAAGCACTCACGTAATTGTTTTGTGTTAGTTTAAAATTCCTATTAGCCTCAAAAGCAGGCCCTTTTAAAGCTAACTGCAAATATTTGAACTTCTGCATAGCACTGAGTTTTTCATTATTGTGAATTAATGAATCAAACAAATCAATAAAAGTACCAAATTCCAATATGTATCCACTAAATGAAGGCAAATCAATTCGCGGCAAAGCAACACTTTCCTGTTCCCGAGCTATATTTTGTGGCGTAGAATTCTGAACAGATTTCAGTTTAGCAAAAATAGACCTAATTGAATAAAACAATTTTTCAAATTTATTGCGAATGTCATCCTCAAAGTCAAAATCAAGGTTTGCATCTGAAATTAATCCAACAATCGAATTGTGATGTTTAAAAAATTCTGAATAAATTGAATCAACCATATCAATCATGCTAAAAAACAATTCAACGTCGTCACCTCTTAAGGCTTTCTCAGCAGCAAAATAAATATCTTCTATTCTTTTAAACATCGATTGTCGATGATTTTTAAATTTACGTACATTTTCAGCGGTTTTTGACATCTTAACAATAAATTAAAATCACTGTAACGCCACTGAACAAATCTAACACGATAGAACGAAAACAAAATACTATTCCAAAAAATGTACAATTTTTTACAGTTGAAGTCGTAAATATCTGACCAAATGTCAAATAAATTCAAAACAATTTAGCAAAATAACCAAACAAACAAAACGATCTCTTGTAAGTTTTTTTTTGCGGTAAAAGAAATATGCGAATTTATTTCTAACGGAATGACTGAATCCCGAACTTGTTTTCTCTTTTAACAAATAAAGAAACGAAAATTCAATGCGGTTTTCAACAATAATTGCAACGAAAAATCAATGTTTTGATCATTAAACTTTGCACGAAATTAATTCAAATGTATCCGGCCCGGAGTTGGACCAAATTATGTAATTTATTCGATAATCTTTGCACTAAATTAACTCAAATTGCATCCAGCTCGGAGTTGGACCAAATTATGGAATGTGTTCGATGGCACATTCCATAGAGAATATCCAAAAAAATGTATGAATTAGATGTTGCGGTTTTAGTTCAATGCTGGTTCAATGCAAGTATATAATTGAAGAAGGACCTTTAGCGGAACAATCAATAAACACGTGCGGTCACATAAACGAATCACCAAATAAAAGTTATCACTAACCTTTTACGTCCGGAAGCTCTGGTGTTTTCTTGGTTCTTCTTTCTTCTGAGGCTAGCCCCGTAATAGCAGGAACAGTTTCTTAGAGCTTCGTCTGGACAACACGTTACACAAAAAATAGCGACGTAATGTTCATTGATTGAGCATACAAAAAATTCGGGTTTAACAACAAATGATGCGCTTTTGTAAACACAAAAGAAACAAAATGAAAGCGGTTTAGCGGTCGTTACGAACGAAGCTACTAACTCGCGTAATCGTAACGCAAACAAGAACAATAAGCGTCGTCTCTTCAGACGGAATCAAAAATGTGTCCGAATAATTCGGAGCATAATACATACGAAAACTCCCAAGCGTCTAAACAGCTAGGGATCCGAAACACGAATGTCAATACAGTCTATATTTTACACGCAAAAAAACACTTAAAATTAGCATTAGCGCGACGGAATGTTTTAGAAAAGGTGCAGAAGTTAAAAAATCAATGAAGTAATTCAATCAAATTGAAAATAATACACTAAACAAATTGCGGGAACGCACCACAAATTTATAAAATTAAATACCTATCTAAATAATATTGATTATACACGGTATTTGTAACTATGTTCATTTTGATGCACGTGAAGTCAGATCTTTTAAAAATAAATTGCATAAATAGGTGCCTATCAAATATAGGAGAGTTGAGGGAAAACGTTCTAATGAACATTTGGCTTCGCGATGACTTGACTTAAATATGGGAATTTAATATCAAAAAATGTACAAAGGTCTTTAAGTCTTACTAAAATATTGTGACAGGTGTCGCTGTTAATTTGACATGTATTTGATCAGGGCCTAATTTTTGTTTGCGACTTCAGGAAAATACTGGACGTGGTTTTCAGGGAATTCCTTGGCTGCCTGATATGCTTTACAGTTCTTTATATCATTATTTACATCATTTGTGTACTTAGGGCAGGCACCTCCCTGACATCGCTTGCCGATCATTGGCGGTTCGTTATATGTGAAATAAAGTCCATAATTATTTATTTGTTATTTTAGTACCTACTGTATTAAACCCATATTTCTATGTTATCAGAAAATTTCAGATTTACACCTTCTAGATGAAAAGAGTGATTTATAAGAGGAATGGGAGTATTTAAGTAAAAAATTTGGTCCCCAAATAATAGAATTAAACGGAAAATAAATTATTAGAAAACCCCCATAGTAATTTTAGGGACAAATTATACAATTAAATGGAAAATAAAGATTCAATTTTCAAACGCATCATGTAATATATCAGATAAAAGGATCATTATGTGAATTACAAATATATCATATTTTTATATCATTTGTTTAAAAGATATTAACAAAAATATTAAACATCGACATAATTCCCACTTTAGAAACTAGACTATTTAAATTTTGAAAAATATATTTTATTTGTATTTTTTAATAATTTGAATAACAGATTTAATAATTTATAATTTAAAACTTGACCTATTTTGCCCTTTATGTTCCAATCTACAGAGCTTGAAAGTTTATTAATAAAATAAAACTGTATTGTTAATTATTTTGTGGCCAAATTAGAAAATTAAATACATATGAATTCTGATAAATTTCAAGCGAATTCTGAAGCAGATAAAATGGAAAGACTATGTGTGGAATATCAAAGTGTATATTTTTTATAAATTTAAAACGCTTCCTTTAAAAGATATTAGGGTAAATATAAGAAAATGCACTCATTCCCTGCTTGTCTGAAACTGGAATATTAGAATCTTGAAGGTGGTACGGAACCCTAAGTATGCAAGTCCAACTCGCACTTGACCAAATTATTTATGTCAAAATAAGGTATTCAAAAATAATGTTATTTTTATACTATAGACTACACCAAAAATGTAGGTAAATCAAAAATAGTCATGAACTAAAGAAAACTAAACTAGTGAGATAAAATATCTGTGATGAGAAATGTTTTCAAGTGATAATGAAATAGTGATTAACTGTAAAGTAAATGGGCTGCTTGTTAGCTTGGCTTATTCCTTGTGTAGGTTCAATACCACATTTTTCAGTCTAGAAGATTCTTGTTTTACAATGTTTGTAAATCACTGTGAAAAGTGTTCATGTTGTATTGATTTTGGTACAATTGTACTGACAATGAAAATTTGCATGATCACAATCACAAAAACATATTGAGCAAAGCTTTTATCATTTCCACATACTAACTGCATAAATATTTTAATTGTTATTATTGTTTTATGATGAATGTAACAAGAATACACAGAGGTATGACTTACAAGACATTTTATGGGTAATAGTGCAGTGTGCAGTTGAGATTAAAAGACATAAGTCTCAATATGTATGTAATCTTGACATCATTATTTCATAATACCTATTACAATGCTATTAAAATGAAATAAACTGAAATAACCATAATATAGAATATTAAAAATAAAAAAACTTAAGTTTTTACTGAATTTAATTCAAAACTTGATTGATGTACAGATTGATGTAAAAATAAAACTTATAAAATTTTGTGAAATATTTACAGGTGCATGTACTGTTTTGTTAAATAGTTTATTAAATATCTCTTAATAATTTTAAGCACAATTTGATAAATAAAAAATGATTAATAATAATATTTTATTATTCTCCACTTATATTTAAAAAAATTATTTTACACTAAATGTTGGTACATTTAATTAATTAAAACTAAAATGCATAATTAGAGAGAACAAATAAAAAATACATTATGGCAGTTCTACAAGAACAAAAGTGACCCTTTCCAAGACAGACGCTCAAATACCAGATCATTGTTTTAATTTAATATCCTTGCTGCCAGCTGGCAAAGACAAAAATCACAGATAAACAAAAGTATTAAATAATTACAATATATGAAACCTATTAAAGTTTCTCAAATGAAGATTACTTTTCTTGTTCTTGACTTTCCTCTTTTTCTTGATGTTCTTCCTCATCTTCTTCTTCATCAGAAGACTCTTCAGAGTCATAAGAGTCAGATTCCTCATCTTCATTATCTTGTTTTTCTTCTTTAGCCCTTTGTCTTGACTTGGAAAATTCCTCTAGTTCCTCTTCTGTTAAACTTTTAAGGAACTTCTCAAAATCTCTAATATAATCTTTTTTCTTTTGGAGTAGTTCTTCCTCATAGACCTTTTTCTGTTCCTTTGTGAGTGTCTTCCAGGCTTGAACTACTGGTTCATCTCCAGAATAAATTGACATAAAATATTTAAATGGTGAAATGGGTGGTTGTTGAGGTTCCTTCAACTTCTCAATCTTCTGCTCAGGTTTCTGTGCTGGCACAGACTTTGGCACATTTCTTTTACTTACAGTTTTCACAGGTTCCTTTTTCTTTTTAGGTTCTTTTTTGTCACTTTCAACTTTAATTTTCCTCATTGCCGATTTCATCAGTTCTTTTTTCCTCTCTTCTTCTGGCAGTGTTTCCAGATAAGCAGTAAATTCTTCTTTATATTTCTTTATATGCTCATTATATAAATCTCTATAAATTTTTTTCTCATCCTCACTGCAAAATTTCCACTGGTTTGAAACAAAAATTAATCTATCTCTAACAGGAACATTTTTTATTTCATTGCTTTGTAATAATTTACTTGCAAAGAGATTGTATGCAGAACCAGGAGGTTTTGATGGTTTTCCAGCTGCTCTATCTTTTATTTGCATATCTTCTTTTGACAAAATAGGTTTTAATGAATTTTTTACATGGTCAGGGTGTTTTTTTACATATTCCTCAATTTCTTCTTCATACTTTGCCAATTCGGCTTCAGCATAGTGTATCCATACTAATTTATTTCTCTCAGGAAGCTGTTTCCACCTTTCTTTGCAAAGCTCTTTAAATTTTGCTTTGTCTTCAACAGTCTCCTTTTCTAACTCTGTTATATAGAAATAATGAAATGGTGGATGTGGTTTAATTGGTACTTTTTCTTTTGGAGGTTTTGGAGGGGGCTTTTCTTTTACAGGTTTTGGAGGTTTTACAGGTTTTACTTTAGGCTCCTTTGAATTCCTTGGAATTTCTGGATGTGCCTTATAAAATTCTTCAAGTTTTCTGTGATATTCCTCCTTCTTCTGCAGAGATATTAATTCATATTTCTTTTTTTCCTCTGGGGGTAGGGCATGAAAAATTTGTGCTAAGGCTTTTGAAACTTCAGCTGCATCTACACCTGGATGTTTAACCAAGTATGAGTCTCTATTCTCCAAATAAAATAAAAAATATGCTGTAAGAGGTTTTCTGGGCATATCTGGGTGTTTTTGAGGTCTTCCTTTCTTTTTATTTCCATTTGATTTTGATTCAAAATTTTGAACCCAAGTTTTAGCATCTAGCAAAACTTCACTTAAAATTCTATACTTTCGAATTTTTTTTTGCAATTTGAACCACATATTTCTACAATCCTTTATTGAATAATTCTTGAAAATAATAGTATCCCACTCCATTTGTTCTAATCTCCTTGTAAATGGTTTAGAGTCATTTGTAGGTATACATTTCTCCATTCGACTCAATAACTCCTTTAAATCTGCCTCAGGCCAGTTAATTGTTTCTTTATTAGCTTTAGGTTTCAATTTCCTTTCCAATTGTTTAAGTAACTCATCTTCATCCTCATTTGTGTTTGCCCCATAAACATCTCTTATGGAAATTGTTACAATATTTTCAGTATTTTCTTCACCAACTTCACTTTTAATATCAATAACATTTACCTCCCTCTTAACTTCCTTGTCATTGTTATTCAAATTATTATAAATTGGTTCAGTTTCAGGCTTGAAATCCATTAATTGCCCATCTTCAATATCTATTTCAAACTTGGCTGGAACATTATTAATGGCATTTGCTAGAATTTCTTTCTTTTTAGGATATTTCACTACCACATCCTCAGCAATGTCAGCAATATTATGGAATTCATTTATTGGTAAGTTATTATCAATATCACCATTTTGAGCTGCAATAGAATTTTCTTGCATTTTTGTTCTTTTTTTGCGCTTCTTTGGTTCAGATTCATTATTTTTTGGTGTTGGTAATACAATACCCTCTGATGAAGATATATAGGCCTCATTATTCTCTACAGATATTTTTGTATTTAGTACAGAATCATTGCAAATTTTGGCCTTCTTTTTTGTTTTAGGTGGAATGACTTTGGTATTAATTTGATGTTTAATGTTTTCTGCATTTTCTAAATTTACTTCACTGTTTTCATTTTTTTTCCTATCTGCTTTCTTTCTGACTTTTTTGTTAGTTATAATTTTGGTTTCTTGTTCTGCATTAATTTCACTATTTGTCTCATTTGAATGGTAATGAATCCCTTCATCATCATTCTGTTTTCGTTTAGATTTCTTCTTCAATGGTGTGGAGACATTTCCTTGATCTGCAGCATCACGTTTGCGTTTCTTACCTACTGCCTTTTTATCAGGTGTGTGTGAATCTTCTGTTTCAATTGTAGGAATACTTTTTTCTTTTTTATTCAGTGTTCGTCCTTTCGTTTTAAGGTTATTCATCTTCCCCGTTAATATTTAATTGCACCTCAAATTGAATGTGTTAAAAAATCTGCCTAGATATGCTTGAGAATTGTTGTCTAAAAAAAAGTACCATTTACAAATTATCATTGCATGAGCATATGTTCATACTTCTTTCATATCATTTGAAACAGAAAGCCATGGATAGTAGAAATTGAAAAAAAATAATTGTTTATACACTTTCGTATTCAGTTTTAAACAACTTTTGATTCCAAATAGAAAATGAAGCTTTGCGGCTTGACATTTAACTCAGGCATCCCGTAAATGTCATTTGCACAGATCATACTGTCATTTGTCAAAAATGTCATAATTTTAGAGCTTCTACCCTTAGAGCATTTACTTTCTAGAGATCTTAGATCATTATGCTCTAAGCTAGAAATAGCCTGCAGTGCACAAATGTCGTGGTAAGACTAAGGAGAGAGAAGGCACTAGAGAAGGCAAGAGGCTATTTCACTCGGTTGGGAGCTGCTTCCAATGAAATACGTTCAGCATGTTGTTAACTGGCTGCTTCCACCCACTAAGTGAAATAGCCTGTTACCGTCTCTATAGACCTCTCTTTCTAGCGTTGCCACGATTATGTGCATGACAGGCTATATCTAGGAGATACATGATCTAAGATGAAATACGATCAGCATGTTGTACCTTAGCCGCCTCCGCCCACCAAGTGATATAGCCTGTTACTGTTTCTATTGCCCTTTCTTTCTAGCCTTGCCACGTTTTGGTGCATTGAAGGCTATCTCCACTCTGCAGAAGGTACATTCTGTAAGGCTAGGCGCAATATGAGACGCGTATAGCGCGTGTGAAATGATACAGCACAGCGCGAACTTTTGGCCAATTTGCGCTGTTCCATTCAATACTATACGTTAGAAAAGTTCGCGCTGTGCTGTGTCATGTTACACGCGCCATACGCGTCTCAATTTGCGCCTAGCCTAACACTTAAGTCGATTTGCAGCGATCTACCGGTTATAATTGTTCCTAAATGGTTTGAACCAAACACATTCTAGGTTTTTTGATTATTACCAATGACGTCCCAAATCAGCCCTTTGTTACTTCATGGTTTGAAACATATATAAGAGATTTATATATGTATAGTTTGAAATATCTTCAACCTAAAGTACTAGTAGTTGTTTTTGATTGTCTGTCTCTTTCTTAAATGACATTTGAGGTTATGTATTTACTTTTTTTAGATCATGTACCTTCTAGAAATAGCCTGCCATGCACAAAATCGTGGCAACGCTAGAAAGAGAGGGCAATAGCGTAAAGGTCACCGACTAAGAGAGACGGCAAATTATACTGTGTACTGTACCTAAACCGTTTTGCGCAAGCGTTGCCAAGAATCAAACAGAGAGAAAACATAACCCACAACAGAAGAGCCAATTGCGGCATTTTGGAACATGCGCATAAGACCCGAAGTACAGTAAAACGTTATAGACATATATACGTCTGGACTGTGAGGTTTGCGCCTCCTGTAGACTCTGCTGCAGTGCTGCAGTATGTCAGCATTAAGATATGAGAGACAGTAACAGGCGATTTCATTTAGTGGGTTGAAGCAGCTAATGAACAAAATGCTGGTCGTATTTCATTGGAAGCAGCTCCCAACCGAGTGAAATAGCCTATTACCCTCTCTATTGCTCTCTCTCTCTTTAATCTTACCTCGACATTTGTGCACTGCAGGCTCTAAGACTATTTTACATTTTACGAGATCCATTTAACAGTTTGAATCCATTTGGCAGTCCAAAAATATACTGACGATAAGTCAGATTCAATTGATCTGTGGGTGTTTTATTTTTAATCCTATTTTACATATATTCTTTGATTAAAATTAGTTATTATGTATACATTATACTATCTATGATATATGCTCTTGTATGTTATAACAAGCATTAAAAAGCGGAACGAAAAGAGAAATATGGCAGAAGTGGCTGGGTAGATAGAAAACAAATTAGTCATGGGAAATAGTTCAACAACTCTCGCTGGTAATGATAATATGTCATCTAAAGCAGGATTCCTTTTTGTTTTATCAATAATGTTCATTTTTTATTTGCCAAAGACATTCATGATTTCTGTATTTTTCAATCACCTCCAAAACAAAATCATGACCATTATTACCCATAATTACGTAGTAATCAACACAGTAATATACTTGTACACAATACAAAAGGTAAACCTTTATCTGTGACTGACAGTTTAGATCAACGATTGCGCTGAGACCAGTGCATGGCGCGACGTCACTCGGATCGGGATTTCACCATGACACGATAAAGCCAATGACTGCTCGATAGCTCGGCGCCACCAACTTGCCGGCTGAAGTACGAGTCCTTTCGAGTTTTCCCACACACGGTGAGATTTTGGCTTGGCTCTGGGCCATTTGGACGGATGGATCGCTCGTGAATGGGGGCCTTTATACTATTTTACATTATTTTTATGTTTCTTTGGGGAATAACACCACAATAGAAATAAAACTACGTATATTGCAGAAATACCAAACGTTTCAAAGTCTATTCTGACTTCGTTGTCAATGGTTTTTATATTTATTGATGTAGATTGCAAAATGAAAATTTGATTTTTTTCATTTTGCAATCTACATCAATAAATATAAAACCATTGACAACGAAGTCAGAATAGACTTTGAAACGTTTGGTATTTCTGCAATATACGTAGTTTTATTTCTATTGTGGTGTTATTCCCCAAAGAAACATAAAAATAATCAAGAACATGCCACAAACAACGTTTAGAAGACAATTAGAAACCAGCTATTTTACATGTTTACGTAGACATTTAACTATAAATTTTGATCAGTTTGGCAAAAAACTTAAGAACTATTAAAGAACCCCATAAATAAGAAATTCATTGATATGTACCAAATTTTAAATAAACAGAAACAAAACATTTTAACATATGATTTTGACCTTTGTCTAGTTGAACGCTTAGATCATTTACTATCTAGATATAGCCTGTCAAGCATAAAATCGCGTGGTAACGCTAGAAAGAGACGGCAATAGAGACAGTAAGTGGCTATTTCACTTAGTGGTATGGAGTGTAGAGTGAAAGGAGGACAAACATATATGGGAATAAAACTGAAAAATTGTCCAGCGGATGGTTTCAAATAAGTTCAAGAAATGACCAGAATGGCGCAAGTGTGACAACAGGGTATGTTATGAAGTTAATTGTATGATTTAAGAACGGATTGAAATATACAAATCCTACATTTAATCAAGGCGCAAATTGAGACGCGTATCGAGCGCGTTTGTAAGGTGACAATGACACGAGTGTTCCGCGACTAGCACGATGTCACACAAAGTGTTTCGCTGTGGTGATGTCACACGAGCATATAGACGCAGTTCGTCCAATTTGCGCCAGGGGGTGGTAACTCAGATAGGCATTGTTGGTCCAGCTGTCGGTGAACTGTAAACGTAGCCCCCTTCAGAACTCCTTCAAGTACTATTTCTTGACAGCTAATTGAATATATCCAGGTGACACAATGTGATCTTCTATTGAACAACTATTGAAGTGGAAGAGAATAGCAAGAAGGGCTACTAAAATGAACACAAAAAATCGTTTACCGCTATTACATCAGAAGAAATGTGAAATAAGGTATTTGAATAATAGCACAACTACAAATTTCTTTTTGAGTCAAATGAGGAATCAAAAATTAAAACCAAAAGGAAGACGTTTTTCATTAGATGATAAAATATTTGCATTATCTCTGTATAAACAAAGTGCCAAATGTTATATATTTCTATCAAAAGTTTTAGTTTGCCATCTCCTAAGAATCTTAGTATTCTTGTAAGTACTGTTCCTTTTAATTGCAGCTATAATGAACATATCTTCCAATATTTAAATAGAATTGTTGATAAACTAACAGAAAAAGAGAAATATTGTATTCTAATATTTGATGAAGTGTCTTAAAGTTGTGGTTGGAATATATGGTTGGAATTGTAGATTTTGGTAAAGGTGATCGGCACATGCACTTTGCAGTCCATGCATTAGTTTTTATGTTGAAAGAATGTTTATGTAAGTATACATGAAAATTTGAAATTGTCTTAAGTAATAATGATATGATTAGTTTTTCTGTAACAGTCACAACACAAGCAAAATTAAAAATTGAAAACTCCAACCATTTGTGCATTTTTTATAAAATGATTTAATTGTTTCTACCAACACATCCCTCACTGTACATATAATATTGATATTTATACTGTTGTTTTGTTTTTTAACTATGAATCATTTTAATACATAAATAAGTAGTGCCATTTTCAACTGTATTTGTTAATTTATCTTTTGTAAATAAATAAATTTAATTTCAATATTAGTTTAATTTATTTTGATGGTACGTTGTCTTCTAAATGTTATTTGTGGCATATTCTTGATTATTTTTATGTGTTCTTAGGAAATAACATCACAATCGAAACAGACATCTGTATTCAAGCAAAAATCAAACGTGTGCAGGTCTATTCTGACCTCGTTTTCAATGATTTTAAAATTTATTCAAAATATAACATGCAAAATGAAAGTTTGATATATGACATTTAATCAAACTTTCATTTTGCATTTTATATTTTCAATACATGCTGTAAAGCCATTAAAAACGAAGTCAGAATAGACCTAGAAACGTTTAGTTTTTCCTTGAATATACAGATTTTTGTTTCGATTGTGATGTTATTTCCGAAGAACGCATAAAAATAATTCGATGGTACAGCCCTCTATTGGTGACATTTGGGACCAGAAAATGCAGATTCCTTCTTTTTAGTTGGTGATGATCTGTCAAATTCAACAAACGTCAAATTTAGTACTTGAAGGAGTTCTGAAGATGCTTTTTATGCATATTCTAACCTAGCATGGGACGAAATGTGAACACATTTTATAACATTGAGTTGCCCATCTATCTTTATTGTATGATCTGTGATTTGCGTCTAGCCTTACGGCTGAAAAAGTGAGTGATGTAATTATTATTAAAAATCGCAAATAAAAGGTAGAAAATCTGTTATGTGAACTTCTCTTTGTAAATGGTTGTCTCCATTTTTTGTAATCTCTGCAAGTGATATGAGTTTATTGTGTGTTAATTGTGATATAAATGAATAAGCATGTGCCCCAGTTTTGAGTTTTTATAAAACGGAGTGATTTTATAATTATTTTGTTATAAAACTTTTTTAAACAGTTAAACATTGGGAAAAATTTGTATTTTTGTTATATTTTTATACTTATTAACAAATAATGTTGGTGAATTAGATGTAAATAAAAAATATTTATTTTTACATTCTTATGTTCATATTTACATATTTATTTTGAAAAGTGTCCCTTTACAAAGTTGGTGTTTCTACTTCCTTGTTCACCTCTCTCTGGATAAAGGGTAATTAACAATTCTTTTCATCACTGAATAAACTGCTATAATTAAGTTATCTCTTCTGTTATCATTATGGAACAAATTTCAGTTGCATTTTATTCTAGAATAGTTTCTTTTTCAAGGATTCTAACATTTTCACACACTGGTTTTCCATATATTGTTTCTTGCCTAGTTGGACAAAAAACTAAATTAACTACAATCAAATGGCATCTTTCTGCTGTAGTTGTATTTTAAATATTTCCAAAGGTACGCCTGGTGAATGCTCCAGGAAAAATATCTTCAGAAGTTTGTTGAAGTTCTCGAGTTGATGTACAATGCCATAATCAGTTTAATATTTATATAATAATGGCTTCTTCAGAGTTTAATTCATGTAGGATCTTGACTCCTAAAAAAATGTGCAAATAAAATTTTGCTTGTCATTTTTATCTAGGTATGTACAAGGTATTTCATTGACTTCACACATTCTAGCGGTTAATACCCAGACGTCACAAATCAGCCCTTTGTTACATCCACGAAGTATAGATACCAGGAGTCCGAACGGTATAGGCTTTTCCGCAGTATTTGTGGTATACAATATTAAACCCAGATCATAGTTATCTTTTCTGCCACTAGCTGCGCAAATGTTCAGGACGTACCGATGTTTTTATTATTATCAAACGTAAATACGCTCTGTCGAATGTCGAAATTATTAAAATTATAAAACTAAGTATAACATATTAATGTAATTGTTTAAAAATAGTTTTAATAAAAAAATGGAAAGGTGTTGTGCTGTTCATGATTGCCTCAGTGGCCGAAAGGCAAGTGAAAATGTGGCTAAAGTGGGTATATTCAAAGTTCCGAAAGTGAGTAACCTAAAAATAATATTAAACATCAGTGTTGTTAATAAATATTGTATTGTATACACTAGTGTATTTGTCAAATCTAAATTGTTTGGTATTTAAATGTTAAACGTCTTTTATTTATAACTAATACGGTTAATAAATAATATATTTGATTGTAATCAATTAATTACTTTCCTATTATCAAGCATTGTAATACTGAAATAAATAGGTATTTAACCATTTTTGAATTTATATTTACTACTTAATTTGCAAAAACTATGTTTAAATTCTTTACTTCACTTACGGTTTGTTTAATAGTTTAACACGTAGAGACAAAAGATGAACTATAATTTTAATTCTTAAAGACCTGTTGATAACATTAATTTATTTTTTAATAAAATTGTTTGCTACTGGTTAATTGTATTTATTTATTTACTAATATCACACATTTTAGCTTTGCAGATTATCGAAATAATATTTTCAGAGCTGTCAGGTGACTGTCAGTATCAACAAGATTAACCGCGTAAGGATTTAAACGAGTACTTCCTAAAAAGTAGCGCGCTCTACCGGCAAAACATTCTGTCCCCTAAAATGCTACCATTTATTTAACATTACGTTCGGACTCCTGGTATCTATACTTCGTGGTTACATCAATGGCTGAGTTCAGCAGATACAAACTGTTGTGAACGTTTGCTAACGTTTCATGTTTTGTGCTGCACGTTTCATGTTTTGTGCAGCACAAAACATCAAACGTAAGCAAACGTTGACAACAGTTTGTATCTGCTGAACTCACCCATTGTTTGAAATATCTTCAACCGGTAATAACCAAAGAGGTTAATACTGTAGAGCACGTGAAGTAGCGAAATTCATGTAATACCAATAGAAAGAGAATAAGCGTGTCGTTTCTGATTGGTCAGTGTCAGTGGTGACGCCTACTATTGGTAGGGTAGAGTATGGCGTGTTGAGTAAAAGGAGGACACACTCTGTGTATCAAAAAGTGTCTACAAAAGAGTATCAATTTGGGGGCGCCACTGGGTAATTTGTTCGTAGAATAACATTTAAAAGACAATTGAAAATTCTAACCTATACATTTTACAAATTGCAATAGCAGATTATAATATGTTTTTTTTATAATGAAAAGTAAGTATTTCTAAAATAAATACTGTAAAGTTTTTATTTACTTGTTATAAATGTAGTATTATTGACATGATTAAACTGAAAATTATTTTCAGTTAGTTATATCATCATAGTTAAACAACCAGATTTAAAATGATTGGTAAAATTTGTATTTAATATTAATAAATGTATTCAGTTAATGAAATACATTGTACATAGATAAAAATTACTTGCAAGCAAAATTTTATTTGTACATTTTTTTAGGAGTCAAGATAAATATCCTACACAAATTAAACTCTGAAGAACCCATTATTATATAATTACTAAACTGATTATGGCATTGTCCATCGAGAACTTCAACAAACTTCTGAAGATATTTTTCCAGTACCATTCACCAGGCGTACCTTTGGAAATATTTAAAATAGACCTACAGCAGAAAGATGCTAAAAATAGTCATTTAATTGTAGTTAATGGAGACAAGAAAAAATATATGGAAAACCAGTGTGTGAAAATGTTAGAATCATTGAAAAATAAACTATTCTAGCATAAAATGCAAGTGAAATTTGTTCCATAATGATAACAAAAGAGATAACTTAATTATAGCAGTTTATTCTGTGATGAAAAGAATTGTTAATTACCTTTTATCCAGACAAAGGTGAACAAGGAACTAGAAACACCAACTTTTCAAAATAAATATGTAATATGAACACAAGAATGTAAAAATAAATAATTTTTATTTACATCTAATTCACCAACATCTATTTGTTAATATGTATAAAAATATTACAAATATACAAATTTTTCCCAATGTTTAACTGTTTCAAAAAGTTTTATAAGAAAATAACAATTATAAAATCACTCCGTTTTATAAAAAGTCAAAACTGGGACACACGCTTATTAATTTATATCACAATTAACACACTATAAATTCATCAATTGCAGAGATTACAAAAAACGGAGACAACCATTTACAAAGAAAAGTTCACATAACAGATTTTCTACGTTTTATTTACGATTTTTACTAATAATTTTACATCATTCTCACTTTTTCAGCTGCTTCACTTTTAAATGTAGGATTTGTGTATTTCAATCAGTTAACAATTAACTTCATAACATACCCTGTGGTCACACTTGCGCCATTCTGGTCATTTCTTGAACTTCTTATTTGAACCGTCCGCTGGACACTTTTTCAGTTTTATTCCCATATAAGTTTGTCTTCCTTTCAATCTACACTCCATAGGGTAGAGACATAGCAAGCGCTCCCTGATATTGTCTTTCTCTTTCTACTGTTATTACACTGCCACTTACAATAACGCCCATACCTAATTCACTCTACGTATAAACCTCTTTGGTGCATGGCTACTCAAGATAGTTTAATAAGCATAAGCAAGTGATAAGATGAAACTTACATGTAGTAGATTTAGCTTAAATATAAACATATTGGTGTAACTGTCTAACAAATTTAAAAAAATGTAAAACATGGATTACAATTGTAAAAGCTATCCAAACATTGTATATAAATTAATATTAATTCCCTTGTATTGAAATATTATATGTACCTATTAGAAATAAAAATAAATACATAACCTAAAATGTCATTTAAGAAAGAGACAGACAATCAAAAACAACTACTGCTTTGGGTTTTTTTTTTTTTATTATATTTTATAATAACCCAAAGCAGTAGTTGTTTTTGATTGTCTGTCTCTTTCTTAAATGACATTTTAGGTTATGTATTTATTTTTATTTCTAATAGGTACATATAATATTTCAATACAAGGGAATTAATATTAATTTATATACAATGTTTGGATAGCTTTTACAATTGTAATCCATGTTTTACATTTTTTTAAATTTGTTAGACAGTTACACCAATATGTTTATATTTAAGCTAAATCTACTACATGTAAGTTTCATCTTATCACTTGCTTATGCTTATTAAACTATCTTGAGTAGCCATGCACCACAAGAATATCAATATTTGAATACTAATATCTATGGGATGATGTCCTCCACTATATTTTTTATACAACACCTTATTTTTGTCAGTTCTAACAACAGCTCCAATTAATTGTTCACAAGTTTTTCTCTGCATTCTAAATAACTTGAGAAAATGATAATCATTATACCTGAGCAGCCAGGTCTCTGGATACAGTTGTTTTGGAACCATGGAATGTTCTTTTGTAAAAAGGCAGCCTATATATTTATTTAAATTATATGTAAACAAAGAACTATGCAGGTAAAAAGTCCAATCTTCATAATCAAAAAATAAGTCACCACAAATATTTAATAATAAATTTCTGTCCATTTATCAAAATTATCACTTGAACGATTAAATAACCACAGGAGGTACAAAGTTATTCACTTACGTGTATATACTTAAACAAAAATAATTAAACATATGATTTTGACGTTTTCTGGTTGAACCAAATTGCATTCTAGCGAATCAGTTTCGGTTCTACTTTCAGTGTTATGTCAAAGTACAACCACTGTCAACCAAGGGCATAACCATAGAAAAATGATTTAAATAGAAGGGAAGCTCTTATGGGAGACACGAGAACACTAAAAAAGCTTTTCCCTGCATCCGTATGAGGCCGCTGATATCGGAATTTTTGTAATTTCTTTACAGTTTTCTTTAACATAAATTTTAGCATGATAACTCACCAAAGTTGATTGTTGTTATTAATTTATTAACCTTAAAAATATGGCGTTTGTTGTCACAAAGATGAAAGAAGTGTTGTTTTCAAAATTATTTGACTATTGAGTAATGAATACTGAAATCGGGAACTTATTCCAAAACAAAGAAAACATATTTAAGATATTCTTTGAAGGATTGATTCGTACAGTTTAACGAAAATGGCAGTTTACAAAAAAATAACTACTACATTACTAATACTGGCGTAGATTAAGTACCTATATTATGATAAATACCAAAACAGGTTTATCATCCAGTGCGTTCCTTTATTTATATCAGATAATTGATCATTTGTTTCATATGCCCCATGGAGTAGCGGCATTGAAGTGGTTCAAAAAAATAGTAAAATTGATTTTCATTGAAGACTTATAACTATGATTCTGTCATCATTTTGACTATTGTAAACCCACACGATGTCCATGTTATCAAAAATGATATAAATTAAGTTCAATATTTTACAGAAATATTAGCATTGCTGAAAAGAAAATTTGATTGGGGTATGTTAGCATTAACTACATTTGGGACATTGTATTTTTAATATGTATTTTTTCAGACACCAAGGACAACAGAGTCTGACCTAGACCCCAAAATGTTTGGAATATATAGCAATTTTTTGTAACTTGTGGTGTTATTTCCCAAGAAGTATTTAAACACCAAGGATAAAGACAAATTATTTGTTCAAGCAACAGGAACAATTCCCCCAGTTATAATTACAAATAAGATGTTGGTAAAGAAAGTTTAGACAATTTAAAACGTTTTTTAACTGGGCAGTATGCTCCAACTATCAGAACTACTTGTGAAACTTCAATATCAGCCCCATTACCTTCCAACTTGTTAGGACAGAGTTCTAAAATTGCTAGATGTACAATTGTTTATATGAGTGGGTACATCCAGAGGTTATTAAAAAAATATTATCATAATTGTAATGATTGTTTACAAATTGTAAACTCTAATTTAGAATCAGAAGATTGTGAATTCATTGATGGTAGGAAGTATGCAAGAGGACACTGGCAAGTACCAAACACATATTTAAATTTTTTAATAACACATTGTTTATCCACCTTATATTTCTTAATTCCAAAATTGTGTTGCAAGCAGAACATTTCTCAAGTGTTGGAACAAGTGTTACAACACAATTATTTAATTAATCCTTTGAATTGTTTGCAACAACACCATCTTGATAATAAGCTATGCCAACTCCTAGTTAAATGTAGTTTGTTTTGGTGGTGTAGAAGTGTAAATAATATTGCCAAGGGAAGAGAAGACAAATTTTCTAAATATTTAGCTTTAAAACCAAATATAGTTGATCCTATAAAAGTCCATGCATATAGAAAATTTCAGTCAAAACAAAAGTTTAAAAACTGTTAAGCAACTTTCAAATCTTTAAATGTTTTTTTACAAACTGTACCTTAGGAAAAAATTTTATTTATATTTCATGATCTAAAATATAAAATGAATTTACAATATTTTGTAACTGTAAATTTCACACTTAACTATGTGAATATGGATTCAATATTTCTATTTTTTTTTAACAAATATCAGTGCTGTGTTGTGTAGATAACACTCATGTATTAATTGTGTTCTGTTTTGTATATCTAAGTCACGAACATGTTTTTATCTAAAATATTTTATAAATTTCTGTATAAATTTTTGTTAATACACTTATTATTTCAATATGTTTTAATTGTTTTATTGAAAGTGTGCATACATATATTTAATAGCAAAAATTATGCTAATCTCATGCTGAAAGTATGCTTACTTAAGTTTTTTGGGGCTATATATGTACAAGGTGTTCTGGATGTTTCTTTACAGCTGATATCTTGTTTTTTAGTAAAGGTATGAACAATTTCATAAAATCATTGTTGATGAGAACATGTTATCCTTAAAAAACTGTAATCAAAAACTTGTGCCAGTACATTCAACTTTTTTTCAAATTTTGTCCGTTTTTGTTATATTTATAAAACATAATTTGTTCTCATTAACATTATTTTTAGAAAATGTTCCTACAATTACTAAAAAAACAAGGTATCAGCTGTAAAGAAACATCTGGAACACCTTGTATATATTTGAATAATTTAGTGTCATATCTGCCGCTAGATGTCAGCACCTGTAAGATTGAGTAGATTAGTTCAACTATTGACTAATAGAGGGTGCTGATTGCAGCTAAAACTTTTCCCTGCATCCGTACGGTGCGCTGAAAACTGTGTTCCAAATCGAAACACGTGAGCTTCCCTTCTATACAGTTCATTTTTCTATGGGCATAACCAAAGTTATAACCGGGAGATCGCTAGAAATCGGCTTTTAATGTTCACTAATTTTATTCAGGTAGGTTTGTTTGTAGAAAACTGATTTCTACGAGCAAATTACTCGGTCGGTACTAGTGGCTCCCCCAAATTGAAACCATTTTGTGGACACATTTTCTTACACAGAGTGTGTCCTCCTTTTACTCAAACTATGAAGTGTAGAGTAAGGAGGACAAACTTATATTGGAATAAAACTGAAAAATTGTCCAGCGGACGGTTTCAAATAAGACGTTCAACAAATGACCAGAATATGGCGCAAGTGTGACCACAGGGTATGTTATTAAGTTCATAGTCAACGGATTGAAATACACAAATCCTACATTTAGAAGTGAAGCGCCTGAAAAAGTGAGAATGATGTAATTATTAGTAAAAATAGTAAATAAAACGTACAAAATCTGTTATGTGAACTCTTTGTAAATGGTTGTTTCTGTTTTTTGTAATCTCTGCAAGTGATATGAGTTTATAGTGTGTTGATTGTGATATGAATTAATAAGCGTGTGCCCCAGCTTTGACTTTTTATAAAACGGAGTGATTTTATAATTGTTATTTTGTACAAGACTTTTTGAAACAGTTAAATGTATATTTGTAATATTTTTATACTTATTAACAAATAGATGTTGGTGAATTAGATGTAAATTATTTATTTTTACATTCTTGTGTTCATATTACATATTTATTTTGGAAACTTCCTTGTTCACCTCTCTCTGGTAATTAATAATTATTTTCCTAACTGAATAAACTGCTGTAATTAAGTTATCTCTTCTGTTATCATTATGGAACAAATTTCACTTGCATTTTATTCTAGAATAGTTGTTAGAATCCTTTTTCAAGGATTCTAACATTTTTACACACTGATTTTCCATATATTTTTTCTTGTCTAATTGGACGAAAAACTTCATTAGCTACTATTAAATGACTATTTTTGGCATCTTTCTGCTGTAGTTGTATTTTAAATATTTCCAAAGGTACGCCTGGTGAATGCCCCTGGGAAAATATCTTCAGAAGTTTGTTGAAGTTCTCGAGTTGGTGGACAATGCCATAATCAGCTTAGTAATTATGTAATAATGGGTTATTCAGAGTTTAATTTATAAAGGATATTTATCTTAAATCCTAAAAAAACGTGTAAATGAAATTTTGCTTGTTAGTAATTTTTATCTATGTACAAGGTATTTCATTGACTTAATACTTTATTAATGTTAAATATAAATCAGGTTGTTGAACTGTGATGGTTAAACTCTCATTTTTGGGATGTGAATTCTTCAAATTAACCTAATTTTGTTCACGTAGGTTTGTTGGTAGAAAACTGATTTCTACGAACAAATTACCCGGTCGGTACTAGTGGCTCCCCCAAATTGAAACCATTTTGTGGACACTTTTTCTTATACAGAGTGTGTCCTCCTTTTACTCAAACCTCCATATGTTGATTTTAGGCAAGTGTTGTCAACAAGTAAACATAACTAGTGAAAATAACTAGAAACAAACGTTTTCATTCAGCGGAAGCAAAGCGCTGTGGCTCTTCAGCGCTTTAATGCTATAATTCCCTATATCCACTCAATGTTTTTTTGCCCAAAAAAAAAATGACAGAAGTTGACGCATGCCCATTAAAAAATTTTTTCGAATATGAAAAGGCCTATTGCATTCTAGCGAATGAGTTTTGGTTCTACTCCAATATTCAAAAGAGAAATGTCAAAGTACAAACACTGTCAAACCAAGGGTAGGACCAAAGTTATAACCGGTAGATTGCTGCAAATCGGCTTTATTTAGAAAAGGTTACCTTTGCATCTACCTAGATATAGCTTGTCAAGCATAAAATCGTGGCAACGCTAGAAAGAGAGGGCAATAGAGACAGTAAGAGGCTATTTCACTTAGTGGGTGGAAGCTTCGAGCATAAAATATTGGTCGAAGCACGAAGTATAGATACCAGGAGTCCGAACGGTATAGGCTTTTCCGCAGTATTCGTGGTATACAATATTAAACCCAGATCATAGTTCTCTTTTCTGCCACTAGCTGCGCAAATGTTCGGGACGTACCGATGTTATTATTATTATCAAACGTAAATACGCGCTGCCGAATGTCGAAATTATTAAAATTATAAAACTAAGTATAAAATATTAATGTAATTGTTTAAAAATAGTTTTAATAAAAAACTGGGAAGGTGTTGTGCTGTTCATGGTTGCCTCAGTGGCCGAAAGGCAAGTGAAAATGTGGCTAAAGTGGGTATATTCAAAGTTCCGAAAGTGAGTAACCTAAAAATAATATTAAACATCAGTGTTGTTAATAAATATTGTATTGTATACACTAGTGTATTTGTCAAATCTAAATTGTTTGGTATTTAAATGTTAAACGTCTTTTATTTATAACTAATACGATTAATAAATAATATATTTGATTGTAATCAATTAATTACTTTCCTATTATCAAGCATTGTAATACTGAAATAAATAGGTATTTAACCATTTTTGAATTTATATTTACTACTTAATTTGCAGAAACTATGTTTAAATTCTTTACTTCACTTACGGTGTTTAATAGTTTAACCCGTAGAGACAAAAGATGAACTATAATTTTAATTCTTAAAGACCTGTTGATAACATTAATTTATTTTTTTAATAAAATTGTTTGCTGCTGGTTAATTGTATTTATTTATTTACTAATATCACACATTTTTAGCTTTGCAGATTATCCAAATAATATTTTCAGAGCTGTTAGGTGGCTGTCAGTATCAACAAGATTACCCGCATAAGGATTTAAACGAGTACGTCCTCAAAAGTGGCGCGCTCTACCGGCAAAACATTCTGTCCCCTAAAATGCTACCATTTATTTAACATTACGTTCGGACTCCTGGTATCTATACTTCGTGGGTCGAAGGGTGGAAGCAGCCAATGAACAACATGCTGAACGTATTTCATTGGAAGCAGCTCCCAACCGGGTAAAATGGGCTCTTGCCCTCTCTCTCTCATTAGTCTTACCACGACATTTGTGCACTGCAGGCCTTCTTCATAAAGTAAGTGCTCTATGAGCAATATGGTACATGCTCTAAGGGTTGTCTATCCTTGTTTAACTTCTGTACACATTGCGCTTAATCCTTTTATCAGAAGAAGAAAAAAAGATCGAGTTTAACCTTACCCTTACCCTAAAAATTTATATTTTAACCCTACTTTCTTGATCCCGGTTTAATCCTGGTCAGTTTATTAAACATTTTTCTAAATTATAAGGATTTGAAAAATTTTCCTCTGAATCTAAACTTGAGAATCAGAAAAACTACAAAGGTTAATAGTGTCATTACACCCGTTGTTCGTCATGGTTGAGGCACAGAGACAGCGAATTGAACAAGAAATGACAAAGATTATAAATGAACTAGACCAAAAGTATTTAAGAAAAATGCAGGTATATATTATTGAAAGGCTAAATATATT